>VWZZ01000951.1:250331-361047 GCA_013399095.1 Psophia crepitans | reverse complement strand
CAGCCCCGGGCAGCCGGCGGTGGGGTGTCCCCCCCCCCAAGCCCCGGGCAGCCGGCGGCCCCAGGCCCCGCACAGTGCGGAGCGGGGTGGCAGCCCCCTTGGCGAGCCTGTCCCCAAGCGCCGCAGCGAGCTCCAAGGCGGCAGCGCGTTGCTATAAACTCGGCGGCTCATTACTGTCTCTTTCGCCCCGTAATTAGGACTGAGCAAAGAACGCAGCGTGTAACCGTACTGTAGCGGAAGGGCTCGCAGACATTTTGGGGCCTCGTATTTAGAGACCAAAATCTGTGGAAATACATGTTACTGAGATAAATCCTTAAACATTCCCGAGCAACGCTCAGGAAGGGGCCAAAACTCTGAATCAGTATTTTCACAATCACGGGCGTGAAACCAAGTCAAAGCGGTCAAAGCATCTTCGGTGCCTGTTAGCACACCGCGCCGGACGCGATGCCAGCAGCGGGCTGGCAGTGTTGTAATAAAAGCATTTGGCAATTTCCTTGAAAGAAACGCTGATGCATCATTCAGCTTCAAAGTATTCTTTTAAAACAGCCCACACTGGGTACGGTACCTGCTGAAGCAACCCTGGCTTCTTGCTCTCCGTCTATCTCTAGGCCGGCATATTGATTTAGGCCTAACAGATTTGAGGCCAGTTGTGCATTAAAGCGTAAGTTTGTTGAAGAACTAAATGTGCATAATGCAGCTACGCAGACGGGACAGAAATCCGCACGCAGAGTGCGGCCCAAGCCCTGCTCTGTGCCCAGCACAAGCCCCGCTCCGTGCCCAGCCCAAGCCCCGCTCTGTGCCCAGCCCAAGCCCCGCTCTGTGCCCAGCCCAAGCCCCGCTCCGTGCCCAGCCCAGCCACGCACTCTCCCCTCCACAACATTTGGAAAATTTTGGCCCTCGCATCACCTCTGACACAGCTAAGCCACGGTTTTGCTCACTGTAGTAGCCTTCCTGCCTTACATAAATCCATCATTAGCCTTTCTGCCTGTGTTATTTCTCACAATCCCTCTTCTTTACCCCTCAGGCCGTCCTTTGTCTCCTGCCACTTTCCACTTCCCTCCTGCTTCCCTGGTGAGAACTGGTGGGAAACTCGGGGCTGTTGTCTACCGAACACCCTCTCTCGCTCCATCTCTTAGATTCTTTGCCAAAATTAATCCTACCTACTTTGCTCACCTCTGGTGAGTGCCCCAACCCGAGGATTAATTTCCACCTGACAGAAAGCTCTACCCAAATTGTTAAGAAAATCTGGGTTTAGAGGTATAATATGGCCCCTAGTATCTCTGCAGGCATTTTCTCTTTGCTACAGGCATTTGTTGCCACCTTTCATTGCTCTCCCTCCACTGAACCCTGCTGTTGGTTCTTTCTGCAGACACCCCGGCCCCACTCGCACCACTGCAGGCAGAGCTTCATAAGCGATTCTTCCCTCGCTGCCGAAGAACGCGACGCATCTTTTCCCGGCAAAGGCCTTGCAGGTCTAACAGAAGCAACAGCTGCTTTTGTCACTTTTCAGAGCAGAACCACATTGACAAGCCCCAAGGTCATCACCAGCCTGATGACTGGTTCTGCAGAAACAGAAACTGCGCTGCAAGCGTCCCGCGCAGCCTCGTGCCCTGTTCTGCACCAGCCCTCCCCAAAGCACCACACAGACAGGGGGGCTTGTGCTATTGCTGACTTGCAGGCGGGCTGTCGCACCTTGCTATTCCACATGAAGCCACGTGGCAGAATAACTCCCATGAATCGGGAAATTCAATGCCTTAGCGTGACCTGACTGTTAATAAACTAGAAACCCGCATTCATCTTATCAGTAATAAAAAGTTAACAGGATCCCTTAGGAATAAATTCAATTGAAATAACAAAAAAACCCAAAACACAACACAGGAGACAATTAAATGCTTTCAGCGCAGCTCTCCCCTCCAAGAGCCATAGTCAAACCCCCGCAGCCAACTTCAGCAACCGCAGACCTGAACATAAAAACTTTTCGAACGTCTATGTGCACGTAAAGGATGTTTTGTATTAAAAGGGAAGTGCAAGCATGAAGGGGGGAAAGAACTTCCTTTGTTTCAGCAAAGGAAATGCCATTGTACCCCAGAAGTACGGGGCTAATCCTGAGCTCTTCTGTCTGCATCCCACCCCTCCCTCCCAACTCAGGGTTGGGTCCGTAACAGCACTACTAATAGTAATTGCCCCTGCCAGATGTGACGCTCAAAGGAAGAGACTGTTTAAAGCTGAGGCTCGAATTGACATGCCGGCTTATTTCCTTTAGCTTTGTTTACACTGGGGTCTCACTACAGGTGTGAAGCTGGCAGAGGGAAAAAACCAGAGAGGTAACTCAGAACAGGATTTCCGGTCTGCCCGAAATAAACAGCTTCTTAAAGCGTGGTTTCAGTCTGAGTTGGACAAACGGACACTTTTCAGAACTGTAAATCGAGAGAAATCATTCAGAATAACTCAGACACACGGGATCTTCTCCTGGAAGTAATCCCCCGATGCTGCTCAGGGAACGGACGTCCCCGCCGCTTGCATGGCTGCGGGAACAGCCAGGCTCGGTGGCTCGTGCCACGTCCGTGACTCCAGAGCCAACCCTCTGCATGTACTTCCCAGCATTTTCAGGATCCAAATCCCAGCTCTGTAACAGGGAGCTCAGAAACCCAAGTCTCGAGTTAAGGCTCTCTGCTATAGAGGTACGGGGCGAACCACCCTTCTAGCTTCTTGGTTCCCCCGCTCCCAGCTTCGTGGCAGAGCGCCACAGCCTGACCCAGCGTGCTGGCACTCCCCAGGACTCCTCTCTGCAGCGGCTCCCCAGCGCTTGCTCCAGAGTCAGATAGGGTCCCTGTACACACCAGCTTTCCTTGGCACCAAAACATTCCTCATGAGATTTATTTTGCAGGAAGTTTTCTTACCTTCTGTAAGGAAACTGCGTTCTGACAGTGCCAGAGGCGCCTGATCGTATTAATGCGGACTCAGCACCTTTCTCCCAGAATAAGAATCCTTTACAAAATTCCCCATGACTTTCATTAATAAACTGCCCATGAGTTTATTAAAACTAGAGATTTTAGACATCTCTTTAGGGTTCCTTTAGGGTATAACCCTTAGCTGAGAGGCAACCACAACAGCCCATGAAATCTGCTTGGAACTACAGATGTCACCCTCTCCTTCCAGAAGCTCTCTCTGAATTGCTTGAAAAGGAAGCTCAATCTTTTTGCCTAACGCTTTCAGAAAACAATTTGTCCTCATTTGGTTGCACCAGAACCAGAAGATTACCAGCTGTTCAATGCTGATTACAGGAGAGCCCATGGGTGGCAACAGCCAGCATGGGATTAAACCCAACATTCATCCATGAGTAGGGTCTCTTGGCTGCTGCTTGAATTCATTACCATTTACAGCATCATTCTGGAAGTGATTTAGTGTTACTAATGGTTTTTATCAAGTCCTAGAGTACAAAAAAAAAAAAAAATAATCTTGATTTATTAGGCCCGCCACTAACTTTAAAGTTGCCCCCCTCCGTTTCCAATTACAGCATGGTTTAGTACCATGGATGGCTTTGCTAGACTATCAGGAATGAGATTACACATTAAAAAACTGCCTAGGATTGTATGCAGCCCGGGTAAGTCTCCATGCTAGCTTGGTGGCAGTCACACAATGCCATGAGAACTATCTGACAGACACAGAAAAGTGGGGAATACTTTCCTCAAGTCACACCTTGGAAAATACCAGTACAACTTAGCGCGGCAGCTGCAAAAATTCTGTGGACTGCAGGGGAAAGATTTAAGTTTCAGGCCACGGACACCCAGCTACTTACATTCCAGTTTGGTTAAAAGATGCTAAAAGAGATGAACCACCAACCCCTCCCCCAAGCCAATCCACTCCATAACTGCAGTATTTCTGTGACCCATCCCTGCAGCGCCTGGAAATCACAGTGCGATGTCTTTGTTTTCAATGGATTGTTGGATCAGGCTCCGAATATTTCTCATGCTTTCTCCTATTTGAACTAAAGTAAATTCTGCTTCGTTCCAAACACATTAAGGCTGGGCCAGAAAGTCATATTTAAACCCAAATAATGTGCACTTTGCAGAAGCTGCTGCGTTAGGATTGAGAGACAGGGTTACTACCTTGAGTAAACTGAGAATACGAGAAATCCAGATAAACAAACCAAAACAGTCATTTCCCGTACAATAGTCGGTAGCACATACAGTAGTTTTCATCTCTTTAAAAATCAAATAACTTTTTTTTTTTTTTAGTTCCTGGCAGCCGTGCTAGTTCAGTTTCACAGGATATCCAAAACGAGACCAAACAGCTTCCTTCCCAAAGGATTCCTGAGTGGACAGGCAAGCTGGAAAAAGCGCCTCTCACTACTGCAATCACAGCCAGGATGTCCACCTCATTTCCCAGGGTAAAACTTAAAATACAGCTCCCACAAAACTTGCATTAGTCTGAGTGCCGACTCTTGCAGATTTTTTTTAATTTTTTTTTTTCTTTCCAACTGCACACAAACGAGCCTGAGGAAAGCGTGTCCCAATACATTGCGCATAGCGAGCAAGAGGAACCCTCTCCTTGCAGGACTGATAACCCTCTTTCACTGCATGACCCATGACTTCACAGCATTGTTTCAGCACAGCGCCTTGGAGTTTCTCAAGTACGAAGGCTGCTGCTGGAATTTTCCCGTTTCCTGTCCGCCCAGCACACGTCCCTGCTATCCCTGACACCAGCCGCACAAACACTTTCCGGGAGAAGAGTCGTACTCCCTGGAATGGTGATCTTGTTGCACTTCTGGCTTTTGGGCTCTCAGCTCCAGTTGAATCCTCAACTGTGATTTTGTGCAGTACTACACGAATCCTGCAGATACCCGTTTCCCTGTGTGAAAGCTATTTCTATTACCTTGTCCCCCCACCAGAGTTTTTCCTACTCCGGTTTTCCTCTTTCCTATGTCACCAGGAATTTCACTCTGTGTGTCTAGCACCGCAATACCAACGCGGTACCTGCATGCCGCAGGAATACCAGCGCAGACAGGCTGGCAATTTTGCAAAAATCAAGAGCAAGATGATTTATTGAAATAAATTGAACTGAGGCATTTTATATCGCTGTTGTGTATCACTGTTGAGCAGCCATCTGCCTAGCTGTAAGTTTTTCCCTTCTCTGTCATCTTCTGCAAAGTTATTTCTTCATTCAAAGCAGCAACCATTTCAAACGCTTTACAAGGAACAGTAGCTATATGTTACTAGGTCATCAGATCCCAATGGGGTTTATGAATGCCATAATGAATTTCAGCCCAACATCTGTCTGCTCTCTGAAACAGATGTAATTATGGGAAAAAATAGTTGCTGCCTCTTCAGAGGCAGATTTCTCAGTTAAAAAAAAAACCCAAATACAAAGAAAACTGACATAGCATAGCTTAATCGCTACTGCGGTAAATTTATCAGTCAAAATATCACGTGACATGTGCTTTTTTATTTTTTGGGAAAGAAAGACAAGTTGCAGTAACTTTTCTGGCAGGGAGGCAGAGTGCTTTTGATTTTTAGAAAATCTTGCAGGCATGGTTTTGGTTTTGCCAACCAAATGCTAACCTTGGATGACTCAGACCACGGTTCCCTTTTATCCAAACCACTGAAGTTTGGTGGTTTAGCTGAGAAGGAACTGGTATCTGAATCACTCTTGGTTTAGAGGAATTGTCAGATAAAAGTCTTGGGTGTGCGGTTTTAGGGGTGTGGGGGGGGTTGGTTGGGTTTTTTGTCCCCATCTTCCCCCAAGGAAAAAAAAAATTCAACAGCTTTAAAAGCTTTAAAAGACACTTCTGAATGTGCTTTAAAAAATATTTTTTTTAAAAAAAATCAACTTTATCGCATCTTTTTTTAACCTTTTCAATGTCATGTGTCAGTCTGGGTACATTCTCAGTAAATTAAACTGGTTTTTTTCAGTCATGTTGTAAGTCTAACCTGTGCCTCACAAAATTACACAATTTTAACCTTGTCTTGAGCTACAAAAAAAGCCTACTTCATTGCTCAAGTCCCAGTTATGTATCTGCCGTTCCCAGGCCCTCTGCTTCTCCTTTTCTTAGAGGAGGGAAAAAAAAATGGCAAGAGAGGAACTGTAATTTATGAGCCCCCATCCAGCCTTCTGGAACAAAACCTGCCCTCTGTGACCTATTAAACATCTTCAGGGAAGTCTCCTCTAGTCTCACTCCAATTTCTATTTAGTTCCAAGTTGCTTTTCTTCTCAGTAGTTTGTCAACTTTAAACATTTCAAACACACTTGGATGCCGCAGTGCAATGCCTGAGCCTTTTAAATCCTCCTTTTTTCCTCAAGGGAAGCATATCCCGTTTTTGGGATGTTGCCTAATTTGTGTGCATGCACAACTGCTGGATGGGAAAGGCAAGGGGAAGCTCATTTGAGCCTTGAGCAGCAGAGTCCTCTTCCAACGCTAACTCATGAATAAGTCTATGCCTTTCCCTGTATATCCGTGCCAGTCCTATCTAAACATTCCCTGTCTTTGTATATTAATAACCAGCATACAACTTCCAGCCCAGTTTCAGTGATGTCTGTAACACCAAGCTCAGTCTGGTGACAGGCAGCACGGCTCTCCGGAGGGTCTGTCTGTATTCTCGCCGCACTTTAGAGCGGATTGGGGAAAGCGGTGGGTAGGTGTGCTCGCCTTGATGCTGCTGCTGCACAGCGCAGCTGTCAGCTGAGGCTGTAAACATTTTAAAAATTAAATTTGACAAGTTGTTTAGTGGCTTGGGAAGAATGGGAAGTCTCTGTACATCTGCCAGTCATTCACTGATACTGAAGTTTTGTGGGCAAGGAATGTGTTTGCACAGGTCCCAGACCGTCTGTATTCACTGCTTTTATTGATAACCTAGAAACAAATACCAAAGAATCGCTGCTTAGTTCACAGAGGGCACAACGAGGCAGTGCGGCAAGTGCCACAGGGCTGCGCCACATAGCGCGCGTGGTTCCGTAACCTCAACCCATTTGGACAAGATTCATCTTGGCAGTAGCTCCTGCCAGGTGACACGCGAGCCCAGCCCGCACACGGTGGGGTGGAAGAGCCGTGGCACAGACCCTCTGTCCCTTGCTGGCCTGGCTGCACCCAGCACAGCCCGGACATTGCCCAGAGCACTGAATCCTGGAGGCACTGGCAAACTGTGTCGAACGGAACGCATCCGTGGGAACATCTTGGTGCAATACTGTGGCAAGAGGGCTGACGGGATCATGGCTGCATAAGCAGGGAAGACAGCCTAGGGAAGGGACTTTACCTTCCATACTGCTTTGCTGAGATGGATGCTGGAACGGCAGTTTCAGCGTCTTTCTAATAACGAGCAGAGCGGAATGAAGACTTGGATTCAGTGCAAGGAAGTGGCAGAAAAATTAACAACTGAGGACAAAATGGTTTACACTGCCCACCTTGAAACAGTGAAAGGTCTTACCTTATTAAAAAGAGAAGTGACTTTATTTTCTCCTAAGAGAAAAAAAGTAGTGGGCATTTTAATCAAAAAGGACATAATGAGAGCCACTAGCTGGAGCGAAACCAGACAATAACAAAACCCAGCAAAGTCCAAGCAAAGACACCACATGTTAACAGGCCTGTTGGTTTCCATTTCTCACGGGTCTCTCGCTTTCTGGTTCCTAGGGTAAGTGAAAGAGCACTCAGACCTCCCCAACCTACAGCTCTGTTCAGTAGTCTCTCAGACTGCTGCACTAGTCCCAAGTAACTGGCGAACAAGGTGTTCTGGCCACAGCAGCTTCTGTGCCACTCAGGAAATCCGTCCCCTCCGGAGGGCTGCCTGGCTGCTTTACAGCGGCCGAGTCGCAGCCAAGCCCAGGACGGGCACCCTACAGCGCACTTGGGGTCAGGCTTCCAGCAGGGAGAGCTGGGGATTTAAACCAGCTTCCCTTTTCACAGCAGCTTAAGTTCTTTAAGGAGTTTAGCTCCATAAACCAATTAAGCATCTTTAAGTCCTTCAGCACTCATACCTTCTCCGAGCAGTTTGCACGCTTGCGTTGCTTTAAAGGGCGAAAGCTGATTTCATCTAGCTGAGACCCGAGCATCTTACGAGGTCACGGGGCGAGCAACCCCGAGCAGAGTCAGCGAGTGTGGAATCCTCTGCAGACCAAATCTGGGGTGCTGCACTCCCACGGCCTCATTTCTACAAGCAAATTCTTGCAGGTTTGGAAAAGCCCAACTTCACCTTTAATTCCTTCCTTTCCAGAAGCCCCAGTTTGGCCCACAAGCTCAAACTTCACACGCTAAGAGTGGGAGTCAAACAGCTATCATCCGCACTTACGCATCCACTGTGGTAGTGCGGGCTGACGTAACTGGTGTGTCACCCCCTCGAGCCCCGTCCCCACGCTTTATCTGCCCTTCCTGTCTTTTTTCTTTGGATTTGTTAATGTTAAAAGGAGGAGAACCCTTGATATTTGAATATGAAAGCCTATAGACTAGTCTCTGAAGTACTGTTTTGGGCTTTTTTCTTTTTTTTTTTTTAAACTAGATAAATCAGCAATATCTTGAAAACCAGAAAACCACATCATAAAGTTTTATGTGAATTTATCACCAGCCTCCTTTGTTTGCTGTAGGGCATATCCCACAGAGCTCGATGTATTTATACATGAAGTATATAGATTTGCATTATATATACATAAATAAAATTACTGCATATCTCCTAAGTGCTGCAATTTTCATAGACACTCTTTTTGAGTCAGTTAATAACCATACATCATCGTGCTGTGTTAAAACACAGTTTTTAACTCCTGCACAGGAAAAGCAACACGCTGCAGTAACGACATGGTTCTGTAAACACTTGCGGATTAACGTTCAGTGACCACTGAATCTTCTCTGTGATTAAAACCCCCCACCAGCTGCCCAATCTGCTTTTGTCAGTAAACTCTGCATCATTTTCTAGCAAGAAAAATACCATTTGCCCACTCACTTGAGGTCAGTCATGTGCTTGTGCCTGAAAAGGAGCATTTACACAAGTGTTACGTGAAGCGCAGACCTGCCCCGTCACTCTGGAGCTACTACTGCTGTTACATGGTCACCAACTCAGTTTCTTGTAAAACAGTGACAGATCACCCCAGAAAATGCCCCATCCATCAGCTCTGCCTGCTCAGCACCCAGATAGCGGCCTCTGCATTAGGGTCACTGGAGGGGGATGTGGCACCAAGCCACAGCCCCCAGACCCTGACGCAGGTCTGGGGGTGCTGGAACTTTGCATGGGCTTTCCCAGATCAGCCCTGTCCCCTTAAGGTGTTTTGTACAACCTGAACCCAGCCCATCAACAGGTCCAACTGTGGTTCCAACCATAAAACTTCGCAAGGTAACCCCCCCCCCCAACAGGGGGCATCTCACAGCTCCTCCCTCCCTGCAAACACCAGCATTTCCTGCAGACACAGATAGCATTTCAAAAACTTACCTCAGCCTTTGCTCCGAAACTCTCCAAAGCCACACAGCTCCCGCTACAGCATTTCCAGCATAACTGTACCCCCCAGCTCAGCCTGCGCGCCCCTCATGGGCAGCACTCACCCAGCGCCTCGAGCCCCAAGGGGTAGCGAACACCCACCGCCCCCCAAGGCTGAGCCCTTCCCCTGGCAGGGCCCGGCTGCCAGCCATTGCAGCTGGTGGAGGAGCTGAACACAAGTGTGGCTGGTTTGTGTAGATTTTATACTCTGTCTCTTTGATAAACCCTTTATCTGGGCCCCTTCCTTGCAGAGATGAAGTGGGGGTGTTTTTGTACAACTTGGAGACCTACAGCAGTTGCAGCACTGCTTGCATTTTGCAATGTACCTGGCCTACTGCAGCACAACAGCAGTCACGGCTCCACACAGCAACACCTTCCACCCTGGCCCATCCCGCTTCCTCCACAGCTTTCCTCTCTGTTAGTTCTGGGGCACCCCAGCTGCAGCTCAGGCAGCCCTTGGCAGGCAGTTTCTCTTCCCCCGTGTGAGCACGCGGGGCCTGCGCCCTGCCCGCCCTGTGCAGGAGGCTTGTCCTCACCCCCGTGTGCCCACGGGGAGCTGCGCGCCCCCGTGCCTTTGCACAGCCTGCCCTACGCTGTGGGCCCTCCACCTTCCTCCTCCACCCTCAGGCCACCACCACAGCTCCCAGAGCCTTCGTTTTCGCAAACTGTCCCCTGCCAGAGCCACCTCCTTCACCCGCTCACGGGCAAGCAGCCCCCATCAACGCCTCGTGTGCTCCTGCCCCGCGCGGGGGTAGATCCCTGTGGGGACGGGTGGTCGTGCGGCAGTGGGAGGGCAGCGGCCAGTCATTCCGTGGGCTGAGCCAGCCCAGCACGGCTCCCCCGGGCTGGGCCCCGGCCGCGCTGAGCCGCTTGGGACGCGGCGGAGGCCTGGCCGTGCGGTGGGCTCCCCTGGCGCAGGCTCACACCCCTGCTCTCTGCGCTGCATCTTCTTTCATCTGCTCTCTAAAGCAGAGGTGTTCCTCGTGGTGATGGTGGAAATGCACACACGTGCTGTGGGTACTCACACACCTCTTCTGGGCTGCCGGCTTCATTCGCCTCTTCTTTTGAAGCAGCAATAGCACTTCCATTTTTTAACTAGGTGGGTTTTAATTAGGAAAAAAAAAAGAAAACAAAAAAACTCACAAAACCAAAAACCTGAAAATTTTTCAGTTAAACTCTGCAATCCTTGAACCCTTTTGTTCTTTTTGCTGGACTTAGGTTACCCCACAGAGATCAATTGTTTTCTTTCTTGTCCAGACATGTCTTCCTGCTCAGTCAGGTAACAATTTGCTTTTGTGTGGCTGTATGGGTTTGTGTTTTCCCTCGACATTTCTGTGAACAACATAGCAAAGGTCGCTGTTGTGTATCCCCATTCCCTTTCTCTTTTTTGGCTTATTTTGATGATTCTCCTGTACTCATGCTAGCTGTTTTTCCACTCATTTTTAATCCCCTCTGTGGCCACCTCCACTTTTCCAGTGCAGATGCTGCCATTAAATTGCCTGTTATCCTGTCCTAATTTCCATGCTACAACTGCTGGGAAGATAATCAGAATTTATCTACCTTTTGTTTTTTCTCTTTGCTGTGTCCCTTTGCGTTGTTTATTCTTCATCTAGCTTGGGAGGGCCTGCAGCTCCTTTCATGACTATTATTTTTCCACATGTCCAAGCTCAAACTGAGAAGTAGAAAGCTTCCAGGGCTGATCCTTACTTGGCCAGCATTTCTACCGCATTCTTCTTTTTAACCTTTTGAGAGCGTTTTCTGCAGTTTTGCCCTCCCAGCTGATCAGATAGGAAACCAGAGGCGGCAGGGAGGGCTCACGGGGGCCAGCCCCCAGGGTGACTGCACCGGGGGTGCTGAGGCCCTTCGCAGAGGCGCAGGCAAGGAGAAAGGTAACTGAATTTTAGCTGAGCTGGCTAAAACCCGAGTGCCGTTGGGGTCAGGAGGGACCGTGCTGGCCTCTGGGCAACCTTGACATTATGCTGCGACTTTTGTGGTCTTTTACAGTACAGCTGGCGCTGGGAGGGTTTGGTTTGAGTGAGGAGCGTGGTTTCAGCTCACTTCTTAAAACCTGGTGAAGTCCTTAATGTCTTACCCATGTAAAACTGGGGGGGGCAGGGGGCATGGTTTGGTACTCCAGACAGCAAACTGAAAATGCAGCTGGTAACTCCCCTGCGTCGTACAAGGAAGCACAAGTTCTGCCAAGCCACATCACACTAACTAGCCCAGTTGCAAAAACACCGACCCTGTAACTCACAAGTCTTTTTTTGTCCTTGGTAGAAGCTGTTGGATCAACTGAAGCCAAATGCTCAGCGTTACTACAATCTTCCTTTTGAGCCGCTCAGATTAATGGAACAAATTCTCATTCAGAGAAATCAGGTACAGATCCCCAGCGACTACACTGATTTGACTCGGGCTTTTGAGTAGTACAAATTACAGCAGAATATCATTATTAATTTCAGCTGTCCCCTGTTCTAGCAAATTATCATTCATCTCCCCAAATGGATATCTCAGCTGGAGACCTTTATTTTATCATCTTGGTGTAAAAAATCCCCACTGCTTCCTTTCTCCAAATTAGCAGCCTATGATTTCCCGGGGGAAGTCTGTCTTAGGTGTAGCACTATGACTTATGCTTGACTAATATCACCAAGACTAGACAGGGCACCAGAACATTTTTACCTTCCAATACATACCTGAAATCTCTCACCAGGTTCATGACTGCCTGCTTAGGAATGAGTCACTTCCTCCACGGCCTGTAGGGAAGACAGCAAAGTTAAAAAAATGCTGCTGTATTCTAACAAAGCTTATTGTCGGTGGCTCACCGCTCACACGGACACTGAAGTCATCTTATCCCGTAAGAAAAGTGCCCAGGCTGCAGGCTAGGGTCTGATCCTGGGGTCGTTAGAGCCTTCGCCTGGTTCCACGGTGTTACCTGGTAAGCTCCTGAATTAATCAAGTACCATAAAACGTCATTTCTGAATGTTACAGTGATCCTGGCTGCCCCAGTGCTGCATTTCAAGCTGCCCATAAGGAGCTTTTCCCTTCCCACAGCCTGAGTATTGTCTTGCACAGCACAGTGCAAAGTACGAGTTTAACAAAAAATCATGAGGAAATGGTGTAGTGCCTGTGCAGGGTGGCTGACGGGTCAGCAGTGATACCCCCAGCCCACGGTACACCCGGGGAAAAGCCGAGTGGGATGAGGCGAGGGAGGTCAGCCCAGGGGAGGTTTCATTCCCAGTGGTGCCAGGCAAAGCCGTACAGACACGCTGAGGCTGACAATTACCTGAGCTTGTTCTGCTTCAGCTACTTTGCAAAACCATCGCTTCCACATCACAATTTTTAAGCCCTATTTAAGAAGCTAATAACTTGCTGTGAATTAAACTGGTCCTGAATAGGTTACCTGGTGAGCCTTTATCCCTGCTCTGACGTTGTAGCTTTGCCATCAGTGCCATTCCCACGGTGTTCACTGGCTCAGGGGGAGTTAAGTGTTAGAAATCAGACACTTTGGTGAGGTCTTGGGGCCAGCAGGGCCTGGTGGAGGTGTGCTCTGAAATACTGTTGCATCTTCTGCTGAGGAAGTGACAGTACTTGAACCCCTGTGACCTGGACACTGGCCCCAGACGGGCACCCCCGGGCCACCCCTTGAACACCGTACCCCTACCCTGCCGACATTGGACTATCATTAGGTCTTTGGGCTTGCCCTAGCCTCAGCCTCTTTGCCAAGCACAGGGAAAAGGCTGCCAAAGGAGAGGTCCGGGTCTGCCCAGTAGAAACTGCCCCAAGGTCAGCAGCTAGCACCACAGAGAAGTGGCCGTGGGGTGCAGCAGCTTTGGGCAGTCAGCCTGTGGCAGGGTGATGGGCGCTGCATTTCCCCGTTGTACGGTGGCTGCCAGCTCTGTCCCCCAGGGCACGGTGTGAGATTAGTGTCATCTACGTCACGTGGCCATGCTGGTTTCTCCTCACTCCTGCCCCAACTTCTGCCACCGCCCTGCACAAACCACCGCACTTTCCGCCAGCTCTTGGGGAGAGTTTGTGCTTTCAGTCTTACTGTAAAATAACAAGAATCAGGCTTCTAAAATCAGGATGTTTCTCTGACAGGCTTCTGTGCTTTGGCTATAATTGCTCCACATGCTCCTCTGACGATTTCTGTGACCTTATTTCTCAAAAAAAAAAAAAGAAGAAAAGACAACTCCCATCATCCTTCAAGTCTCAGTAGAGCTCTCCACACACAAAAGGAGAAGCAGTGGCTGCCAGCTCTCTATCTGGAGCTCTTCTTACACATTTGTTAACCCTCAGGGTACAATGGATGCTGAGAATTGCTCTTTTGTAACATTCATTTGGCTGCCAAAAAGGAAAAATGATTAGCAGCTCAAAGGTTACATTGCTGTATTTTGCAAGAGAAGCCCTTGTCATGGGCTGCCTCTATTTTGCTGACTGTAGACGTGCCGCCACGATGCTCAGCTGCCCGCAGGGTGCAGGGGGCTGTTGGGCTGTGCTGCTCCATCCTGGTGCTTGTGGTGCAACGTTGGAGATTTCCATCGCTGCCCTGCAGACACGTGTCCTCTCCTCCTCCCATGGACGGCAGCACCCAGACCTCACAAGCGGTGCCCAGACCTCGTAAGCAGCCACTTAAGGCCTCATCTCCCACTTTGTATGACTGTGACCAGCTTTCTACTGTGCATGAACCACTCCCTGCTCTGGGCAATGCTATTTCCATGCTCTCTCCAGAGACTTCAGCATCTTAAAGACAAGTAAGATGGTGAGTTTATAAGATATAGTTAAGGGTTTAAGAAGGGGATTTAAAACAGATCGCTGAACTAACAACTGCTGTTGTTTCATTTATTAGCCCCTTATCAGCCTGTTTCCTGGGGACAGAGCTGTTTGGGTAGGATTTACCTCTCTTTGGACTCTGGGGAGCTCAGTTATTGGGTACCATAACTAGTTTTGGTAGCCCTCTTGTGGACCTCAGAGCAGGCTGCAGCGACCACGAGATGCTGAAGCCGTAGTGTCCAAGCAGCGCTCTTGCCCTACGTGTCCCCGCCAGCTGCTGGCACAGCCATGTCTCATAGGCACACGGTGGTGGGCTCCTGCCCTCTGTACCCCAAACTGCTGGTCCACACCACCTCTTGGATACACGCACCCAGCCTGACTGCCTCTGCCATGTCTCTCTTCTTACAGGGCACTCGCCTTTGTATTTCACAGTGGGGGGGGGGTGTGTCTGCCAATGACAAGCTGGGTCAACCATGTTCATGAACGTCCTCCTTTATTTTTGTGTCTCAGGTTCCTCTCTTTTGTTCCACAATAAGGGGGCTGCTTCGAATTGTCTGTGCACTAGGATATACCTACACCTGCACTGGTCTGGGCATTCTGCATGGAGAAATTGTTCAGAAGGGTAACTGAAACCTTCTGGCCCTGGATTGAAGCCTTCCTCGCAGACTGGCACTGTCACATCACAGATGCTTACTCTGTTCATTATGGTGATGGGTGTTAGCAGTAAAGTCTGAACTTTGTTCAGTTTTTCCCCGAGTTTGGCAGTGTAAGAGCCGGAGCTCTGATCTGGGTTCAGGCTGGTTGTTACGTACCCATTATCGGTCAGTCCAATTTCCCCCCCCCCCGCCGTCTCCTTTTGCCAATAATTTGCTACAGCACAGAGATTTCCTGTCATCTTGTCAGTCTGCATCCTTCCAAAGTCACTTCACTGCCGATGATTAGCTTCTGTCTTTTCACCTCTCTGCAGCGAGCGGCTGATCCCACAGGGAATCGTCATGATTTGCTCTGGGAGAGATTTCCCGTGTCCCCCCAAACAGCCACGGTGCACCCCACTTAGGGGACATTCAGAGGTTCCTCAGGCAGACCGGCACAATCTTCTGTGGATCAAGAGATGATGCACCCACGGAGCCAGGCCGAGGCATTCCGCTGTGAAGTTGTCAGTCCAGTTCAGGGAATATTATCTACCGGGCAGAGCTCTGGCCTGGGCGACTGTGGGCATGGCCCTGGCTGCGCCTTTGGTTTTTGGCAGGATCTTGGGCAAAACGGATCCTAACTCCATTTTTCATTTGCTAAAAGGAGGATGAAAACATCTCCCCAGTGGAATTAGGTGTTAGATTGATTGTTTCATGATCATAAAGCCTTTGATATCCTTTAATCAAAGAACTGTTAAGGGTTTTAAAGGTTGTTATAATTTGTGGAATAGATGTTAATCTTCTGTGCGCAGCCTACACAGAACATGGACTCTCTAATGTTATTTGGGGACTAAGTATTAAACGCTCCCTTTTAGGTGCTGGCAGAAGTTACCTTTAAGCCACATACACACACTGATTAGAGTATATTGTACTTTAAAAGCTTCTTCACATCTCATTAGACCTTCTCTTCTTGAGTCATCTCATAAGAGGCTAATTTACATTAAGTCTAGGCCTCATCAGGGTCTGGATTTCTCATGAAAATACATCTTGGTAGTAAAAGCAAAGCCCCTCATGCTCTCTGCATGAGAATCACTCATTCTGTCCTCCACATCATAAATCCCAGGGCATGTTCTGAATCCCAAATAATTTGGATTTAGAAAGAAACGAGGCACACAATTCTTCCTTTGACAATTTTCATTTCCACCTTGGCTTGCCAGCATTTCTCCATTAGAAGATGGCACCAGAGACTTTGCAAACGCTGCTGTACAGCATCAGCACAGCCTGAACTGGTGCTGTATTCTCCAGGCATTGCCCAGCCACGTACTCGAGCCCACCCTGCCACGCGGGAGCACAGCGGGGACGGCACTGCACTTAAATGCCGCCCCGCAGGTCTCCTAGCTCCGATGGGTTCAGCAGTAGCTGTTGGTGCTCTCACTCCAGCAAACCACTTTGCATGCCCGCAGTAGAATCCTGGAGCCAGGAAAATATTTACCACCCACTGCTGTGTACAAAGGAATTATTTTACAGTCTTAAAAGAAATTGCAAAACTCATCTAGTATAAACTACATTGTTTTGTCTTTCTGTTTGTCCTGAAGAGAAGCTCTTAAAACCTTGTAAAGCCAATTACGCTCTATCAAAATGAATTAGAGGAGTTGTTTATAGAATACCTACCGTGAGAATCTGACTCAGCTTGACAAACTGTATTTTTATTATTTATTTGCTTTACTGCTTGGTCTGTAGCTGTACAATGATAGTGCAATGAAGAGAAAATGCTGACAGGTCATGTTCTGCTTCTGTTGGCAATGCTACTGTTTTATATTTAAATGACAAATATCCTGGCAGAGCTCAGTAACTTTTACTTTACATTTCCTTTTTTTTTAAGACATTGTTTTTATACCTCCTTGGAGCGGCCTTATTAACATCTGAATTTCTCCAGTGGCATTGAAATGATCAAATGGCTTCTTGCAGTAAGCATTGCAAAGCCGTCCTTCCTTCACCACCAAAACCACTCCCGGTCATTTCTTTTGGGAAGCAAAGTACATTTCAGAACGTTGCTCTTTGTGTTTGCAAGAAAGTGATGTGCCATTACTTTCCATTTTCAAATTTTGCTGTAACAAAATATTCCAAAATTCCATATTTTTAACATTTTCTGTGCTAACTAGTGCCAAAATGGAACTGTTTAAATCACTATTATTTATGAAATTTCAAAACCTTAAAAACTTGCAAGACCGTGGACAAAGGTATTTTTATGTCTTTTTCATTGTTTTCTAAGCAAGTAGACCATTATTGATTACATCAAAGGAACATCATTGTAATGTTCAGGTCCCATTCTCCTCCTGACCCGTGCGATGAAGAGCCCGTTGGCTCGCTACCGCCTTGGTGCAGCGCCTCCAGCCCTGCTGCTCAGAGCAGTCGTTATCTCTCACAGTCCCACCTAACTCAAGCTGGCAATACAAGAACTGAAGACCAGGACTAATTCCCATGGATGTTTGATAAGATCTGGCTCCTTCGTGGCTTAATTGCTTTGGAAAAACAAGCTCTGGCTGTGATTGCACTGCTCAGCAGACTGCAAGACTGAGACCCGCAGGGACGGTACCGATGCGAACTGATAACAGCACCCAGCAACTACATGTTGTAAGAGCTGCAGAACTGCGGTTGGGACAGTCCTAAACAGCAATGATTGGTATCCACTGTCCTCCTGATTCCGGACCACATTTGTTGGAAATGTACATGTGGTAGAAGGGGGCAATGGCCAAAGTGAGCAGTTTGGTTTGCCGAGAGGCCAGAGCCAGGAGTCGTGCTCTCCAGCAGCAGCATCCACTGCACTGCAGAAACCTGTCACCTCACCCACCTCACTGGAGGTGATCTAGTAACACTGCTGGCAGATTATGGGACTTTCAAACCCACAAACCCACAGGAGCAGCAGAAAGAATGAGTTTCTACTTGGTGGAGAATTTCCAAAACCTTAAATCAGCAGGTTTTTTTTGGTTTTTTTTTTCCCCCCCCAGTGTGGAAGAAATTCACATCCTCCAGGGAACTGACATTTAATATTAAAATTATCGAGACAAGGGTTCTGGAGCAAGTGAGCTGGCAAGAAACGGTATTTTTCCAGGGAACTTTGCCCAGCATCCAGAATAGCGGACAAACATGATGCGTTCATGCCAGAGCCGTCATTGTGCTATACTGAATCAGTGTTTCTGCCTGGAAAACCCTCGGACTCTGCTCTCTTCTTCCTCTCCCTTCTTCACACCCTCCACTTAGGTCTTGGTGTCCCAGTAACTCTGCAGCCTCAGCACGAGCCCCACAGGGTGCGCTAAAGAAGGGTGCACAAGAGAAGCAGCACTAAACATTGCGTGGAGGTAGGGATCTCTTGCAGACAGTATTTCGAAGACGTCCCACGGCCGCTGCCTGTGGGGTAAGCTCCCAGTGGCCCAAGTGGGACACAATGAAAAAACCCATTGTTCTCCCATCTACCGTGGATTTCCCCGGGAGATGTCACTGCCAGGCTCACAGCAGTGAAGACTTTCTCTCTTGTAACCAGGACTGTGAGACCTGACGGCTGTTCTGCCGTAACACTCACAGCTATTCAGAGACCGAAATCGGAAAAGCTGCTCTGAGGCTTTCCGTAAGGGCACAGTTCTAAAGGCTGCGAAATGCCGCGATTTCTGGCACTGAACTACTCTTCCAGGGCCCTGCTCGGCAAAGTATTTCTCACTGAATTAAGGGGAATTTAAGTATGTGCTTATGTATTTGGATGAACAGAGAAAGCCTGTTGAATCAAAGAAACAACAGAGCACAGAGTAGAAGCCCTTAAAAATCATGTTGTGCTGTTTTTGTAGGTTTTTTTTCTAAAAGTATCTGTTATTTATTCCCAAGTCCTTATCTTGTTTATAACAAAGAATGAACAAAATTCCTTTCCCAAGGCTGGATAGTCCTGGAGCATATCCGCACCAAACAGGGACAAAAATAAGCTTGATTTTAGGCAGATTAAATAAGCAAATGCTTGTTAGCCTCTTGATTCTTTCTTTCCCTTTTCTCTGTTGTCTTTTTTCTTTCTCTGTACGTAGTAAACCTGAGGGTTCATGGCCTTATCCAAAGTCTGCTGAATTTGATGGAACTTCTTCTGTTGGCTTGAATGGGTTTTGGAGCAGACCTGTAGGTAGAATATGACAATATCTCTGTACAGGTTTCTCATCCACTGTCTGGAGAAAGGAACATTAATTATTAGAACACCGGTCCAGCACAGAGCCCCCAAGAACTGTCGATATTCACTCTACTTTGTTACTTAATTTACAGTCACCCTGTTTTCTCTCTGAACTTTCTTTAGGAACATAAAACCTGTAGAGGCTGAATAGATTTCCAATTTCTAGCTCATTTTATATATAACCTTCAAACCACAATTGCTTCTGAAGCACATCACACACCAAGGTCCGTGTACAAACAGCAGTTTCCAAACATTATAATAAAGCACCTTTCAAACGAACATGCCCCAAACCAGAAGCCCCACGTGGCTGCAGTAAGAACGGTTGCTGCCTGTGATTTTGTTGCTGGGAAAGGCACAGCCTGGCAAGTCGGGGGTGGCGAGGGCTGCACAGTGGCACAAGTGAGATGCAGCACCACGCACTGTCAGGGTGGTGCCCTGGCCTCTTCCCCGATAAATCCAGGTGAACAAGTACACGACTTCGGTGACACAGAGGAACGTAAAATGCCCTTACGCCCTTCTATTTCAGCTAACCAAGTTCACATGAATGAGCTACAACATTTTTGCCACCAAGGCCCCCCTCCAGCTGTCACTGCTGCCATGGGGGGTCACTGCTGCCACGGGGGTCCCCACTGGAGGGTTCCTACAGAGGACTTTCACATTGGGACGAGCTCCTGGTCTCTGTGCCACCCCGGTCCCACTGACGGATGCATTTCACTGTTTGCCAGTATTTTTCCAGAGCCTTAAGTGCTACCTAGTGAAACACTTGGCCTCCACGTGTCGTACTGGTATTACGTGAAGCTGGGTCAGCAAGAGGCTCCCTGAGCTCAGGTCCCCATCCCCACACTAAAAGCAGAGGGGTACAGGCGGTTCTGATTCATGTATATATTGTCATAGTACTCAATACACATTTTGAAATCTTAAAGCAGGTTGTGACTTGTCATCTATAACTAAAAGATATCGATACACAGACACACGATGTGCTTTTGCAAAATGACAGAAAAACTGTTCTTTTCATGTTATCTCGATGCAAACATGACTGCATTTTGCTTTTGAATAGCTACTGCTCTAAGAGACGAATTATCATCAGGTAAATGAATTTGCTACCCATATTTAGTCATTGTAAATAAAAGAAGCAGATCAACCTGCATGGGTTTTTTGTTTTTTTTTTTTTTTTTGTTGTTTTTTTTTTTTGAGTTTGCATGGCATGCTTAATACAGAACTAGTAGGTTTAAAATCTCACTGAACATTCTATGTGAATTAACCAGATTCTAGAGTAATGTGGAAAGGAAAGTAATGAAAAGTACAGCTTTTCATTTAAACATATGCAGTTCTTTTCATGCAGGGTTTTCTTTTAGTTTTTTTTTTTTTCTTTTTTTAAATTACACTTTGCATTAAAGAACATAGCCAGTGTAAACACGGTCTGTAACACTTACAAAACAGTGCAAATTTTGTAACTTTCTGGGAGGAGGCTGAAATACATATATTTATAATGGAGGTAAAATCACTTTCTTTCTCAGTAGAAAAATACGTATATTAAACACCTATATGTTTGGAACTTAACTTCACAAAAGAGCAAGTTAGTCGTCCTATACTGTGTAATAAATTAATACCTTTTCTAGATTTACATTTTCGGTGTTAGTGTCAAATGTATAATAATGCTAGAAAAAAAAAAGAGAAACTTGTATTATTGAGAACCTAATGAAAATCTCAGATAATAACCGGTGTAAGAGGGCACAGAATAAAGAACTGGGGAAAGAAGCAATGGAAAAATACCGACCTCTATGAATTATTGCACATTTGAGATCACTCTCATGGCCTTCGGGCCAATTCTGGATACTTTTAAGTCTTAGGTCAGTGTTTATTTCCATTTGACTGTAGGGTACAATTTAGGAACCTCTGCAAAATGTCAAGGATTTACTGAACTTGTTTGCTGATGAAACCACAGGCAGCTGAGTGCAGAGTGCTAACTTGGATTCATGCAATCAAAGAGAACAATGCTAAAAACATACTGAAAAGCAGGCAAGGTTGCCTGCCACAAAAATATTTTTGGAAACTTGCTCCAGCAGATCTTACTGAGACAAAACTCTCATGTCTACTGTGTTTTCATTAAAGCCGTGCCAAAAACTGCAAAACTGGCTTCTGCCTTCATTATTTAGAGCTTTTTCCTTGAATACTGCTGTCTCCATGGTCTGATTCTGCAACTCTTCATCAACTCAGTATGGAAATCTCATACTGGTCCAAAGAAAGCTCCACTCGCTGAGCAGTAACGCCTGACGAATAACACCTCCATCCACAAGCAGCAAGCACGCTTTCCGTGAAAGACAAATGACAGTATCCTATTTGATTGATGGGATAACTCACATCATCGAGAAAGGCAAGACCTTACCAGCTGCTTAAAATTACCACTTTTCACTAGTTGCACAGAGAGCAGAAATATTCCTACTTCAGCCATATCTAAAAGGTACATAAATTGGCAGGTAGATAAACAGAGAAAGAACCGTCTCAGGTGATTATCACTGCAATTGAAGTCAGACTACTAGTAAACCTGAATAATTTAGCACTTCATCTCTGAATATTGCTGTAGTAATTATTTTCTATTGCTGATGTTCTCACAAAAAGGTTAATTTCAAATTGTAACTACTGACTTTGGAAAAAAAATCCTAGGTAAAATTACATTGAATGAACTACAAATCTTTAAAGAGACCTTAAGAAATTTTAAATTAATGAATTGACTGACAGACAGATCAATTTATACTTAAACTGTTTTAAAAAAAGTCATTAAAAATCTGCAAAATATTGCAAAATAATCTATAATCGACAGAAAAATTGTTTAAAATCCTCCTAAACATCTTCCGATATTCTAGTAAGATGTTTAATAAAACCACATTGTTAACCATTGACTAGGAATACAACATGCCTCAGTAATAAAATGAAGAGATGCTGATGGGAGCAGGTGATTTATTCTGCAGCAACTGTTACTATGCACTTTATTGATAAAGCTTCATCTGCATTGCTTCAGCTGGTCACCTCCTGAAATGTATTTGCGAGACAATGTTACCAGGAAGGTTTCCTCCTCCTTCCTTTTGAGAATGATTCACCCTGTGCGGTCTGTGCAGGAGAGAATCATTTTTGTTGGATGATTAGAACTGCAAACTGAGCGGAAGCCTGTGTGGAAAACCCAACAACTTCCGTGGATTTCAAATACTATTACTTAAATAAGTATGGATGTCAGAGATCATATACAGCGACCTTTTATCCATCCCAGATTGTAAACCTACTGTAAAATGATGGGATGTGTTTTTTCTATTCCCCCCTCCTTTTTAAAGAAGCAATAAAACTGTACATTAAAAGACAGGAAGGACATTGCCGAGTTACAAAAGAATGCCCCCTTTGTCAGTAATTTGTAAATGTAAACAAAAAGTTCAAGTAGAAAAGCAAACGAGTGTGCTGCTGCTTCGAATATGTTTTCTCACCCCATGGGGTTAGGGCAAAGTTCTTTAAAAACGTGTCTTCATGGTGGTCATGAAGCATTCCTGATCTTCACTACCAAATATCACTGGTGAAGCTAAGCTCCTTGGCTGATAAAGGTAGCAGTGGGTTGTTCCTGTGAAACTCTTGGGGATCCTTCACGGTATTGTTAAGAGGTAGCTGTCCATTTAGTAGTGTCAAAGGTATGTTACAGTATGTGTGGTGGTTGCTTATGGAAGCTATTGGCAATGTTGCTGCTGACACATCATATTCGTATCCTCTGCAATAATGTCTCATTTGCACAGAGTCTGCTTGATGGTAATCAGTTAAATCAGCCCGCGATTCTACCAACGTGGCAGAAGTGCCTGTGACAGCAAGAGAGGGTACAGTCTGGAGGTCTCCAAAAAGGCCCTGCTCTGCAGAATCCAGGACCTGATGCCGAGACACCACCTCCTTTTTCTTCCCTGGCATTTCAAAGACTAGGCGCTTCCAAAACTTAGAATTCAGTTTGCTGCTTTTTGGTCCTTTCCACTTGACCACTGAGAGAAGTTTGATGGTGTGCTTTAAAGATTCCACTTCGTGATAATTCACTTTCCCTTTTAATTCAGTACACTCAATCAAAATAACTTTGATTTCTCCACTGACTAGCATGTTATGGAGTCTGTTTTCCATCTCAAAAATACTCCATCCTCTCCTGAGAACATAGTCTGGAGTTAACACGATAATGAGTCTTCTGCTTTGTTCAACACATCTTGTGAGATCTTCAATGTAGGCTACAAATTATAGAAAGAGAGAAAGAGTAAAGAATAAAGAAGTCTATTGTATCAAAACATCAGGCTTGCAATCAAGTACAACAAAATCCTACAGCTTACTGATCCACACCACTTAAGACAAGGGTCATTTCACAACATACTCAACAAAAATAGGATTGTGTATCACAACATATTTCTATTTACGGAGCACACACAGAAAACTCCTTAATAACACCCTCCATCCCTTACTGTTTTTCCCTGTTCATCTCAACAGAATGACATTTACATAATATCCTCACAGTGTAGATGCATTAGTGACTAAAAATACACAGTTCACGTACTGAAAAAAATATAGGTCAAGATCAACGTAACGTTTGTGTAAATTTTAACATTAACGCTGGTTATGATTAACATCGCATTGAGGGAAGCACACTCTGGGAAGCAGTTCTTGTGTTTCAGATGCAAGGACACAAGGGTGCTGCAGGGTGTTTGAACTGTAACTTGCAAGAGCTCAAAAGGAAACCAACCCTCATCACATGCAGAACTTGTGCTATTGCATAGAAGCATCACGGTGGCTCTTTGTTCTTTTTGACCACAAAAGCAAAATAACATTCTTTGTGGCCCAACGGTGTGTTTTAGTATCACAAACCTGTGCTTCTATGTACCCCAAGGTATTAACAAAAACTTCACAAGTGACAGGAACAAATGGCAAATTTTAATGTATTGGAGGTGTTTATTTGTTGAGACATCAGTGACAAAGAAAACAGTATTCTTCTTTCACTCATGCATGCCAAGTAGTTGCAAACGATCAGTGTAAGCAGAAATGCCAGCCCCATCATCAGCTCCATGATGTCAGCTTACTGAACTATAAAATATTCTTGAAGTTGGACTTGGATCCCTGAGTTTCACTCATTCCAGGGATGGTAGGGAAGAGAAGTCAATTACACTGGTCTGACATGGAACTGTATGGGAAGGAGATCTACTTACAGACCTTCTCCAAAACTCATTCAAATGAGCAGACCTCAACAAATTTCAATGGGTTTTGGGTGAAGACCAGAAAAATGAAATCATCTGAGAAAAAAACCACTAAGGTCAGAAAAGTGTTCATTGGTTGCACAGCATGGCGATTGCAAGCTTAGAGGCAGGACATAATTTTTTTTTTTTTTTAAACGACATGAACCTCTTGCCCATGCTACTCTGAATGTGCCGCCTGACAACAGAGGAGAAGCATGTGTTATAAATGAAGACTTGGACACGAGAGCTGCACAGAACAGATCTTTACTCAGCACAGGGCAGGGCCTCTCTTACACACACTGCCCTCTAGCAGGAACAACGATTACAAATAACATCATTAATCAACATCTGTTACTGCAAGACCCATTTTTATACTCCCAGGCACCGTACCACAGCATGCTTATGCACACCACTTCCAGTAAAGTAAACAGCTACAAAATAAGCCAACAGGAACATTCTAAAATAGCTTATTTTCATGAGACTGAAGGCATAGTTAGCATCAAATCTGCCTTTACCAATGTTTTATTTCACCACTTAGCAGCAAGAAGAATTTCTTTCACAAATGGAAAAAAGAGGCAATTGCAAACATCCCACAGACACACAAAAATTTAAGACATACACATACATTACAAATGTCTATGCAACAATCCTGACTTTTAGTTAATGTTTTATGACTCTTTAATCATGCAGCATTTACAGTTTGGTTTTTTTTCCTTAAAATATTTTATGAGGAAAACCCCCACATTGCTCTGTGTAAAATAGTTACTCATTAATGAAAAAAATTCAACATTAAAATCCATGGGAGAGGCAGCGGAGAGGGGAGAGAATCGGCAACAATGAGAAAATGATAAGCAGAACTGGTGAAACAAAACTTAAGGAAAGGTAGAAATGTTCAATACAATGGAAAGAGATTATCCCAATGTATCAACAGCTCAGACTCTTCATTTTCTTCCTTTCTTTCTGCTCCCAAAAAGAAAGAATTTAGGTGGGAAGCTTCATCATTAGAGGTTGAATCTGCAAGATACAGTAAAACAACAAACTATCATGCATCTTTCCTGAGACATATTCACCCCTTCTTCAAACAACTCAGAACACTGCTATGTACAAGACAATTCTCCGCAGGACACAATACCGGTCTGTCCCACGTATCCAGGTTAGTGCTTAGCACAGCCATGCATATGCTATATGCATCCAATCAAAAAAAAAAACAACAACAAAACCCACAAAAAACCAAAACCCACAGAAAAACAACAAACCAAACCAATCACTTCACTTTCATCTCTTCAAATGCCTTCAAATATCCAGCAGCAATAATTTCAATAGCAACAACTCAGCAGTAAGCCATTATACCAACTCAACCAAAAACTCACCAGACTTTGCTTTAGTCAAACAGGGAATGAGGTGGGAAGACAGGAAAAATTCCCTATTTTCTCAGATAGATACTTCTCCCCTCTGTGCCTCTCCCATATTTTGGCACGCCCACCTTACTTACTGGATATCGCAACAAGTTAGAGCTTTCTACAGACAACTGCACAGACACCTTCACAAATAATCCCTAGGTGTTCCTTCAGATTCCCAGTTTGCAGCTGGTTAGATAGACATGGCCAATGTACAGGGGTTTGCTGGTGCGGTGAGGATAAAGTACACTGTATTGTAGGAAACCGGAAACCCAAATGAAAAGGCAAACACATTTTTCAGCCATCTGGTCCACAAGTACTTAGTACTCCCAGTAACTTCAGCTTGGGACTACTACTAAAGGTAGGTGACAACCTCTCCGGAGCACACTGAGTACACTCTACAGCATGTCCAACGTGCACAACTTAAACAGTTCTGCGAGGAAAACCATGGGGGTACAGATTCCTGTCTGTAGAAATTCAAGCTTTATTTTTCCCAGTGGTACCAATCTGATGGCATAAACCTGTGAGCTGCTATATCACCCACCCTCATTTCCCTTCAGAATTTGAGACCGCAGGTTGAGTTGTCTCTCTTAAGTGTTCCACCCATTAGAAGGTATCGAAACCAAGCAATCTATATTGCAATGGAGAATGAAGAAAGGGTTGTTTTCACCTTTCCAGTGAGCCAAGAAGTAATTGTCAGGCAATGTTTCGAGAAAAAAAATGAGCAGGAATTTCAGAAATGTCATAACCAACTAGGATGAACTGTAAGATTCCAGACCAATATATTTCCATCAGATAAATGTAATTTTGCTCAAAATTCACTATCACTGTGGGCGGTGTCAACTTCAATGACATTTCATTGTCAGGGGAAAAAAAAATTGTCTTGACAAAATCAGTATGGAGTTGTTAGTTTTTAGTTCTCAAGGATAGTATTTCATTGTAAACTAGAATGTAAAAACGAAATGCCAGCATTAGAATTAACCCACTTGATTTTATTGAAAAAGAACATTTTAAATTTCCCTCCCCTTGAAACACCATTTTGCAATATGGCACAAAAACTCTCTTAAAAATGTTAGCATTTCCCATAGGTCAAAAATATAACAATTATGAGTAGCTCTATCAGTAACTTACTTACATCACGTCCAACGCAATGCCCAAGGAGGTATGGACAGCAAGAATTTTTAGACCCATAAACATAGTTTTTTTCATGGTTGCCCTTTAGTAATGAAGACAGATCACCTGACGGCAAATCTGTGTTCACTAAACACTGTCAACAGGTAACGATGCTGAACTGTAGCTTGAAGCTCTGAAGAAGTCCAAGACATGCATCCTGTTTGCAATTAAATCATGCTGCCTGTTGAATCTTGAATGAGCTACACTAACCAGAGGCTGGAAGGAGACCCAGACAACCTAATATGTAGGCAGACTAAGAGGAAGGAAATTAATGAACAGCACGGGGACAGAGTTGGTTACACAAAGAAATGACTGACTGACTAACTAACTAGAGTCATATGATTTGCAGAAGCAGTTGAGGGAGAGGAAAAGAACACCAGATATCATATAAAGTCCTGTGGATATTTTTGGGAAGCATGGTC
Organism: Psophia crepitans; assembly: GCA_013399095.1. Taxonomy (NCBI): domain Eukaryota; kingdom Metazoa; phylum Chordata; class Aves; order Gruiformes; family Psophiidae; genus Psophia; species Psophia crepitans. The sequence goes on along the minus strand of VWZZ01000951.1, from coordinate 333,766 downwards.
TGCAGCACCACAAGAACCAAAGAGCATCTACCATCAACCCCATACTGGCTGGCTGCTGGCACTCTGAACATAACCAGCCTTTCTGCGTTTCGCAATGTGACCATCACTTGAGAAAGTTATTTTCAGCAGAATATTTCAGTCCTGGTTTCCCAAGTGAATAGTTCCCAAACCCTGACTCCGATTACTTTGTTGTAACAAAGATGATTGCGTGTCTTGCTTTTTCTATTTATCAAATATCTGTTCCTTCTGTTAGCTCAGACCAGAGCAGCAATGCCGCTGGAACTGCTGAAACACAGAGTGGAGTGATGGGCCCCTCACAGAGAGAGCCCAATCCCAGCATAACCTAAGGGACAGCTCATGGGTTCAGTATAAAGAAACAAATAGCGCAATCAGCATGACACACTGCCCTCGCAGCACACCACTGGTTTAGCCATCGTCAGACTTCCTGGTTTTGACATGGCAAAGGAAGGAGGGAGTAAGGAGAAGGAAAAGATAATGGCTCTGGGGATGTCTCCTTGCAGACTGAAGTTTTTGAAGTGGGTGATTTTGGTGTTCCTCCTTGGCTTTGTCTTTGTTGGCCTTCAAGAAATGCAGTTCTTTTGGGCTCTCCTCTTATAGTGTGTGGTCCAGCTCCCTGACCACCTTGGTGGCCTTCAGTGGGCTGTTACAGGGTAGCCAGCCTTCCTCGCTTTTGCCTGTATTTCTTCCACTTTCAACTGTCATTCCTCTGTATCCCTGCTACCCCTGCCCGTGCCTGGCATTATGTGTAAGATTCATACAGAGTGTGGTGGTGTCATTAATGGTATCTCCTACCTAATTAAGGCTCCTTGGGAACTCCAAGCATACAGTCTAGCTGGATTTTCTTCATCCAGGAACCCAGGAAGCTGGAATTCACCAAGCAAAAGCCACGCAGATACGCAGACCAAATCATAAAGTGCCAGAACTGCAATATTGACTGTTGGGTGCTTTTTATCACATGCCTTAGGCCTCTCCTGTTGTGCTGACAACTTCTCATTTTTCAAGTAAAAGCAAAGATTTTTATTCCATCACCATTGTTCTTTGCAGTGCCTGATATCTATACCCTGGGCTGAGCTGGAGTGAACGGCTGATATTTTTTCAATCCTGCCACGATCAAACGCACATATGCTAGAGAGCAACTAGATGATGCTCTAATAGATTTGTATTGCTGGTATTAAAAATTCAACTTGACAGTTTTGACCTCTTCGCTTTCAGGGTTTAAAATAATTTGCAGAAACCATGTGAGAAAAAACCATCTTCCTCTGATGTAGTCCCAATTTCAGAAGATACAAGTGCAAATAGATCTTTCTCTCTGCAGACACATCATCCCTAGCAAGACAGAATATGGCTCAGGTAAAACTAGAACTATTCCTGGTTTCCCCCCAACTATTCAGTCTCCTCAGATCTCCTAACACTGAATTAAAAAGCTCACAGGACTTGAGACTCTGCTTGCTGTGGGAAAGGGTTTGTTAAAAAAGCCCTGAAAACTAATAGGGCGGAAAAAATGGTAACTGCTAAGAAACTTTAGTAGCAACTGCAACTGAGGGATCACAGTCTCCTTACACAGGCTAATGTGTTCAATTACGCCTTAGGTACCTAGGCAGAAAGGTGCACATGCTGTCAGCTTCGACAGAATGAAGAACACTCACTCTGTTAAGGCCAAAAAATAATCTTTAAGAAAGAATAGCTGCTATAGTACTTCCAGTAAATGCAACTCAAATCCTAGGTTACAAACTTGGTGCTGCTGTTTACACAGCACACTGCACGTCATGTCTCCTTGCCATGTCACCCCTCTCATCTTCCAGCCTGCGTGGCAACGTGGGCTTCTGCATCAGCGACAGCAGGGAAGTGGTGGCTGCTTCAGAGCAGTTTCCACCCGTTCAGGGAGCTAGAATCACAGAATCATAGAATCTCCTGATTTGGAAGGGACTCATAACGATCAGAAAGTCCACACAGGACCAGCCCCATCAGAGCAGATGACTGAGAGTGTTGTCCAGACGCTGCTTGAACTCAGCCCAGCTCGGTGTGGTGACCACTGCCCTGGGGAGCCTGTTCCAGGGCCCCACCACCCTCGGGGTGAAGAACCTTTTCCTGACCTCCAACCTAAACTGCCCCTGTCAGAGCTTCAGCAGCTGCTTTCAGGCAGCACCAAGAGTCATTGTGAAAGTCCTTGCTAGCCACCATGCGGTGAACATCACCAAGGCCCTTGGTATCCTTCATGGTAGTTCCCAAAACGCTCCACTGGGATAACATTTGTATCTTGGCAGGGCATGGAAACCAACACCTACTGCAAAATGTGACTCAGCCCCATCTGACCTGAATTGTGGATGCCAGGGAACTGCTTCCCAACAGTGAAGAGGTGGTCTCAGTCCCCGCAGCTGTCACCTCTGTCCTCCCAGGGGCAGCAGCAGTTGCTTCATGGGCATCTCTGAAGCAGCTGGTCCTCAGTGCAGAGCCAAAAGGCAGAGCTCAGACTTGCAGTGTGAAGGAGCTTGCTGCTGGGTGTGTGCATCCCAGTGAAGGCACATCTGGCTGTAATCTCTCCCTCTCTGTCTCCTCTGCCAGGACATGCAGAGCCTATCATAGCTTTTCCCCAGAGGTTAGAGATGAACCAGCTGGACAAAAACATAATCAAACTTGTGCCTGAATTTTTCTGAAGTCAGCTTTTTAGTTTGTTCAGAGAAGTGTGCAAGAAAGTAAATGAAATACTATTTACTTTTTGCTTGCTCTCAAATCCAAGTTGCAGCTGTGTGTATTGCTTCACGCCAGGAAGCAAGCGCAATAATGCACACCCTCCTGTGGCAGCACCTTAACACTGCAGACAGTATATGAAACAACCAGCCTAACAAAACACACCTTATTTGTTGTACTAGTAGAGTGGCACACATTCCAGTACATGAGATATGGAAGGAAACACATCAGAATGGAGAGAGGGAAAGCATTACATTACGCTGAACATCATTTACACCAAAAGACGAGGAAATGCAGTACATGTGAGAAGAGGTATTTCCTAAAATCAAAAAAGATAACTGCGATCAAATCCCCATTTTTCTATAGAAATCTACCCTGAAGACCTATATATTTTGTCAACATCTGCCACTTCTTGAGACAGTCACTCTAAAACATGCTACGTTTACCTCTGAAGTTTCCAGCAGGCCCATACCACACCATGCCGCCTGCTCTCTTCACTAAGCCCTGCCAGACCTGCCAAGACTGGTGAGCATTAGGCAGAACACGGCCACGGTCCACTTCTCCAGTGCACAAATACAGGAGTCTGAGTCTTCCCTCCTTCCCCATCACCTCTCCCTCCCTCTTGCCTCTTCAAAATAAAGTGCCTTCCCCTGTATCTTTTTCAAAGCTAAAGCATGCAAATCACGCTCGTTTCAGTTCCACATTTTATTCTGCATTGTCATTATGTCTGATCAAGCGTTCTTGAAGCTCCGTGTGTTAGAATCAGGCCCTTTCATATTACTGAAGAAGTGAGTTTGAGAGGAAAAAAGAGGTATTATATCTGTGAATGTTCATAAATGAGAACTGACATTTTCAGGTACCCTACATTTTCAGGAGAGGTTTAATGACTATCCAAAGCGATGACAAGTATTTGCTGAGTGTCTGACTGACAAAATTAGACAAAAATAAAATACCATGCTGGCTGGTACAGCAATTGGAAAGAAGAATCTCATTTCAGATTAATCTGTGCTTCAGTGTAGTTATCATTGAAGGGCTAGCTTTAAACTCTTTAATTCACTTGTATAATTGCCATGTATAACTCTGCTATATTGTTGGATATGAAACACCTATTTAGAACAGTTCTATGATTTTTAACACAAAAAGATGTATTTTCTCTTAATATCTAAAAATTCAGCACTACTCGTGCTGTCAGAAATAAAAAGGCTATGAGCCAAGTCTCCTCTCTGGAACATGTCACTAGGGAAATAAAACTCACACCTTGCAGAGGCAGGGCAAAAGAAATAGGGTAAGCAGCTCTAAACCTAGGAGCTGCAAATGCACATGATAAATTCAAGGCACTAGACGGAAATTTGCACAATCTTCGAGTGGTCTCTGACCCTCCTTTCCCACTGGTATAGGATTCAGAGCTCCGTTTCCAGATCCCTCAAATGTCAGAGAAGAAGTAGGCTCCAACTTCTGGGGCAGCCACTGGGGTTTGGCAGCAGCAAGGCAGCAGTTTCATGTCTTTTGGCAGGCAGGTTGCTAATGCAGCCATGCTCTAGCTGTTTCATGTTTGGGGACATCTGCTCCAGCACAGCCATTGCTTTTTTCTTCTTCATATTTCCTATTCAGTAGCGCATACAGAGAGAAGTTCATATTCCTTTCTAATATTTTTTCATGTAAGCGATTTGCAGACAGAATTCATTAAAAAAAAAAGCTTATTTCTCACAAGCGTAGCATTTCAAATAAATGTGATATTGAAGCAAACATACTGTCCATTCACAATTCATCAACATGAGGCAGACGATGCATGGTCTTTTTTGACTTGTCCAAAAATGCATCTGGAAGAAGTGATGCTGTAACTACAGCTAGGAAGGCATGAACTATTGGTACAGACGTCCAAAGGCACTGCTGAATCTTCAGACATGGCAGCAAGAATGATTTGAAATGGACAACTGTAGTTCACCGTCAGTATGGAAAACAGCATTGGGTCACCACGCTGTACATAGTCCTCTGAAGAATGAGTATTGCTTAGACAACACCGATTACTTACACAACAGCAACGCTGCTCAGAAAGGCAACATTTGGACAAAACTCTAATGAAAAAATTGTATCTATACCATTAACTGGGAAACCATTGTAGCTATTTATGAGGCTTCAAAGTTAGGGAAAAAACCAAAAGAGAATGGGAAAGATGACTTTTACTTGTAAAGCTGCTGTAGACAAATAATTATAGGAAAACATATTAAATAATAATCCCATTTTCAATGACAAAACAGAGACTACAGAATTTTTTTGGAAGTTTCCTGCTTAGCTACCTGTGTCTGATATAGTGATTTTGCACTACAGTACTGCTCGCAGCACCGCAGCCTTCCCTGTAAGCAGGTCCGTCCGATTTCAGTGATGCAGGAACAAGCTCTAACCTGGAGCTCAAATTTGCAGCACTGAGGAAACTTTACCAATCCCCACAACCCCTTCACAAAAAGAGGTTTCCCATATCTAGTACTTATTGCACAGTCCAGGCCTTCGTGACACAACAGAGAGAATTAAAACTGAGAGGTCAGAAATACTTACTTCCACTAGGGATCAGGTCCCTATCTGGAATGAAGAGCTTATATCCATAGTGCTTTTCCAGAACATCCGGCAGAATCTCAAGTGCAAACTGCTCCTCTTCATTATTATCACAATCTAACGCATCAGGATCCACTTTGGTGTATGAAAGATATGCATCGTATTCCTTGTTGTCTGTAAGAAAACAAATCCATGGTCAGTGTGCTGTTTGCAAGAGCACTCTAAAGGATACAGAAAAGTACTAGGAAAGCAAATTATTCCTTGAAATGATCAAGCATTTCCCAACAAAGCTGGGACTTTTCACAGGAACACACAATCTGGCTTCCACAGCGAAATTTTTCAGATCCAGACAAAGGATATGCTTTCAGTTTTCTTCTGCATGTTGAACTAGTTAGTAGCTCTGCTTCATGTGCTCAGTGTACACATTTCCCATCCGAAAAGACTGTGAGCACAATTTTGATACGAATACTAAAGCTGGCACTTCTTATTTTACTCCTTTACATATTGCTCACAGAAATCTTTATTTCAACTCCTATGCCTCAAGAGTGCTATAATTATGCAAAAGTTTTGAGCAAGGAAAACTTCCTTGTACAAGTAATTATGAGAAAATACATGACTTAATTGAAATGAATATTGATTATGCAGAAAACAATGACAGAAGCCCAAAGTATTTTTTTTTTCAGAAAATCTTGTCGTTTTTAAAATGAGTATCATAATTTTAGAGGTCACTTGATCCAGGCCACATCAAATACTTGGGGCTCACAGTATGAGAGCGAGCAATAACTCAAAGAGCAAATGGGGTGTAGGGGGAGACTTTTCCCTCCCTTGTGCCTGCAGCTCAGGGGTGGAGGCAAAGCCTCATCAAAAGGTGGAGGGAGGTAGTAGGTGACAGAGGGGACCCAGGCAATACCACAGGAGGACAGCAGGGTTGCAACGCAGTGGCTTGGCTAGAAAGGGCAACACATCCTCTCCTCCTGCACAGCTCTGGGGCTTGTCTGCAGCTCTCTGCATCCAAAACATGGAGCTAAGAGCTGGCGACGGTGCAGGAACAGAAGTGGCACCGCTATCGAGCTTGGGATCTGTGCTGGGATCAAGCTGTCTTAGTGACACTTCTCTTTGCTATTCCTCTGCAGTAATAGAAAAATAATATGTTGAAAAAGTCAACCTTCAGCAATTCAGTCTCCAGAGAAGAGCACAGCTGCCATTATTTACAGAAAATGAAAAATCAAATAGTTAATGTTGTGAGGACAAAACTGCATGAATGGAGGATTGCTGAGTACCAATTATCTATGAAGAATAATGCACATGAAAGATAATTAAAGCAGTTAAAAATCATCAATAAATTCTGATAAAAAGAAAAAATGGCTAATCACAACACAATACATTCCTTGATGACCTTGAAATGATGGCTACTTTCTTATAATTCTTGACACAAAGTCAGACCCATGAGTGTCAGAGCTACAAAGCATGCGCATAATTACACGTTCGTAAAAGGCAATTTGCCTAGTGTCACCATAGCTGTATGGGGGGATGTCCACCTGGCTTGCTGATATTCCTCTGAAATCAACAGCATACAAAAATAGTATAAAAGAAATAAAGGCCAGTCAGCTTTGGAGGCCTGTCCATAATGAAGCCTGCCAAAACCTTTCCAGAGAAGCCAGCCACCAAGTGATCCAGGAGGCAACCATCCCTGCAAACAGTTGAGAGCTCTGCAAAGGCAGCGAAGCAAACCCCAGAGCACTGACATCCCTGGCTATAAAGCAGTGTGAAAGCCACACACGGATTGTGCACAAGCAGACCCTGAGGTCTGGCATCCTCCCCCTTCCAGCTGCGCGGGCACAGCTGCCCTCTCCAGCCACCTCGATTCAGAGCACAGGTAAGCAAGACATAGATAGAATCAGTTCTCTCGGGCTCCTGTGAGTCCGTACGCTTGTGTTACACCTCTACGGTCACGACTCCCTCTTCACAAGCTTCACACACACAGGACACAGCAGAAGGACCTATCTGTGCTTGTCGACTGCTTGTTCTGCGTGCTTTGGATGCAGCACCGCTTAGAGCCATTTTCTAAATGGTTTCCCTTAATGCTCAGTATCATTTTCTCTAAAAACAATGCTACGTGCCACAGGAAGTGAATGCAGCCAACATTGCTTATGTAGGATATTTTTAGAAACAGGAATAAAGCAAATCAATTGAGTTCCAAACCTTCTATTTTCAAGAAATACATGTATAAATGGAAAATGACCCCGCAACTGCACCTATACAGCTGATTGCTGATGGGAGCTCTGCATGCTCCCACAATAGCCTACACAAGTAGCAAGAAACATCCCCATACGTGCTTTGACTTCAGGAATGTTCTGCCTCCATTTTTTATTCTGCAGGGTCAGAATGAGACATAAAGCTCCAATAGTTCTAAAATCATGCACTGGAAAAATAAAAGGTTGTTTTCAGAATTAACATGCACACAATATCCCCTATGTTCTCATGGGGCTTGCTCTAAACAGCTAGAAAATACTATTGTTTCATAAATTAAAAAAGGATTGAACCAAGGAAGTTACATGAATAAAAATGCAGCAACAGATTCACACTGAAAACACAAGATAAATTAATCAAAGCGTCTGGAGGAAGTTACCACTTCAGGTCACTTTTTGTTGGTGTGAACCAGGGATGTGATGCTGGTATAATCCCAAGGTGTTAGGGGCACCTTACTTCCAAACCCACATAAATTCACACTTCATTTTCTCCCAGGTATCAGTGCAAATGTTGTGCACTATTGTATAGCATGAAAAAAGCATCATTTCAGGTTTTCCCACTCAGTCACGAAGATCAGGAAAGAGGAGTTTCCTGACCTCTGCTCCTGCTGTTCACCAGTAATCTCCTGGATGTCAGTTCCACTCGTTCTCCAAAACTTCTCTGGATTTCATTGTCACACCATAACTCCCCAATGTTAAACAGGAACATTTATTATTTCGATAACAGTAATGCTACCTGCAGAAAGTACCGGGTCTGTGCAACTGCACGGTGTTTTGGCACAACAGGGGAAATGTGTTCCTTGCTCTTTTTTCAAATTGTCTCTGGATAAACCATTCCGGACTGCTACATGGCTCATAAATGCTGCAGTGGGCTATGAAAAGTACCTGTACTTCAATATTGTACTTCAGATCTTTAGCAGATACTAGTTATATGCATATTAATAACATATTAATTGTGCTATAGTAGAACTGTTAAGAATATAATAAAAGGATTTAAATCAATTTGATTTAGTTTACCAGGACTTACTCCAGCTTCCTAGGAGCAGGAATGTTCTATATTCAGGAGAATTAATGCTTCGGTTTAAAAATATATGTTTAGTTTTAGGCACCAAACAGAATATATGCTAGTGAGAGGGAAGAACACTAAAAACCAGCCTAGTTTATTCCTAAACATACTCTCCAGGCAAGCTGTACATTTCCACTAAATAGTTACAGCCTCACAATTAGCTGAGGTAACTAGTTAGCCTCGGTAACAATCGTCTCTCACTAGTTACTACAGTTAGTTGGCAGCCTGAAGACAATTCAATGAAATGAAATTAATGAAAAATACCAAAGGGCTGCCCACATACAGTATGGAATCAGGAGAAACGATCCCGGGCATATGTGGCACTGGGACACATGAATGTGAAGAGTTCTCCTGAGGAACCAGTTCACAAATGACATTCAAGCCTCTGTAACAGACTCATGAAAATTCTTCTGACTCCCATTGGAGTCACATTTCAGTGAAGAGATTCATTGATTTCAAGGGACTTTGGGAGAAAGTCTTAGGGCTTTACACTGTTGGGTACTTTGTAGTTTGAACTGAAACAGGCAGAAGGTATCTTCTGTGATTTATTTCAGTCTAGAAGTTTCATCACTTTGGGTCTCTGAAATATTTCTGTTGCATACATTGAGTTTCCCAAGCAACTGCTTACCATCAGCTGCTTCGTCTCCTCCAAAGTTCTGTCTGTAGAACAGCATTAACTCTATGTTGTAGCACTTATAGATGGTCACGAGCAAAATAAGAAGAAGGAGGATGGCTCCCAGTCCTCCAGCAAGCTCTATTTTGTAGATCAAATCTAAAATTAGCAAGGAAAGACAAAAAGGTTATGATCTTTCTGAGCTTTATTTGCTCTAGTCCACTATACAATTCCACATAAAATTGTGCAGCTTTCAATTATAACCGTTGTAGTATTAAGGATGCCTAATTTTTTTGCTCATTACCTATTACTTAACTTTACCCATTTACTCCATCTACTGCTCATCTGGAATCACCATCCAGAATGCATTTGAGGCTATAATCATAATTCTTCTACGAGGGAATTATGTAGTGATTTTACACAGAAGATTAATCAACTTTTAATGAGCTTGTGGAGTTTGAAACCTCTGCATTGGCAGAGTACATCACATGCTGGATGCAGCATGTGAGAGTAGATATACTAGACATATTGTACCCCATTTGGGAGGCTCTAGTGTCCTCCCTCAAAATTATTAAACTTTGGTTTTATATTAGTGAAGCCACTGGATGAGCTGGTGTGAGCTGCCAAGCCAGGACATCAGCTGAATCACTGGAGAATGAATTGAGCATCCAGAATGCCCAAGATCATGTGAGAAGCCAGGACCGCACATCAGGCTGCTAAGAGCCGCTTTGTTTGAGTTGTGATGGCTACTAACGGAGTTCTCACGTTTGTTTAGCACACATTATACCTTTAACGGGAACTAGTGCTAGTTAAAATTTCCTGCTGGGATGCATTTGTTAGGAAACATCACACGCAGCTTGCCTCAAAAAACTTCACAAATTCATCCAAACGCAATTATCCGTCTTTTACAGTTGGGGAAACAGAGGCATAGAAAAGTGAAGTGACAGGTTCAAGGTCATTCAACAAGTCAATGTCAGAACAGGATAAAACCCCTTGAATAACAGTCCGGTGCTCTACCTGACGTAAGGGACTAGGAGTATTGCTCTTTAGCCTGAAATGTCCTCTGAACACAATATTGCTCATAACACCACTTGGCATATTACTTAGCCATAAAAGACAAAAGATGACAATTTGACAATAGCTACTTCTAACAGCCTATATTAGTTCAGATAAGACGTCATGAAGATATTTGCTGCTGTGATAAATACAACATGAAGATGTAAAAACTGTAATATAGGCAAACCAAAGTTTTTGTGATCTTTACACTTCTAAAACTTAGGTTAAAAAAAATTACTGGTATGTCATTTGTGTCATTTTCAAGATAAAAATCAAATTAGCTGTGTATCTTTTGGGGTTATCCTTGCCTCGCCATGCCTTATATTTCAATAATTAACATCAGATGTCAAGCAATTCCCAGTTTACAGTATCTCTGATGTCTATCTGGTAAGATGTCATGGAGTAATAGATGGAAAAAGTCTATTATAATAGCTATTTAATCTCTCTGAGAACACAGGGAATTCATGGGACTTTTATTACACTGCATGATAAAGTTAGCATGTGCTCTGGGGATAAATCTGGTCAAATGGAGAACAGAGTTGGTTAAAATCACTTTGCAGGGAAAAACTTTTTTTTTTTTTTGGTTGTTGTACCTAATCTCTCTTGCTAGGAAACCGAGGTGATGGCAAAGCTGCCAGCTTGGAAGGAAAGAAAATGCTGAGCCTTGATCACCTGCAGCCCACAAAGGAGCACAGACGTGTGTCCACTTGTTGGAGGAATGGCAGGGTATTAAGCAAACACACAAAATTCAGCACAAAAGGCAGAACTGATCTGCTTTTGTGTGTCCTGTATTTGTCTTACTGCCTCATAAGCTGCCAGCCATAAGGAGACAGAAAGACAGGGGTTTTGGGTTCCTTATTTCCATTTCAAAGTGGAGTCAATGGAGAAAAACTCAGAATGTTCCATTTTCTTGCCTACTCCAGCTCTTAGTCTCTGCCTCTGATTAACGCCTCACCCCTCAAGTGGTTCTCACTACGGTCAACAAAAAGGGCAGCACACCCAACATTAGGAAAGGAGTTGAATCTGGGTGTTGTGCTATAATAGTGACCGAAAATTCACAAATAATAACGTTCTGGTAATTTCTCATGTAAAATAACGTAGAAGGACTTAGCCACAATGTACCACAGAGGATTATAGTCTTTAAAATACTGAAAGTGTCATAAATATCCACTAAATGAGAGACTAATATATTTTAGAAGGTTCCTCATAATTTAGTACTATATCAGTATCAAAATCCTCCCCCAAAATTAGTTTTCTGCATGTCTCAAGTAAAGGCAGCTTCCTTGAAATAAATGGTGAGCAAACACCATTATAATATTTACTTTTATCTAAATTCACTGCTTCTTTCTACTAAAAGCATGGCTTGATTTTATTCTGCAGTTCCTGACAAGTCATTCATGTTCCAGGGTAGTTATATTACAGACTCTGTAGACTTCAATCACTAAAATACTGGACTGTTTTCTAATTCATTTGAAGGGAATCCCAAACTATTTCCACATCTAAGGGACAAGTGGGTGTATATTGTGTTTCCATGTAATTTGAGCACCAAACATACTAGGACAGCATAGGGAAAAAAAAAAGAAAAGCAAACCCAGGATTGTCCAGATCTTATTTTTGAACTACTTGAAATCAAGTAACAATGTGGTCTTGAACTAAGTCAGTAAAATGAATGTGATAGCAGAGAGTGGTATTCAGGTCTCAGAAGCATGGCTGATGCTGTCTTTGCATTGGTAGCTTCGGGTGTTTGAAACTGGATTTTGTTATTTTTCAGTCAAAACAATAATTAAAAAAAACCAAAACCCTAAATGATGGTGGATGCTCTGGGGCTATCAGCACACTGGTGCTGTACAGAGAGCAACCCTGTGCTCTCTGAAAGCATTTATGAGAACCGTACCACTAATACAGCAAAAGACTTTACCATGTTTTACCTTAAATATTTGAACAGTTCCTTTTTCTTCCTCAAAGTATGTGCTTAAACATAACCACCTGATGTCAAAACAAGAACTAACTCCAGAAAGTCTTATACTACAGCTATAACTTGGATTTCGCGTTTACTCCTGGGTTGTTTTTTTTAATCCAAGCCTTCCTAGTTTAGCAGGACTTGTGACTTCCGCTAGCTTGTGTACCTGATGTGCTGCAGTCACCCTTTTGAACAGAGGGCACACATAACCTACAGCACGGTGACAATCTGGAGACAAAACGGAGCTAGAAGCACCTTGTGCTGAACAGGATAACGTGGCCCTTCACAGGTAAGACTTTGGAGGGAGGGCAATTTCTCTGGCTGAGAAATCTGTGCTTCCTCTTCACCTCTGGTGCCCCAGCATATGGGAAGCTGCAACACATTACATTAGGAATCCACGATCCCTTCTCTGAAACAAAGAATGCTGGTCAACAGATTTCTACCAGTTCTACCCTAAATCTTGTCACAGGTCAGTAAATACAGTAGTATTTCCTGGCTCCTGAATACTCTATAGTCAAATCCAAACTGGAGAAAGCTAGGATAGGACGTAATTACGTCAAGTTGCAGAAAGGAAAAGTTTGGTCAAGTATTTGTAAGAACTTAATAAATAATAAACAGGACAATGGGACAGGCAGTCAAAGGACACAGTGAAAATACTGTGGTTACTTTAAATGACACTTTAATAGCTTGAAAATCAACTATCGAGAATGCCTGAGGGGAATATAAGCTTTCTACAGCCACAGTGCAGAGAGAAATGAAATAGTAGCTGAGAAGCGATCCTTTCCACCTCCAAATCTGCATTCAGCACTGCTTCTTCCACAATTTCAGCAGAGCTCTGAAATATCTGCATTTTCTCATTATAGAAGAACCTCGCTTGTTATTCAGCAACACAGCTGAACATTTAACAGTGTTAACATAGATATACGTACTATCAGTTGTAGATTTATGAGGTTCAGTGGATGGAAAGGTAGAATGCTTTTGGCACTAAAGAGGCTAATCCTTCATCATGATGGCCAGGTGCCTTAAAGTTGTGACATCCTGCCAGTTTAGGTGTTGAATATACATTCGTGGGTTCCATATCACCACTGTGGGCCCTTGTTTCTCAGAGTGGTTTGCACCTTGTGTATTGTGTTTAATCCTTATCACTCAGCGAACACATAACCTAGGTTATGGCTTTGCTTTCTGGGAGGACATAAAACTCTCGCATACAGAGGAAACTGCGTAAGTAGGACTTGATTCAACTGACTGACAGGACTGCATACGGTACTTTCACACATATAACCTGTGGATCACATAAAAGAATAGCAAAAAAAAAAAAAAAAGGATATTGCCCCAAAAGTTTCCTCTCCCTAGTAGCCTTTTTTTTTTTTTGGTCCCAATACCACCCCTCCTTCACCTTTCATTTTATACAGACTATATTCATGAAACACAGCACTTAGCAGCCAGCACGCCTTTAGGTGAATCGATGACTATGAATGTTTTCCAGAACTGAGGTGTCCCATCTAGAGAGGCCTTGTCTGGTCTTTCTGTTCTTCCACCTGGCTCTTAGTTCATTTGTCCCATGGTGATATCTACCCTAGGCCCAGAGGTCAATCTGCAGCACGCTCAGGTACCAATATTGTATTTAAAACTTCTCCAAACGGTGGCACTTTGTGGGATTTTGCTCCAACTGTGACGATGGAAAGCACTGGCTTTTTAGACTGACACACTGCAGTCCTCCACCTGCTGAGAAGCACGTCCTTTGCCTTAGTGGTCTGAAAGCACATGAAGGGCTGGAACAGCACTTGCAGGTGCACCTCATGAAAACATTTTTTCTTCCCCTCTTTTGGTAAATCAATTTACAGCCAAGAATAACAGCAGAAATCTGGACAAGGTACTAACTCTAGTCAATCTCCTGTGCTGATGGTTTTGTGGTTTCACATTATATCTTTACCCCGAGCATATAACCTTCCTTTGCTTTGCCAACAGTTACTGTCTTACAGCTTTTGTACTGCCTAATACACTGTATCTTAGAGAGATCGCCATCAAATTTAAATGTCATCCTACTTATGAATAGGAGAGGTGACTGAACAAACATAAGAACTGCAGTGAGATACTGTTAAACTCCTTAGATAATCACTTCCACAAACAGCAGAACCTGGTAGCACCTTTTAATTTTGACCATTCAAACCCAAACGGTTTCCTCTCTGCTACAGATAACGTGTCAGTAGCGGTATTCCCAATTCCAGGTACTGTACCAAGCAAAGCAACCACGACAGCGTAATTCTCCATTGATTTGTAGCTCCCACTGAAATGTTTTCATTCCCAGTGAAGTCAGAAAGCAAAGTGCATGGCAAGTATTTAAAGCTTGCCATTAAAATAGCAAAGCCAGGAAGTAGAGAAACATGAAAACGTCTGACCTCGCTTCTGAGGTACCTATGCTAAGGAACGTGCATTTTAACTCCACCACACAACTACCTCTGGTCTAGTCAGTCAACTCTGGGTGAAATTCATAGGTTGTTTAGACCAAAATGCTTCACTGATTATATTGGTGCTTTATGGGTGACTGTACTCCAGGCAAGTGCATCATCTGCCAGGCTGATTCACCAGAGACTGAAGAACAATTGATGGGTTTTTTTCCAAAAACAGTAAACTGAAGCTGTGACACAAACTTACTTCAGCTCCAAGCAGGCACACAGGACTCCAGCTTGGCTCAGAGAGGTCAGCAGGACCTTTGCTACTGGCTGACCTGTTCCTGCTGAGGCAAGTGAGAGTACAGGTAATTAATTACCTCTCTTGCGCAGAAGAACACTGGCATGTTTCCGTCCGTTTCTGTTTTCCACATGACACGTGTAGTTAGCTAGGTCTGCCTCCTCTACAGCATCAAAGATCAATGTCAGTTCAACTTCTTTTTCTCCAAGATGTTCTCTGAGGAGTCTGAAAGGAAGGATACAGAGTTTGCTTAACTGAGTTAATACAGGTGGAGGATTCCCAAAAGAACCATGATTCCTCAGCACACGATACACAATGTTCCTGGCCTCCTTCACTGCTGGAGAAGGACTCAGAAGGGGACTTGAGTTGCCTGAAAGAGACTTCAGAGAGGCATGTTTCATGACAATTAAAAGCTTTTTTTCTCCATCCATGTCTGTCTGAATCAAGTGCAGGAAGAGTGGCTGCAAGTGCAAAAGTTGTATGTGGTTGTTTACCCCGGCTCCACCAGAATTAAATGCTAAAAACAATGTTTCTTTTAAAAGAAACAATAAATACGCACTTTCCAGAGAAGTAAACATGCACTACTGAGCCATCGCTGAGCAAATTATAAGGCAATATTTTAAAAGGCTGGGTATTATGATGCATTTTAATGCAGTCTGGAAAACCAACGGAAGGAGCTGTGCTACTCTGTGGAATTTTCTTCTATTTTTGGGGGCTAAATCCTGACTTTAAAAGGGAACAGTGTCAAGAACAAGAGCTCTCCTCTTCTTTGAGAGGACATGTAAAATCCCCACAAAGGGAATAGAAAGTTCTAGCAGACTTTCAGGCCAGAGGTACAGTCTCTTCATGTTATTGTTCTAATGTGAACATGAAAAAGAATGCAAAGTAAACGCAAGTGTTTTCTGATGCTGACATCAGGTCTAAAAATACAATGCCCTATTCTCTCAAAAAGCTTCTTATCAGTTGCTCAAGAAAAAGCTAGCGGTCCTTTTAACAAGGAAATGAAATGTCAAGTAAAATCTGCCAGTTTCGTTTGATCCTGTTAGCGTACTGCTGCATCGTGTGTAAGGGGGTAAACATAAATTCTGTGATGCCCTCGCAGCTGCCTGTGGAATCATCATTGCACGTAGTACTTACGCGAGTTTTTTCTCCGAAAAGACAGTATACGGCAATAAGAGATAAAGGTATAAATGAGATCCAGGTTCACTGAAAAAGAAATATTTTCTTTGGAGACTGAAGGGAGGCAACTGGGCACAAAGTAATTATCCAGAGCTGGATGGAAACTGCTCCTGGAGAGCTTAAAATTTTTCATTAATGACAGCAAACCCCAAACTTCTCTATTAAAAAACAAAGTTGTTTTGGGGTTTGCAATGCACACACACATTTTCTTATGTACATCATTTCATACAACAAACATGGAACTCCAAACCTGAAAACAAATCAGAAGTGAAGTATGATGGCATTGCACTAGACAATCAAAAATGCAAGCCTGACTGCTATAAACCACGTATTTACAGTAAGATTTCCTACAGCACAAAGCCTTTAGCCTTGTGCGATCTGACAGAATTCAGAAGACACACCAGAGCATCCACAACAGTTCAGCCTCTCTCACTATGGCTGTGTAACTTGCAAAAAAGCAAGTGGAAAAACCTTAGTTTAAGAGCAGGCACGTGTGTTGCATTTGGAATCTTGGATTGCATCTTTTTTTGCAAATGCACTCTCAGTTACTGTGGTTTTTTTACACTTTTTTTTGTTCTGGCCCTGAGTCAAAGTGCTGAAAATACTGTATAGAAAGGCTGAATTTGCATCATTTCTGGCCAGAAAAGAAACCTCCTAAGAGAGCCTGATCTGTTTGCAGGCTCAAATCGGTCTAAATCATTTGAGGTAAACCGATAAATCAATTCTCATTTAGCTCCTAATATTCCATATGTGTATATAGCAAAATATTTTAAACTCAGGAAAGTCTGTCTTTTCTGTTGGTAAACAACATGCTCCACAAATTTTGGCCTACAAATCATGCTGCAAGGAACAAATAAATCATTAACAGAGAGGATATCTGGGACACTAATCTGGCACACACTGTGAATGTTCAGATTGTTTTGTGTTTACTATGATCAGCATATTTTACCCAGAAAAAAAAGAAGACAGATTACAATTAAGATCAACTATTATTCTGAATCTATTTAAAATAAAATAATCGACCCTTAACCTAAATTTAAATAACAGACAATCAGCTAAAAAGGAGCTTTCATAAAAAAAAATATGCATTTGGACTGAGAATTTTTTCCTGCTTATTTTCATGCTAATTGCAATCTTTAGGAAGAGAACTCTTTAGGATGGGATCTGTCATGAAAATGCTGACAAACACTTAAGCATTACGCTGGTAGCAAAGTGTAGAAAGCTCTTAGTGGTGGTAAACCTTTCATTCCTGCTTTTTTTTTTCCTTTTTTTTTTTTCTTTTAGCCATTACTCTACAGCTAATGATTCTTTATTACCACAGAAATACACGGTCACCTACATTAATACATGTGTGGCCTTCAATTGATTGCGTTCTGCAGTTCATCAGAGAACTTCAAGCACAACATTTTTAGGTTAGAAAAGACATATAGTATCAACAAGTAAGATCTTAAAGCTGCAAGAGTATTCGCTGCACATCCAGATGATGAAGCTCTGTCCCTGTCTAAGCTGGGGGAAACTTTGCCAGCAACGCTGCCAACACATGCCAGCTCCCACAAGTTGAGAAAAGAATAGCTCTTTTTTCTGGTTTGATGAGCAAACTGTAAGAGTAATTACATCATTTAATACACAGATAAATCAACAGCATTTTACAATTCACAACAAACAGGATGGAGAGAGAGAGAGAAGAGGGGGATGAAGTAAAAAAAACCCAACAACCCAATGCTTTCTTTTCATTCAAGCTTGCTTTCTTTCTGTTCAAATTGGAGCATTTTATTTGATTTGAAACAAAACATTTTGTCTACTGATCCTTTTTCAGTTAAGAAAACATGAATTAAACCCAAAAGTGTCATTTCAGGATACAAATGTTTTCTTTGAAAAATATGCAATGTTTTGGACTTTTCAAATCTTCTGTCATATTTTTCCAATGCATTTATGCACTAAGTTGAAGCTGAAGTTACAATATTTTTCCTTTGAAACCACATTTTCCTAAAATTTTCAGGCTTTGTATGATCACAGATGTAAAGGTCATAAGAAAGCTTCACCTAAGCCTCTTTGCAAGACCAAGACATTAATTCCAAACCTTTACTAACCTACATGCAAGTTGAGAATTATCAAAAAGGAAACTTCTATTCTTTATATAGTTGACGATCTGGACTGTGAACAGGGGTATGAACTCTGGTCCCTTCTTTCCAGTCCTTCACAACAGTCTGTAGATGAAAGGACAGATCCATGTGCACATTAATACCTCTCCAAAGAGGAGCAGTTCAACTAACAACATGGCACAGTGATCCTTCCTCTCCCTTTCCTGCATTGTGTTTCTCATTCTTTGACCAGAAATTCTCTACTTGAATAGTATAAGCTTTTCAGGAGAGGGCTGTCATTTCCGTACTCTGTGAAGTACCCAGCACGTTAGCCAGGCAGTGATGGTAATTTTGCCTTCCTCCCTCAGCATCCCCTCCTAAGAGAATACAACGTCCTCGTCTTGTCCGAGCGTTTTGCAACCATCGGTTGACTTATGTGGGTGAAAAGGCAGAATGTTAAATTAATCAGCAGGAAGAAATAAGGCTGCAGTTTAAAATGTCTCCATTCACTTCTTTTCATTACTCTACAACGAGTCGAACTATTTTGACTTTAAAAATGGAGAAGAAAGGAAAAAGAGAAAGGACAAACATGCTCTAAAAGTTGAGCACTCTAAGAGACCTGCAAACTGTTCTGCAGTTGCTGCCTGAAGAAGAAAAAGAAGGAGCTCATAGGTGGCTGTGAGAGCAAGATTTATGCCTGAAAATACTTCTTTGCCATGGCAGAGAGACAGTGCTGCAACTTTCTGTGGGCTCCTTTGATAACTAGATACAATGGACAACTCTGCAGGCAGGCTTAAAGACTCTGATTTCCTCTTTAATAGCCTTGGTTCAATTTACATGACATTTTTATTACCACTGTGAAAATCCCACCTGGCAAGCAAAGTCTCTCTTTTTCCCCCTGTGCATGTCTAACATTTGGGGATCTTAATTCAAGGGAAGGCAAAGAGGCAGGTTAGAGAGGGGTTCATCACCTCTGAGTCTTGCAATGCTGATTAGTTATTTTTTATTACGAAGCGCTCTAACAAGGTCTCATAAGTAACAGGAAGCCCAGAGCTATGCATACATTACTCATGGTGAAGTCTGCTTACCAAAAGAACAGTTCCATGGGTTTGATTTTAACAGAAATTCTCAAGTCACGTGCATCCTTATTTCCGTGCTTTCATAAAAGCACACTAATTGACTAGTAACGACGCATGCTAGAGGATGCAAACTAGGAATGGGTGTTTTGTACTCCCACACTGCATTGATCTGCAAACCTGAGCTCTCATACTATACTGCAAATCCAGTGACACAATGGATAGGTACAGTCCAGTGCTAGGAAGCACCGAAAATTCAGAGCGCTACCAAACCTGTGAACTAATTTAAGATGGGGGATGCAGAGTTAAAGTGTTAGACATCTGCCAAAGGAACAACCCACAGAGTATCTTGGGTTGGTTGTAACAATTTCCCATTACTTGTACTTTCTCAACACTAACAGAAACGTGCTTAGAATACCATATAGAAGCAAACTGATGTGAAACGCATCTAACCAACAAGTTCACCATGCTTCATCAGATCCGAAACACACATGACATTTTTTGAAATACATTAATAAATATGATTGGGTGGAAGATATGGGCTGGCTCAGGGCACTGACAGAACAGTTAGTGCTGCTTCGTTTCCCTGAAGCAGCGTACCTGTAATGGGACATAGAAACAAGAGCTGTTACTGTGAAAAAAATAATTTGCAAGTTACCACAGTTGCTATAGCTACTTCTAAGTGAAAGAAGGGATGGACTGTGGCAGGGCTGGTAATGATGCAGTAGGTTTTGGTAAATGCAATGTTTTAATGCTGGCTGTGATGCACAGGAGATTAGGTATGTGATAAGTAGCTTTGTTGAAGAGAAGATTCACTGGGTTGTGACGGGTCTGTAAACTTGAGTCAAAGCTTTTTAATGGAGTGAGGAAAAGGAGTTGTCACAAAATTAATTTGAAACATGAATGTGTAATGAGATGGCACAATGAAGGACAAATACAGCTTTTTCAAACTTCATTAGCAAATGCGCATAAAGGGAAAGTTTTGAACTGTGCTCGAGTTGGAGAGCTCTTTAAATACAAACGTCAAATTGTCCTTCCGATGCAGACGAAGAACATGACCAAAATCACTCTGATCATTTACATACACCAGAGAGGACACAAAGTCATTAAATGCTGTTTACTTGCAAAGGCAGAAGTCTCCAATAATTGTATTTTGTGGTCAGAAGCCCAGAACAGGATTATATACCTAAAGCCATTCTAGCAATATATGACAGATTTTGTCTGTATGCAATTAAGGTGTAGTGTTAGGTCAATTATTTTAGTATATCTTAATAACTAGTGCCTAAATGGCTGAACTTCAAATTATTAATCAAGTAATAAAGCAAAAGAATCTCTATCTGCCTGCTCTCCAAAAATCACTTTTACAAGAAGTAAACAGCTCAGAAGTGAGACAAAAAAAAAGTGCAATGGAAGGTGCAAAGACCTATCTATATTCAACACGTCCATAGGAGCTGGGACCACCTTATCCATAGTATAACCATAGCTTAGTCTTTGTTCAAAGAGCTATTAATCAGGTAATTAATTATTACACAAAGAAGACAAGAAGATGCTGTTAGGTGCAAATTCCATGAAAATTCACAAGGATACAAGTGGTTTTTTTCTTTACAACTGTACAGAAAATGGTAACCAGCATCTGGAACAAACAGAGCACAAGTTGGATGTTGGACATCCTCACACAGAAACTTCCTTCTCTCCCTTAGGAGTGAAACATGGAGGAACAACTACTGGTTTTTGAAAGCCCTAGTGAAGGCATCCTGAGAGCTGTATCACAGGCAGACAACAAATTCAGTAGAAGAGGAAAAAGCATGGTGACTTTGACAGGAGACCATTCATCTTTAAGATTAATATTGATGCTGAAATGAATGTCATTTTGCCAAGGACTGCCACAAGGGGCAGCTGCAGTGGACAGCATCATTTCCATGCAGGGCTAAAATCAACCCCCAGAACACTCAAGAGACACTTCAGCTATCATCAGGGGAATTTGATAACAGATTTTCAGGCAGATAGCTAGCTACTATGTCTTTAGAGTTTATTCGCTAGAAAGGAGAGGGAGCAACTCACACTGCCTTGGTTCCAAGTCATTCATCACTCTTTAGACAGAAAACGATTTCCACTTCCAATTAAAAACCTGTTTAAAAAACCCAACAGGCTTTTGGGACATACCGTGTTTTTAACAGTAAATACTGAGTACCTGACTTCGCCTTCTCTAATGTGACCTTCTAATTCTTCTATGAATTTTTCCCCTTTCATCCAGTAGATCATGGGGCCTGATTCTCCACTGAATCCAAAGAAAGCTTTGCAGGCCACAGTCAGCGGGTTTCCTGAGGACAAGATGAAAAGACAGAGTTAAGACACCTCGTCATGGCTACTAATGAGAGAATGATTGTAAGAAACCTCAACATCTCAGATAAACCTCCCCATTTAAAATTTGAGGGGAAAAGAAAAAAAGGAGTAACTATAAACCATGGCAAAAAGGGTGGTGTTGATTTGCACCTATAGAAAATAGCTGTGAAATGAAACTCTGAGGTTATCTGTCATTTCATTTTTCCAGAAAGATACTACATGAACAATGAGAAGGTATGGAAATGGTGGCAACATAAGGTGATGTCAGATGAACTGTTAAAAAGAAAGAGATGACTTCTTTGTCAGACTCTTGGGATCTCTACCAGGACTGGGGAGTGTGTCCTAAGAGGCAGGTAAATCACTGAACTTGCTTACTGCTGCCTATCCACCCATAAAAAAGACACAGTAATAATTTCTTCCTTGCTCAGATAGAAATCAAATGTTAATGAAGTCTTGGTAAGCTGTTCAGAGAGCTTTTAAAGATCCCCAAGTAATACATGATGCCAGTGAACACCAGTGACACTCATGTTACTGTCAACAGGCTTTTGGCAAAGGACCAATCTGCAAAGCATTACTCAAGCAATAAAGAACTCTCCCTTTCAGCTCTGCAAAAATCATTCCAAAAGGAAGAAAATAAAACTTGGAAACTAATCAAATTTTTTTTCTCTCCAAGAATTCAGCATTTAGATGGGTTTTTGCTTGGCTACAGTTTTAGCTGTGCTAGCTAGTCCAGGACTGTGCTTACACTGTCAGGACAGATGGTCGTCTAGCTTGCAGAAGACAAAAAAAATCAACAAAAAACCACTCCCCCTCCCCCCCCAAAAAAAAAAACCACCCCAAAACCCAAACAAGCCAGGAAATTCAGGAGAACCATGCCCACTCCCTTAGAATGCAAATAGAGCTGCTGCACCCACTTCTCTTTCCCTATTTTACCCACCATAGGTGGTCCAGGTTGCAAAGCATCTGTAGAGTCACCAACTTAGATGGTAGGACAGACGTCATTTAATGTCCATGGAGATTCCTACTGAATCTTCCAGGACTTGGATCAAGCATGGAAAGTCCAAGTAATGCATTTTACTGTATTTGGAAGAAATGTCTTATTACGCCAGCCATTCTCAGTGCCAGCAGGAGACTCTTTAGACAATGACATAGAACAGGCCTACCCTTTTCAAAAAGGGCTAGTCATCTGGAGCACAGCACTTGGTTGAGCATGGGCTAATGGTTTCATGTGATTGACTTACTGTGCCTTAATCAGTTGCCTCTTGTCTGCT
The DNA here is from genome assembly GCA_013399095.1 of Psophia crepitans. Classification (NCBI taxonomy): domain Eukaryota; kingdom Metazoa; phylum Chordata; class Aves; order Gruiformes; family Psophiidae; genus Psophia; species Psophia crepitans. Next base: position 310,922 of record VWZZ01000951.1, on the reverse strand, counting down.
CAGCAGTTATAATTCGTTGTGTGCATACTCAGAGCACATCAGATCTGTGGGTTAAAGCATCTTTGCCTAACCCTCTGCCCCAAGCTGTTCTAAGTCAACTACTTAGGTTTGTCTACCCATTCCAATTTAAGACACGTCAAAGAGACTGATTAGTCAGGAAGTGCAGCTTTCCCAGCCACGGAAAATCATCCGTCCTTAAATTGTTTCCAAGTCAGGAGCCAAAAATTGCAAGTCCTTTTGAAACATTAGGATACAGGAAGGAAAGGTTTAGACTGCACTTCAGTCTCTGTTTCTCAAATGGACAAAAATGGAAAACATTTTTCCTGAAAATGTTTTACAAAACCTTCATTATCTCCACATTCACTATGAACCCTGAGACCACAGCTGGCCACTGAACACGTGCTGATGCTGACAGATTATACACAACCAGCTCAAATGTCCAGAACATAACAAAGGGTGGGTACTCACAGTACATCCCACAGCACTGACCACCATCGTAAGAAAGTTCCAAACTTCATTAACTGACGAAGAGTCAGAAACACTTCTAGGCAGACATTTCATTCCACTACAGGACAATACTGGAGCAGACTCTTTCCCTCTGCTCCCAACTGGTTCACCCAGCCCTGCAAGGTGCTGCCTGCCCTCCATGGGTGGAGGGGAGGATTGGAGCCTCTGGCTGTATCCATCTCCCGTTTTCCTAACGTGCTGAATGCCTGTGTGGTGTGAGATCTTTTGTGCCGCTTGCCTCAGAGTCACGATATGCATCTATTTAAATACCACTTAGTGATTCCCAGCATGTGGCTGCTCAGCCCAGGTTTGATTTTAATTGAAAAAGACAATTGTAGCAATGTGAAAAAGAAAAGGGGTAGATGTGGCCTATCAGCTTGACAGCATCTGCCCTTCCGTCTGCACACCATGCTGGGCATTAAGTGTTACAGGCAAAATATATTACAGGGTATGCTTTTCTTCAAACCAGCAGATTTTTACTTAAAAAACAAACCCTGAAAAAATGAAAATATTCCAAGGTGAGTCTAAGATTTCTATACACGCAGAGTAAATATCCTGAGGTAATACGCCCGGTCTGAAAAAATAAATTTTCTATACAAACAGGAAAACCTAAAAAAAAAATAGCTGTTGGTACACAGCTTCTGTAATAAACAAACCCAACATAAAGCATCGGCAGCCTTTACCGTGACAGCTCGCAAGCTCCAAACATGCCCAGACAGATTTCCCAGCTTTGCCATCAGGGAAAACTGGCAGAATAAACTAATACCGTCAACGGCAAACTTTAGAGTGAATTTGTATTTTCAGCTCAAAGTCTGGGACTAGCCACACCTGAAAAAAATGCGTGGTCCATCTCATCTGTAAACCCATCACCGGTTAGAGGGAGGTCTAAGCGACTGTTGCTCATGAAACAACTGATTTTTATCTCAGTAGCAGAACAATGCCCTTTGGGGTTGAACTTATCTACCCTGGGGTAGGAAGAGCTTGGGGCTTGATGACACCTCAAGGTCCCATCGAAGTCCAAACTCTCACATTTCTATTTGAGAAGTTCTACTTGAGGAGTTCTATTCCTCAAGCTGGTGAGGACATCTCACTCTTCTGTATCTCTCTGAAGCAGCTTCTGGTCCATACCTCATCACTCCTTTGTGACTCTGGAAGCAGGACAGTCAGAAAAGGTAACATTGACTCTTTCTTGCTGAAATACTTTACCTCCTCAAATAAACATCCACAAGGAAGGAAGGGAGGTTTCCCCTCACCTGCTACATTACGACATAGCTGGCCACAGCAGCAACCTGCTATTACGGGTTTTCAGGGAACTCCAACCAATTCCCTACCAGAAAACACCGCATGTCTCACTGCATTGCCCCCCAGGTACTGAGATCCTAAAACTGCAGCTGAATTCCCTGGTTCCTAAATGTATCCTTGAATATCGGGAGAAACAGGCAGTAAGCAGAAAAGGACCTTTGCAAGTCCTACTTTTGGGGCTGACTTCGAGCCATGTGGTGTCACACTGAGTCACAGTTCCAGGGAGAAGGACCTAACAGGGAGTTTGTAACTCCAACAACTCACCGTGTGTAAAGCCCAAACTTTTGCATATCATTACTGTTATTCTGCATGTCACTAAATAGTTCCACTACTAACTCATCTTACTAAGTAAAATTCCCCTTGCATCATTTAATTAACAACATCAAAGTTCCTAGAATGAATGGCATCCTAAGAGCTTTTCATTTATAAGTGCTTTCTGTCTAAATCAGACATTTCGGTTGCAACTTTAATTAATAAAATAATTTGCTGAGAAACAGAGAAAATGATTAGCGAGACTTCTAATGAATCAACACTTAAGAGAATGTTTTAAGAAACAAGAGAGGAAAGCAGAAAAGCCTGCTTGTAGACATCACTGAGTCCGCTGCTTCCCTGGGGTCACCTTGCTACAGCAAAGCCTCAGGTTCCAGCACAAGGCTCTGCTTTAGCTTTTGCCCTACTCTGCCAATCAGGCAGACTTGTTGCAAACTCCCAGCTGATAAGACGCAACTCCTGGCAATAGGAATGACTTTCATTGCTAAATCTTATTGTATATTTTTCACCTGACCGTTTTCTTAATAAATCCATGTGAACTCTACCATACATCTCAACATTTTTTTTCTGAAAATGAAAATTCCACAGAAATGCAATTATTCAAGCAAAATAGCTGCCTGATAGCAGTAGGAGTACTGGCTAAGGATGGAAAAAGGGTGTGCAAAAGAATTTAGCCAGATATGATTCTGAATGTGCTTCCTGCACATCCGACAGACTTTGAAAGAGAATGATGAACCCTGCAGCGCAGTCTCTCTTGAATGCGGCACGTTCCAAAGCACTGAGTAAACGAAGCTTAAAATACCTAAAAGTTGTTCTGTCTTTTAAGAACTTAATGCCAAGGCTAGATGACTGACCAGCATGGAAGACAAAAGCTGTTCACAGATCATAAGGTCTGGTTTATGCCAAGGCATTTTTTCAAGGATTGTTTTGAAAATACAGATTGATTATTTGTTCTTTTTCCCTCATTTTACACAAGGAGGTGTATTTTGTGGCTTATTGGCAAGCATCTGTTCGAGGGTGGAACACAGAGTCCATATTCCCTGACGTCCACATTCTGCTGGTGCTCCGTTCTTCCAGCAAATCAGGCTTTCGCTCCTGGAGCAAATCACCCCAGAGTAACCCCATCAAACAGCCAAAGTCATCTGTGAATCCTTGGGTGCTTTTTTTTTTAAATCCCTATGCCTTGAAACACTAGGGTTTTTTCCAATTCTTTCACATTTTCGTGCCAGATACAACACCACTCTCAACAAGCCTGAACCGAACCAGATGATCCTTCCAAGCTAGTGGAAGGAAGATCTCTTTTTGTACCAAGCAACATCAGAAGTCAATCCTGCACACATTGCTAGCTGGATTTACGTCTTCAGACCATCTGAGTGTTCATACCATTGACTAATATCACTGCTTTGACACTGTATACACATAGAGGGGAAAACAAGTGCACTGCAGTCACCAAAAAAAAAATCATTCCATCACTCCAAGTCTCTCTCATGGATGCATATGCATCATGCAGCTCCTCTGATAACGGTGACTTGGTCTCTTTCCCTATTGGACTGACAGAGAGAAGTGTTTGCAAAGGAGCAGCTTCCCACTCTTGACACATGCAGATGTTATGCAGGCACTTCACAGACTTTGTTTCTTCAGTTTGCTGAGACAGAGGACAAGAAAGGCAGGTTACTTATCACATCTCAATAAGTGTATTCTACAGGCTGTCTGTAGAATTGAATCTGACTTTCCAGGCTGAGGTTTGCAAGGCAAATCACCATGTCACTGACAAGAACATTATTGTTCTAATGTGCTTTACAAGTGCTAGAAAGTGGCCAAAGAGCAGCAGAGTGATTTATATTCCCATGGCAAGGCAGGCTGGATTGTATACAACCGTGAAGTAAAGAACACATTTCCTTTTCCTTCAGAAGGACATCCTGGATAAGAAGATATGGGAGACAGAGCTTATGCCTGCAATTTATCCACAAAACAAATGCCAGGGGCAACATAGACCTTGACTCATGAAAAACAATCTCTGTGTGTGGTAGCTTCTATCTAGTTTGCAAAGAATGTCAATTTTCTCTAAGTCCTTTGCAAGGACATCCTCTTAGCTGCTCTCCTGTGCTCGGCAATAACAGGCAGAACCCAGAAGAACACTGACGTGGTGCAGCCCAAGCCAAACCATGGGTTCAGCTCAGCTGGCTGATGCTGAACATTGGGCTGAGCTGCTGCTGGGGATGCCAAACCATGGGTTCGGCTCAGCTGGCTGATGCTGAACATTGGGCTGAGCTGTGAGGATGGCAATGGTAGCAAACGATGTCCACTTGAGGCCACTCCTGCAATCTGAGAGCCAAATTCAGGGGCTGAGCTGCTGGCCCCTAGACCCCTGCCTAGGGCTCATCCACAATGGGGTGATCTCCTAAAGAAGTCAGGAGGCATTCAGCAGAGGCAGCTGAGGATATGCTTAGGTTTTGCTGGTGTCACCCACCACAGCTGACCACCTGTGGTTCCCAGTCCCCTCTCAGCACAGATCAAGGCACTGCAGCACTGCTTCACAACATCAGGGGCTTCAGCAGCTGTTCCTATAACCTGCTAAGGTGGCACTGCGATTCTTCACAGATTTATCCGCTACTGAATTTAGACAAAGCTACAAAACCCCATAAAAACCTCAGGTACATTATCACCTCCCTCCTCATCTTTCCCTGGCCATTTCCCAGCATTACTTGATCAAAGGTTCCATGTTCTACCTAGGCTTCTTTTTCCTCCTCTTTTACATGGCTACTCTGCAGAATACAAGCCTAGCTGTGCGCTAAACCATGTTACCCCTATTTAGGTAAAAGTCTCATGGAGTTCAGTGACTAGTTTGACCATTAGTGGATCTAAAGGTTAGATATGGTACTTAGGGACGTGGTTTAGTGGGTAATAGGTGGTGGGGGGATGGTTGGACTAGATGATCCTTGAGGTCACTTCCAACCTTAATGATTCTATTCTATTCTATTCTACTGAAAATAAAACATACTCAAAATAAATTATTTTCTCTGACCAAAAAAAAACCCCAAACTACCACCAAAAAAAACCCAAACCAGAAAAACCTCTAATGTTTTCAAAACTCTGTCCAGCAGCCAGGAGGTTCATGACTGAATATGATCCATCCAAACATTTGCATAATTAAAGATCAGCCAGGAATTAATGAACTGAAAGCATTTTAAATAAAATAAAGAAACCTGCTTTGGGTAGTGATAATAATTGCTTTAATAAGATAAATTCATAGTGAAATCAAACCTAATTAGCCTCCAGACATTCCAAATCAGTTTAAGAGCATTTAAAGACTCACACATACATATATATATATATTTTACTAGACTGTTTTATTCTCCAAGTTTCTACAAAGAAACAGACTAAAGGAGGTGCTCTTGCCCTAAGTAAGGCTTGTATTATGAACAGCATATGCTAGCCACTAAAATAATATTCTAGTATCTGTATTGATATGTAGGAAAAATAAATGGCGGCAATACATGACAAACACTAAGTTAGCTCTTCACTCATACACGAACTTTTTGACTAAGACAAGTTTGGCAATAAAAAAGAGCCCAGTAAAATCTTTGACAAGAAAAATGCAAAAGATCTTTAGGTCTTATTTTGTCCTCTGTAGTTTATGATCTTAATTCTAACTGTCTTTCTTGCTCTGCTCTTATTTCTTATGCCCTGAGACATCGCAAAACACATGGCCATGAGATATTTGTGCTTTTCTGTCTCACTCAAGTGAGCAAATGGCATGTATAAAAAGTAGCATTAAAATAACACTAAGAGCAAGCAGCAAAACCCCAAACATGAAACAAAGCAACTAAGCTTCTAGACAGTCTGTTGCCAAGAACACCACTCAATGCATTTGCTGTCATTCCATACAGCCCCAACCATTTCTAATTTAAATAACACAAGCACGACCCACTGCAAGTGCTGCTTGTAGGCTTAGCTATTGACCATGGCTCTCACAAAAAGACAAAACCAAAACTAAAATACAAACACAAGGCTGAAATGTTGCTGATAAAAATTTACTGGATGTTTCAAAAATGAATCAATCAAGGTGAAAATCTCCTGGAGCAAATTTCTTCCAAAAACACACTGAGAAAAACATCCTAACCCCCCATCAAAGTAAACCTCACCTGAATCCTGTAAAATCCTTTATCCCATTTTCAGAACTGTCTCGTGGTCAGAATTTGAAGTCTTAGTCATTGAGAGCTCAGGTGTAACTGAAAGTCAAGGATTTTAGCTTTTCAGTTATTCACCTACAATGAAGACAAATGCTTAGTGGGATTTCCAGAAGCAGCTTGACAGCTGCCTTGTGCTGACTTTAACTTGTGCTCAATGCCGAGGCACTTCTGAAAATCCCATTTCTGTGCATTTTGAGGCACAAAAGTATTTTTTAAGAGAAGTGCCCTGTAGGTACTTAAAAAACATCCCCTTGCTGGTAGGGTTCCACATGCTGTGGCAGCCCAGCGGCAACAGAGCAGTGACATCCAGATTATGGTGAACTAAGCTGGCAGTGAGACAAAATAAATCATCTCGCTATGGCCAGGGCACAGGTATGGCCCCATGCCGTCCCAGCAATCATTTCTCTCTGTTGTGATATTGCTTTTTGGCATGCTAAAATAGGTGGCAGCATACGGGTATGTTGCTCCAAGAGAAGAGCAGGAAGAGCAAACTTACTCAGAGGGACATTTGCTTCCTTAGATCACTGTCTCACGATGAGAAGGGGAAACAGTCAACTGTTTGTTTGAGCTACAAAGAGATGGACCATGAAGAGATGCTCCTGCCTCCTCCTAGGGATCTGCTGGCTCAAGGGGAAGGCAGGGTCCCATCCCACACATTGCTGCTTCTTGCCAGCTTCAGGACTTTCCAACTCTCCAACTTGTCCCGGCATAGAATTTTCTAAGGACATTCATTTCTTACATTTCTATTTCCTGAGCAAGTACATCTTGATCTTTTCTCTTAAGGGAGAAAGAGGATGAAATCCAGCATCTCTTTCTACATACTAATCTGGCTTCACGTGAAGAAAGTACATGGAGGGACCAACCTAACCAAGATCTGCTACCATCAATGTGGCCAAATTCTGCACCTTACTTGCATGATTATGTAATAGGTATCCAGTTGTATGTCTTAGTAACTTCCATTTAGTATGCAGAGGGAACATTCAAGGTTGCTAAGGAAATCAGCTGCAGGCAGCAACACACTGAAGAAACTACACTAAACCTCTTCCAACTTCCGTGATGATTTTTAAACAAATGATAGAACTTCTTAAGACAATGACTACAGAATGAATTATTCTTCTTTGCTTAGAAAGGACAAAGCAAATGTGAACTTAGGCTTCATGCTATGGATGTCCTGCCCTATAAACAAGGTGAGACTTTTTGAAATAGATGTATGCTTGAATCTAAGAAGTCAACTGGAATATTTTTATACTCAGTCTGTGAGTGTTCACTCAACTCCTGCTTAGATTTTGGCTAAGCCAGCTCCTGGTAAGGCCGGATGTATGCTGGGAGCAGCGCCATCACGTCAGACCAAGAGCACCAGGTAGGCAGGACAGGTGGCACCATTATGCACCATCATCACCTTCAAACTGCAGTCTCTAGCAGCCAGTATCTTTGGTCTGGCAGCTTCCTCATAATCCACTAACTTAGGGAAATGGTATAGACCAAACCTCCAAGCTCGAGGGTACAAAACATCAGTTTGCCCAAACAACTTTTGACATGGATCCAACAGCAGCCAGAGTGCTGAGGATTTCTTGCTTCCCAGTGTGATACAGGGGACAGCTGAAACTTGATGGAGGAGGAAGGATGAGCGCTCTCACCGTCAGTGAGGTAACTAATTCTTTTCTTTTGCTCATAGATACATGATATTAGGAGTTATAACTTCTGAAACCCTATGACTTGAATGGTGAATAAATGAATTTACATGATAGACTAGTCTGGGCAAAGGGGGATTGAGCTCCTGTTTGTCATGTGTCTTTATTATATTTCTTAATTAGCTCATGAAATAAAGTTTAAATCACAGAAGATGTTGTTCTGTAAATGTGAAAGAACCAAACGGACTGTGACATCAGTTTGGCATAAAGATGTTAATAAAACCCCTAATTCTCCCTGAACATCTTGCTAATACCTTCATAGTGCCCTGCAGCAGGCATGTAGAGCCAGAAATGTTAGTGTGGTTAACAAGGTCCAGACTATCACCTTGATACATGTATTTTGACGTTAGCTAAGTCCTTTCCTCTATCTGCTGCCATGCTGCTGACGCACTGCGGGAGAACGGAGTGGGAGGACTAAGAAAAAGGGCTAGACACAAGAGGCAGTAACTGCTGCAACCTTCTCGTTTCTCCAGCTTTCCCAGCCTTCCTCAAGCAAGTCAGATGCAGTGCTGGGTCCTGGTCAGGGGGATGAAGAGACAGATGTCAATCACCTCTGGTAGTCAATGTAACCACAACTGTCACCTCACTTGGCCTCAGTTATGCAGGTGGCTCCCCATGCACAGCAGGCAGGACTTGCTGTGGCTCGTGATAAGATGACGCAAGTTCTCATTTCTCCTGCACAAAGGGACCAACGGGGACACAGCTACAGAGATCAGCCTGTACTCAGATGAGAATCTACAAGCGACTGTTGTGCCTAAAACTCAGCAAATGTTCAAACATTCTGCTGAACAGGGAGAGGGTTCCCTGTTGATTAAATTTAAGCACGTATTTAAGTGCTATGCTGAGTAAGGGTAACCACGAGTTCTAAACAGAAGCTGTATTTATGAAAAAGATTCAGAAAGAAAAACAACAGCTACAAAGCAACATTTTCTCCAAGCTAACTCCAGTAAATAATTCCAATCTATTACCTACTTAAATTTAGAGATAACAATCAGGGAGAGTAAGAACGTAAACCACAGTTCAATAAATACAACCTGTATTTTACTTATTGAGTGAATCAATATTGTTCATCAGTTGTCCAATAAAGAATTTACAGGGAAGTTTAATCTCTTTTAATTTGTAAAAATTAAAGGAAACATATTTATTTGCCCTTATTGTTATAAAACAAAAGGTCATGATAAAAAAGTGACATTAAAGTGGCTAGTATTTAAATAAATCAATCACACAGAAAACTCACTGGTTTACATAATTTTTTTCTGGGTTGTTTTTTTTTTTTTTAATTTGTTTGGGCGGGGGGTGGAGCAGGGGGTATTGTTGTTGTTTTCCCCAAAAACTCTGGTTAGGAATCTTCTAACCAAGACAAAAGACCAAAAACAGGGACCTGTATCTTAGGTGCAAATATTTAGCAAGCACTTAAGGATGTAAGGGCTGTAAGAAATTTTATAAATTCAGACTTCTCAGACTTAAAACTACTCCTTCTTAAAGAGATACAGCGGGCATCCTCTTGCGCTCAGTAGTTTAAGCCATAATGTATCAGTTTGGGTAAGTGCCATCTTGGAACTAACCTCGGAGTTTTTTTCTCTGACAGAGGTGATTTATAGAAGCCACCAGACTAATTGTCCTAAACCTACTAGCAGTGAGGACTCAGATTTACCCTAAGCTTCTTGCCTTTCATTTGATAGCATTCACATTAACCACACATTAAATGTAATATTAGTTGCACAGGAGTTTAATAATCTCAATTTTCCTTAGGTGAGTGCTAAACCATGAAGTCTGTAACTCAGAACTCCTAAATTCCGCTTTTTCCGCCACCCTGGATCTTCATGGACAGTGAAGGCACAGATCGTGGTTTCACCTTCCTCAAATCCACTTAATTCACCCTTCTTCTCAACACTGCTGACTGACAATTAAAACCACTTCACTGGCACAAGCCAAAACTGCTGCAAAGGAGAACTACCCTGTTGAATTTCATGGTGATGAGACATCACATGCTTGCAGAGAAGAGTGGGAATTTCAAGACTTAGCAGGGAAATCATCCAAGGATTTCAAAACTCTACTGGGTAAACAAGGAGGGAAAGACGTCTCTGCAACAATAAACGCTGGTCTTCTCCAGATCACAGCTGAGCACCCTTGAAGGAAGATAACATTGCCTTTGGCTCACCACATCAGAGGAGCACGGCTCAGCTTCTGTGGACTCATGGTCCTGGTTTGAATGGGGGCAACGGTCACTGGAGTGAACTATAGATACAGACCTCTCTGGATGGTGCTAGCTTTACCCTACTTGCCACCAGCATGGGATGCAGCAGAGCCCAGATCTCATGTGCCCATGGGACTATGCTAGGAAAGAGGGGAGCACGGATTTACCCTAAGGTGGTCCTTGGGGATTTCCCAGATGGCCACATCGCCTGGCTGTGGATTCCCCACAGCTAAGGCAAGTGGCACAAACAGGTCACACTGCAAGAGGAAGGTGGGCTCTGAGCCAGAGATCCTCAGGCCTCAGTGTCACATGGAAAGCAAACGCAAGGATAAGAAACCTTTCTGAAAGAACAAAAGAAACAAATGATAACAGTAAGACCAAGATGTTCACTTCCACACACTACCCCCTCCATCTCTTGGGGAAAGGGATGTCAGGCCTTCTCAAGACTTACACGAAGATGTTATGAATTTGAATCTGAAATATATTGAGAAGAGGGAAGTTATATTACCCCACTGCAGAGAACTCAGAGTGAACTCCTTCCATTTGGGAGAGCCTCATTCTCCATTTTAATTCAAAGCAACCTCATAAGAATTTAGCGTGAGCCTACATGGTTGATTTTAAGTAGAACATTTCCTATTTGAAAATAAAGAGGAATTGGGAAACAGGAGCCCTTCCTCTACCGGGTGGGCAGGGCTGTCAGTCCTGTCACGCACAGCAGGCAAAGCACGAGTGAGCTCCTGTCTGGCCCAGGTAAGAGTTCAAGCCTGCCCTTTACGCTAGCACGCTGTGAGCGGCTGTGCAAGAGGACTCAGCACACAAAGCTGGCTCCCACAGAAAGCAATTTTTATTTCATACAGTCCTGGAGCCTCAGAATACCTCACTCATGTCTCGCCCATAGTGGTGTTTGGATATAAGGCAGTACCTTAGGAGCTCAGAGCAGGATCTTAAAAAACCCTCCTGAGAGAAAAGCTTTGCTCTTCATTATTGCTTATCTCTTTTCTTAGCTGTGCAAGTGCCGAGAAAGAAATTAAGCTGCTCCCTGCAAGATCCAATGTGAAGCCATGGCCACTTCAGTGTCAAGATTGTTAACACCAGAAACCTTTATGTGGTCTTCACCTCTGAATTAACCAGAGAAGGTTACACTCACTTGTCTCTCCTTGGGAAAGCTCCTGCCACCATCCAAAACGAAGGGAGGATCCAGGTAACTGTGATTATCTGGAAGTGTGATGGTCTAATCACACACAAACGTGCAGGAGCAAGATCAAAGAACTGGCCTTTAGCGATGTGCATCTGCTACCTCGCAGAGCACTGAACAAAGCTGTGCCTGCAGCTGATAACAGGCTGAGGCAAACGCTTACCCCCAAAGTCTTGTGAATGTTTCTTTTAAGAATTTTTCAAGGGATGCTGCATATGTTCTTGAAAGCTCACACAGCAATACAAAACAGAGACAAATACAACAGAAAAAACCTGCTGCAGTCCAGAATGGATTTTCAAATTAATGAAAGCTGTTATTACTCCATGCACAGGGTGACATGAACATGGCAGCACTTCACTCCAACACCCAGAGGAACACTGGCAGAGGGTACCCAGTGTTGGGTAATACCTGTGAAGATTTGTTAGTTCCCCTGAGGGGGATGTTGCACTTTGAAGTAGGAAAGGTTTTACTCTAGCTCTTTTTCTGCTGACTCTGCTGAGTATTAGAGACAGAAAAGGCCAGGTAAATTTTTCCCTCTGTTTGGATAATTATCTTCCGTACTATCTTGTTGAGAAACAATGTATCTGAACTAATTTACTTCATTTCTCTGTCAAAAACATAATTATTTCCTTAGCTGATTCATTCTTCCTTCAGTTAGGGCTCGGAAAAAGACACTGACTGAGGTCAGTTTGTTAGGAATCATCTTGACTAATCTTTCCTCCCTTCCACCCTCAGCTCCAGAGTCAGCCTTCCTAAAGCCTCAGTCTCTAAAACTGCATCTGTGCTGACTTGGTGATGAATAGAGAGCAGCTTTTCTTGGGTATGGTTTATGTACTCTTGAGATTTCACTGGAGGCCTCTAATGTTTTGTCTTAGAAGCTACTGCTGCTACATTTCAGCCTGGTATTTCTGAGCAACATTTCCCTCTGCTGAGCTGTGCCAATAATGGGCAAGATGCACTTCTTAGCTCTGCCAGGCGGCCTCGCCTCTGACAGAAAGCCTGCCTGGAGGGAGACAGGGCTGGATGCAGCATCTGAGAAATCCTACCCACGCCGCAAAACTCAAACTGTGGGCAGGGCTGCCTGAAGAGCAGGGGAGTTGGGGCACTGAGGAAAGAGGCTGACTCTTCACAGGTAGAGGAAGGATGCTGTTGGCTTTGGTCATGGAGAACAGGGCTGACTTGAGGCTTGCTGAGGAGAGCCTCAAAGCAGCACTCCTTGGGAAGGCTAGCAGAGATTTGTGCTCTGTGCTACCTGTCCTTGCACCATTTCTTGTTTCCCACTAAGGAAAAGCTCTCAGCCCTGCTCAGAGAACAAGCACAGACCCCTGTGCAGCACATTGTACTTTGTGCCTCGCAATGTGCTGAAAAACAGGATCCCTTGGGTAGTTATCAGCCAAACAGACCAAGTAATACTAACTATTCCCAAATGCCAAACAAATTAGCTACCCAGCCGCTCCCATCTCCCTTGAGTTCCCCTAATGAAACCCACTTTAAAAGTCAGCTCCACACAGAAATGTAGCTCTATTTGCTAACAAGTTGGGATTTTTTTTCTTTCTTTTCTAGTGAGCAGTGTTTCTCATTTTCCCAACAGACAAAAAAAGACATTAGATACTTCTGTATTGACTCCTGTAGCACTAGTTTTTCAGCCTTTTTAGATTTACTGACCCCTAAAAATTTTATGTTGGAGCTGTTCACCTTCCCTGAGAGCCCTTGCCCGCACGAATATAAAGGCACAGCCTAAGTCCCTTTCGGAGCCCTGAGAAGCAATCTGCCACACTCCAGAGTTACCAGCCACTGCTCTCTGAAGCCACCTGACAGCAGCACACACAGTGTCATGTTCGCTGAGATTACAGAGTGTAGGCAGCAGCTTATTGGGGATAGCTGGGGAAGGCAAAGAGCAATCTCCCTTTCAGAAGGCTGCTTCGGAGAGATGGCTTCAAATAGGACAGTAGTAAAAGGGCATTTCAATGAAAGGAGAAACCTCAGCATAGGCGAACATTTCCCTTGTGTCCAGCAGAGACACATGAGGGGACAGGGAATAAGCCTTTTGGGCAGTGAAAGACCCAACTGGGAGAATACAAGTGACAGTGTGTGGCCCCTCTAAAGCTGTGACAGGAGGGCTCCTAGCACGGCCGCCTCGGCACGACACTTGCCGTGCTGAACAGCAGTGCTGCCCTTCCCAAGGTGCAGGGCTGCCACAGTGGAGGCCCTCGCTCCACCAAAACAGTTTCTGCAGTGCAAGGGGTAGTATTAACGGAGGCCAGGGTTCCCCAGAGAGGCTGGCTGGGGAGGGTTTCTCTTCAGTTGCTGGAAAAAGGTGACAGCAAGGTATAGTTTCATAGGAGAAAAAGATAAGTAAAATCTGCCCCACTCACCAATGGAAATGCAAACACACGAATGGCACTGCACTCGCTCTGTGCCGGGCCTGCAAGGGAAGATGCAGCCAGGGGAACCCAGATGGCGCTGCCTGGCAGGATCAGTGGTACAATGGCAGCAGCGTGCTTGCCCTCATGGGGCCGGCACCCCCATTCCTGCTGCCCACAAGCTGGTAACAGCCTGGGGTGGTGGATGGTCTTCGGTCCAGGCACCAGCTCCTGCCTCCTGTCTTCACAGCTAACACTGCCCAACACGCGGACCTGGGCTACCTGTGCTGCCAGCCCACCTGCAGGCACTTGAGCTAACGTGGCTTTTCTTAGGGGCTTAAAGAAACCTCAGCCCCACTGTGCACAACCACTGCTAAAGGAGGGCTGCCACGCAGGGACAACGTGGATCCGCGCAGGACCCATGAGGTCCCACCCAGCCTCGCTCCCTGATACTGCCTGGCCCACTTTTTTGATTGGCTTTAGATGCAAAGGAGAGGACAATGTGCCAGGCAGATTGTGGGAGCTACTGATTGCTGGCACCCTGCGCTTTGCTTTTGTCATGTCGAGTCATCTGCAAGCTGCTCAGAGCCTATGTGACGGTGTTTTTTGCTTGCTCAAATGGAAATGAAATAAAAGGCAGGGTGACATGCGCTACTGTGCAGAGAAACAAATGCAGAGCCACAGAGTAGCACTTCCACCTAATTTGAGGCCATGAGCTTCACCAGTGCCTGGGGAAAGGCTATTTCACAGAAAGGAATTTCACTTTGGACTAAATGAAGACAAGGTTTATGTAACCTCATACCCAAAAGCAATCAAAGGAGTGTGAATGGTCCCACAGAAGGCTGCTGACCTGCTTTTGTCTGTCTTTATCCTTCTTCAGTTCCTGGCCACCCTGAAGCACGTCAGAGGGGTTGTTTACCTCACAGAGTTCACCAACCCTGACGGTCAGCTGCCCTTTGTGTGAGCCAGCCCTGGTTCAAAGGCTCCGATCATGTGCAGTGAAACCTGAGCATCTGGCAGGGTGTAAAGCAGGGCTTATCTGCCGGGCTTACAGCTTTGCCAGTGACTGGTGGGCTGCAACAAAGCTGTACCCAGCTGCAGCACGTACCGCAGACACCTGATGGTTTGTACCCATCCATACACACATGCCCAGCCTTTCTCCCTTGGGCGCCTTCTTCGCCTACCCACATGTAAAGGGAAGGCAGCTTTTTGCACAGCTGTTTTAACACATCCCTCAACCTACAAAATATGGGCTGGGGTAACTGAGAGAAACGCCAGAAGCACAAGGATAATACAAGTCATTCCAGAGCATCATATGACCCACTTTAGCTCAATTAAAAATGTCTTTACTTCCCCACAGCCCCACAATCTTTTCATTTTCGGTATGCTAAATTTCTGGAAAAGTCTAGTTTTTCAGTAGTTGCAAAGTACTTTCTTAGTATAATGAAAATACATGTTTACTTCCAAACAGCAAAATACATTGTTTGGACTTTGGGAGTAAACAGCTGAACAGCAAGGAAGAGAAGCTTTACGAGGACAGTTGAGGTAACAAAGCTTTTGGTTGCAAACAGACTTTGAATGGTAAGATCTCAAAAGCACGATTGCACTTTCAGTGGATTCAACTTCACATAAAAACCTGAGTAGTGAGACCTGCTGTGATCACAGGTGACAGATGGAACCGCCATGAGTCATGCTAGTAGTTCACTTCCCATGTGCAGAGAGAGATGCAGTCGGCAGTTGATACTGGGTCCCTCCCAAATGAAAATATGCTCAGATGTCTCCATCTTGAAAAAGAGAGTAATAATAATCTCCCAAATACACTCATTTAAAACAGAAATGATTCAATTTTCTTTTGTTTTATACCAGATGTGCTCCAGACATGCCAACTTGGTCTCTAAAGACTTCCCTGCCTACTATGGTCTCCTCTTCTAACTGCTCATCAAAGCACACTGGGTAAAAATTTCCTTCCTCCACATCACTAGTCACCAACTTGACCTTGTCATTTCAATTTCTCAAACCTCTTCTTTTACCCTGCCCTATATCCCTGCAAAGTCTCATCTTTACAGCTTATTGCCATTGGCTACTAATGTTGAATAAAGTGCTCCCAAATTTCAAACATAATGAAAAGAAAAATCAGTAACACAAAAGAGAAAATTAACCATGGAAACCACTCTCCCAGGGCTGGTCAGGTTCTTTAGGTTCAATGCCTGAATCTGCTTTACAAAAGCAGACAGACGCCCCCGCTGCTGCTGTTCTTCATTTCCTCTGGAGTTTGTTCCACCGAACAATCTGTTCCCAAAGAGAGACGAAGAGCAGTGGGGTGAGTGCCAACCTGAGATCCTCCCGAACAGCACAAAGGCATCGTTCTGCCCCCAAGATTTTCCGCAGGAATACACACAGGCACACATCCATACTCCCCTCAGCAGTCCAAGATCTGTTTTACAACAAGCAATGATTGGGAGACATGAATCATCCCCTCCATTTTTTTCTGTTACATGCACACGAGATGCACCTCTTTCCCCTGCTCCTGCTGGAACTCCCGCAAGCTGCTCTCATACCAGATTTTTAGAAGCAATTTGTCAGTACAAGTAGTGCTTAAATTTTAAAAGGTATTGACGAGTGCTGGGATTTAGAATCTCAGTCCTGACCCAGGCAGACCGAATCAGGCTACTGCCTTCTTGAATAGAGGGTTGCTAGCCAAAACTCCATCTTGTGCTGATTGCTAGTATTTAAAATTTTAACATGTTAAAAATGACATCGCAGGATGTGGGTCTGAAGACACTGCCTGTGTTCAAGGGCACTTATGAAAGCATCAAAGCACACAACGTCTGATTCATCCCTACATTTGGCTATGGGACAGAGAAGGAAGACAAAAGCAAGCAGGCATTCTTGTGGAACACTGTCTCTACTTTACCCAATGTTTTTACGTCTCCTCATTTTTCACCAGAGACCTTCCTCCTTCAAACTGTTGACAAAGTTTTGGAAGGGTTCCCCACAATGTCTCAGCAGGCAGGCATAGATTTGCTTACAAGCCACAGCCTGAGTAAATAATTATCAGAGAGGAGTTCAGGGAGGCTTCCCAAAGCTGTGAAAGAACCAGTCTCCAAGGACAGGACTCATCCAGGCTTGGAAGCACATGGTAAACACTCTTAACCATAAACCAAACAGTGATGAAGAGACTTAGGATCAATGGTTCTTGTTTAACAGTTCTATCAAGCAAGAAGAAAGGAGGCCAAGGTACTGCAGAAAACTGACTTCAGGAGCTGTGGAAACAGATCTTTAAGTCACTGGAAACCAGAGAATATCAAGCAAACTACTGAAGGTCACCGTATTATCACCACTGCTGGTTCATCTTGGCATTGATGCCCAAGAAATGATCTGGCATGGACTTCTGTGGCCAGCTGTACCACCAGCAGTCCCACAGGGCTGCTCCTTACCCCTCATCCATGCAGGAGAGCAAAGAAGGGGAAAGGTCTGGGCTGCTTCAAAGAGAGAAGCGATTCTCTAGCTCCATTGGTCCATGGGCTGCTTCTAACAGCTGCTTTAAAAGGCAATGAGGAAAAGCAAGTTCAGCAGCATCGTGGGAGGTTTTGCAAAAATTATCTGTCCAAAGGAGCATCCACCTACTCTGTGAAACGTCCTCCGTAGAGCAAGAAGTACAGCCTCAGAGGACCTGGCCTTGTACTTCTGTCTAAATGTTGCAGAGCAACGTACCATTCTCTACTTCTGGTCCCAAGTAAACTCATGCTTTTATCCCAGAGCAGTACACAGTCAAAAGATTTAGCTAGTAAATCCCTCAATTCTTTAAAAGTTGCCTTGCAGAAAATTATCTTTTTATTAAAAAAAAAAAAAAGATAAAATTACATGAGAAAAATTTCAGTCCAGCTGATACCCATAAAGTAGATACTACATGCTTCAGAAGATTTGAAGATTACCTTCAAAGACAAGCATTTGCCAGAGTAGGGTGCTAGACAGTATAGTGCTTTGTGACTTCAGAAAAACGCTTAGTGATTTACTTATTCACCTTGTATTTTGCAAGAAAACACAAATTTGAGCTTTATTCATGTGAATACTGGGCTGTGCTGCACATTCCCAATGTCAGCAGTGCTAGGACACTCACCGATATTGCACGTTGCCTTGTTTTTTTCTTTAAACAACTGCAGATGGAGCAACCCTATCACTGCTGCACTTTGTACGACACTGACCTGAATTTTCCACACATTGTAGTGTAAAATGGGAATAATGGTGACAGTCTGAAATTACACAATGGGTAGAGAACAAGAATTGAGCATACTGATGCTCAGGTTGAATCAAGAAAAAGAGCTTTTGTAAATCTGCAGGAGTCTACCACAGAGTATGCTGCCTCTCTAAGTCAATATGATTCAAGCTGAAAATTGAACCTCCCTCCTGCTATTTAATCTGTGTTGTTTTACTAACAATCAGGAGTTCACTTGTCTGGTGCTGGTTTGCTCCTCTGTTAGCTGCACTGGCGACGTAGCTTTTTAAGGCCAGAATGGGTCTTCAAGACCATGCCTCCCTATCCATGCTCATAATGGTGTTCTCACTGATCATCCATACATTGTGCCTGTTAGCTTGTGCTTCGGTGAGAGTGCATTTGGAAAGAGGCTGAATATCTGTGTGTCTGGGAATGGAAGTGCTCTGTCATCTCTGATCCACTGCTCGGAAAAGCTGTGGTGTAAAACTGAAGTCAAAGGGAGCAGAGTGTGCCCTCAGCAGCTATCCCTCCTCCTCCTCCTCTGTGGACTGCTTTGATGGCTTTGTGCATCCCTTGGCACCACTACAGAGATCAGCACCTGTTTTCAGCCCTATGACTCCTCATTGTAGGAAGTTTGCAAGTAATTCGTCTGCACCATTAAGCCAGAGCTTGAAGATTTTTTAAGTGCTGGCTATGTATACACCTAATTTTTTAAAAGAGGAAAGACAATGCCAGATTAATAAGGTAATCAAATGCAAACTTTCCAGCTTATTTTATCTGTTTCTAGAGAAAATACTTCTGTGACTATATTTCTGAAGTAGTGATTAGGAAGGTATAAGCTATCTGCAGTCCCTGTATTTGACAGTAAATATACTTTGGAAGAGAGGTACAGCTACATCCTCGGACATCTAATATCACAAAGACCCTGTCCAGTCCCCAGCAGAGAACTGTAAATCTGGCAAATCTCAGCGCAGCCAGCAGGCTCTCCTCAAGAGAGAATGCAGCGGTGACAGGAAGGTTTCTGTCAGGATCAATTTACTTTGGCAAAATGTGTTTAAGAAGCCTTACAGAAAATATTGTCCTGTTACAGATAGCTCTGGCTATGCCAGAAAGTCTCTTGCATATATATCCCCCAAGGCAAGAAGGGTTTATGGCTTCTTTGTCCTCAGTAAGATAAAAATCGTACCCGACATCCTTCTCTCCTTTAGCACCCCCTCCTGTACACTGCCTCTAACCCACCTTAAAAAAACCCAACTTTGGCAGAGTCATCTATCACTTTGAATATAAGAGCAGATATCTCATGAAACTTAATAAAAGTACTACTCATAGGCTTCACCCAAACATAAAACATGATCGATTTGGATAGGTTGCCATTTTTTATGAATCTGTTTAGAGCGCCAGTGGATATAAGTTATGGTAAAGGGCAAACTGCAAGTTCTACATGACTTGGCTTGTAGTAATGAGAAACCAATCCTGCACACAGCGTGTCACCAGACGACATACTATTTTTCATAGTTCTTGTTAGTATCCATTAACTTCTTGTTGGAGAATTTTCCACGTATTTAGCTATTTCTGTTTGTCAGAGCCGTTGTTAACAATTCAAGCAGCCACGGTTGTTCAGTCAAACTGGCCAGCCAACAGTTATAATGATCCTTGTTTTTTGAAACCTAATTTGCTAAACAAGAGGAAAAGAATCTTACTGCTTCTGCAGTATGTCTCATTTCTGTCATTCTAGCATTTCCCAGAGGTAGGTCTTTAAGTCCAAGTAAGTTAGCTCTGTTTTTTGTGATGCATTCATGCCTTCTGTTACGTACGGCAGTGACACTTCTATCACAACAAGGAGTCAGAATGCCAGGCTCTGATTCTGTAACTGGGTGCTGGTGTGGGATGTACAGGTTTAATAAAGCCTCATCTAGGACTTAAAAAAATAAAGTAAAAAGGCAAGCAGAAAAAATATTCTCCTGTAGAGAGAACATGGCCTACGCGCAAACCATCACCACTTTGAGCAGTCCTCCTCTTTGCATGAGACTGAGGAAAACAAGGTATTTCAATATGTTTTGACCCACTATCCTCCCTATCAGCACATGGCTGTTAATTTAAGCCCTTCAGGAAGCTAGCAGAGAGTCAGTGCAGTGCTACCATGTTCTTCATAGCTTATGCAAAATTTTCACATAGACCTTTCTCAGCAGGGACCTTCCATCTCGGGGGCAGAGGGAGGAATTTCCTATAAAGGGCAATTCAAGCTCCATATTATGGGATTCTTTTTGGACCCAAATCTCCACAGTGCTGAGCCCAAGAGGACAACTGCAAGCGATACACTGAGGTAAGCTTGACATGATTAAATCTGTTGGCTTCAGCAAGGTTATTCAAACGACAGAAGGGATTAAAAAGGATAGCAGCAGTCAGTCAATGGTAGTGAAGTGCAGGCTGCGCTAAGGTTACTTTGTGACCGCAGGGAGCAGGAGGCTGCTCAGCATACAACTGCCTCTTACTTATCTTAATGATATCAGCCAACACCCACACTGGCTTTTGATATTTACTGCAAGAAAGACAGAAGGCAAAAGAACTTCATAGGGGACTGAAAAAAACAAGCGGAGACCAAGAGCCAAGATCCTGTCCCCACTGTAACCCAAAGCTTACCCCTCAAGCCAGAAGAACTTTCTGCTACAAGAACAATGTCTGACTGAGTTTATACTATAGTTTGTCATTAATAAGACCACAATGGCCAGACTGCAGTAACGTTTCCATTTTAAAGTGTTACTGAACTTCTCCCATTAGTTGAAAATTAGGAGACGTTCAAAAAACGCATAGATGTGGTGCTCCAGGACATGGTCTAGCAGACATGGTAGTTGTTAGGTTGACAGCTGGACTTGATGATCTCAGAGGTCCTTTCCAACCTTAGTGATTCTATGATTCTATGAAAGGCAAACCATTGTGCCCAACCAGAGAACCAGGGCAAGAGGCAGAGTGGGACAGCATTGTGCCTAGATCCTCTCTTAGTGCTCTTGGGTATCTCAGACATGCACCCTCTCCTTCACTCACCTTACCAACCCAGCCAGAGCTGGGGACAAGCTCAAGCCAAAAGGCAGAAACAATTTTGCTTTAAATCATATTCTCTGCTGAGCAACTGATAATGCTGAAGCTTCAGAAGATGGAAAAGTACCAACGCCAACTCTTGCGCTTGTATTGTGGGATTCTGCTGTATAAGGTTTTGCATGGACTGGTGCTCCAATGCTTTGCCTCCTTGTGGCATGGATCTAGAGAATGTTAGGTTTCATACTGATGGTTATAAAGAAAACTGAAGTGCAATGATCTAATTCGAGTATGAAGAAGTGCCCAACACTACCTGAAGACCATTCCAGCATTTATATATATTTTAAAACTATCTCATGTAGTTTTGGAGCCTAACTTTGGTGGTTTGTTTTTTTTGTGGTTTGTGGTTTTGTTTTTTTAAATTCTTTGGGCTAGCAATAGTAGAAAAGAGTATTAAATTTCAGCTCCCTTCAAGGAAGTACAATTGGCCGAGAATCAGGTGCTCTCAGCTTGGGGCTGGGAAATGGATGTAAGGAAGGAATCGTGACTGATCCCTCTCTCCTCATTGCCAGACTGGATGGCTGAGGATGAGGAAGTCCTGGGGGATTGATGCAAAGACAGTGTTGGTTGTGAAAATTACTACAAACAATCCACACTGAAGTGTAATGCAATTTATTGTCTAATCCAAACCGGAATGTGAGTTTCTTGAACATACTTCCTTAGAATTCCTACCAAGCTGTTGTCCTAAAGACTGTAGTTCTTAAACATAGGCACCACATTTCTTACAGGCCCAGAGAAAAGCAACAGCTCTACACTGACCAGATGGATACATGCGATAGTCAGAGAAGGAAAAGGGGGTTCTTCTTTCTGCACTTTCAGAAAAGGTCCTGCAGTGCATATAGCTTCCATGAGACACACAGCTTCTTCCAAGAGGTATCACTAAAGCACTGGTTGGGAATGTATCGATCAGTGGACATTTACAATGCTGTCAATCTCAGACAAGATGACCCAAGATCAATTATTATATTGGGTACTGCTTACAAATGTCAGAGGCATTACTCAGGAAATTGATCTTGACTTTATGCAATTTAAAGATCAATAGAAACCAGCAAACAATTAGCAGGCTATTAGTAAGGGTGCACTGACACTCTTATTGACAGTTCCCTTGGAATTTATGCACTCACAGATACACACACTGTGTTTACATACCTATCATCTACAGGCTATCTGTACCATCAACAGATGCACAAAGCTTGTACTGACTTGTACAGCTGCTCCAGAGTCTCATCCCTGCTGTGATTTGGACCCGTGATTACTTTTATTATCTCTGTACCATCATAAGCTTGTACATGTTCTCTTTGGGATACACAGGGATGCACCAGCAGCACTCAGCAGCTGCCTTTTTTAACAAGTGTTCCAGGAGCTGATTTATTAAGAAAATTGATAAAGTCAATCACTAGGGGACAAAAGAAAAAGAGAATACTGAATTGCTGTTCTTCCAAAACAAAAAAAACCCCATCAAATACGTTTGCATTGGTATCCTGAACTAATTCCTAAGAAGTCTATGAAAGCACTGCGTTTCTCATTCAATTGTGTTTGTGTCTTTGGAACTGACCTTTGTGATCACCCCACCACCACCCACATGAAGGAAAATGACTTTTTTTGGTCACACAACTTGCAACTGTCATTTTAAACGCCTGTTGCCTCCCTGGCAGGAAGGTTTGAGTAAGTATGAAGCTGTCCATGAGATTACCTGTATTTTCTTCCAGTCTGGCTACTTGTTTGATTGTAACTGCTTTCCCATTTCTCAACTCCCAGTACTTTGAAAATTCTGCATTTCATCAGGGTCTCACTCTAAGAATAGAATCCTCGAAAGAATTTAAGAATGTAGAAAATGTAGCTTGATTTTCTTTTCTTCTCTTAAAAAAAGAGACTCATTAGCTAGCTTAGCTGCCAGTGTTTTGAAAGCAGATAATGACTGTCCAGTTGCAGGTGAACAGAAACGTGATACGCAAACCTCTCAACTATGTTTAGAACTCCTTGCTTCCATTTTCATTGTTAAAACTCCACAAGTCCCAAGAGGAACAAGATGAAAGGTCTCCTACGATTATTTATAGCTGTGTATGTCACACCTGCTAGGCCACCTCATTCTCTCCCCATCTTATTCCATGTAAGCACTTCAGTTTTAGTCTGAATAGCCTGGAGGAGATTTGCAGAATAGTGAACACCCATGGATACTGAAGACCATCAGAAATTCTGCCTGGGGTTTAATTGCAAGTGCTCTGTCTTGCTAGTTTGAGAGTTGCTTGAAGTGACAGAGATAAGAAGGGATTTAGAAAATCATCTTTATTGCCTTTCAGATCCAAAGCAGAATCATGACAAGAGACTCCTCCATTAGGCCTATTCTCACTTTCAGCGTGATGCTTTAGAGGTATCAAAGAAAGCAAACAGAAATACAGGTGAGATGCTCTACTCGGAGTTGAAAGAGACTAAGGGGAGGAGCAGGGGTGTTTTTTTGGACAGAGTCTTTGAAAAGCAAATGTCAAATCAAACGACTGAAGCAAAAATACCACTGTTGCCTTACAGGCTATAGAGTCTCCCCATTTCCTTGCTGATTCGTCAGAAAAACATTAATATCGAAGGATAGAAGATGATCCTCTAAAGTACGTGACCCAAATACGCAAAGTCATTTTGGGGATCTTCAGATGGGGGAAAACCCCATACTTCCTGGTGTACAATGGAGCGCTGAAGATTCAAAACTCAACAAGGACTTAGACTTTCTCACTTCCAACTTATTTTTGCAAATCTACAGCCACTTATTCTCTTTCCTTGTCATTGACATTGCAACTGTCAAATGAATAAATAGTGATGTTTCAAAGGAACATCACACATTGGGAAGAGGGCATCAAGGAAATTAGAACGCTGAGCAGGAGCCCGCCTGTCACAGGAGGCATGTCAAGAAATGACTTTGTAACTCTGCCTGCGAATGCAGCTGTGCGGTCAGTAAATACTGGCACAGACTTTTCATTTTATTCCTACTGGCACAGCTGCCAAAGGAAGAGCTGCTAATTTAACAGACTCCTGCCACGTACAGTTAAGGGGAATAGCCCCATTTGTGGTGTCTAAGGAGTTCGTTAGATGGCACCATGTTTCAAAACCCCCAAAGATCTGTCTAATAACGAAGCCTACACACTCAGATGTTGGTATTGGCAAGTTCTTTGATTTAAGTGCACTCGCCCCTTTGTTGAGCTACAGTAAACAAGCTGTGCTTTTGCATTTTTGATGTGTGTGTAAAAGCGACGTGATGTGACATCAAAGCAGCTCGCACAGTATTGCCCACGAGCTCTCCTGCAAGAGGAGCAGAAGGCATGATCAGCACCTGGGAATAAATAAGAAAGAATCCTGCTGATGTGATCTACCCTGTGCCGAAAAAGTTAACTTTCCTAGAGATTAAGCACTCAATGATGTGACTCAGTGATTACATTTCAGCAAGTTGTGTGCAATTTCTTTGTATGCCAAATGTGGACTGGCTGACTGCAGCAAATTTAACTAAACTACTTGGCAGCATCCCGTGCTGAGCAACACTTCTCCTTTCTCTCTGCCTGTGCAAAGGCACAGTCCAGCTCCCATGGTATCTGACAGGAATTCACAGTCAATGCTATTTTACCTACTTAGGTAAATCCTCAACTTACCATCCTTGGTCACGATTCTGTGACAATTTCCTTAATTATGCAGCTAGTTCTGTTACAGTCACCGAGTCTTGAGACGTTGGTCTTGCCACCAGCTGAGAAAGGGATGCAGACAGCACCCCTGGGAGAGGCCTTAGAGGAAGGATTCCAGTATCAGTGTTTCCAGTTTGTCAATAAGAGGATTGAAAAGTGCCGATATTACAGCGTACAAGGACTTCCTTGGGCACAATTGCACGACAGTGAAAGATTTCTTAGTACAGCAGAAAAGGCATTTGGAGAACTAAAAGGGGAAGCCAGAAAAGTTGTAATTGCAAATAAAACACCAATTTGAAGCAGTGAATCTAGACAGCAGTTGGAAGAGGTGATGCTGAGAAAGAGTGAATTCTCCAGTTCTCAACACCCTGAAGTCAAGGCAAGGTATCTTCCTGAACCTATACGATTTTTTAAAATACACTGTGTTGGGCTCAACACAGGGAGTAACTGAAAATTTAATTGCCCATAACGCACATGACATGAAATCAGGTGAACTAATGATCCTGTCTCTTGAAGCCCTGTGAGTCTATGGACTAATGTTGATGGGATTGCCTGCGTAAAAGATACCCAAATAAATAACCTGTAAAAGTTGGTCAATTTCTAGTGAAAACTGCTCCCAACAGATAAGCTCTACATGATATACACTATCTCAACAATGCAAGATGACCTACATCTTAATTTGAAAGGAAACAGTAAATCCCAGGGAACTTATGAAGACTTTTAGCAAAAAGTTTGTGGGTTCTTCCCCACAAACACTTTCGTAGTTGCTCAAGGTTTTTTGGTTGGTTGTTTTCTGTAGACCTGACTACTGAAGTGCTGTTGTCCAAACCTAATCTCAGAACATCTTTAATCTTTAGAATTTCGCATATCTAATGAAATCTTCTCTCTCATGACTCTGCACACATTGTTTGATTTCCCTCCCCCTGTTTTACAGATAGGAAGAAACCCTATTATCCCTTATATGTAGAGGTCACTAACAGGATTTAGGGAAAGGTCATTTAGCAATTTATCTGAAGAAGAAAAGTTGTTCAAAATACAAAACATGAAATTCCTTAAATGAGTTTTAGGTTAAGAAGAGAAACAAACAAATTCAAAAGCAGGCCCCAGGCCTGAATGAAAACCTGCTTATCCATAAATTGGCCCTTTCTCAGGGTTCTCTTGGCAGTTTTGGCCTGAGGGAAGGTCTAGAATGATGTGGCTGCTTTCTTAGTAAAGCAGTAAGTTTAATGGGACAGATTCTCATTTGCTGCATACGGACAGTTCTCTGGGACTTACACCACCTGAGGGTCTAGCCCAATATAATTTCACAAATCTTGATTTCACATAGATGAACCAATTCTTAAAGGGGAGGGCTACATTTTAAAAGGCTTGGCAAATACTACAGCTGGTAATGCTAAAAATGGACATTTCCCCATCCTCCTAGCAGCAGAAGATAGTGGACATTTTGTGATTCATTTCTAATTCTGCAGTTCACCTGAGTCTCCCGTACTGCTCTGAGAATGTCAGCCCAACTTACACTGGCAATTATTCTGAGCCAAGAGGACATCTTTAACGAGCCAAGTCTCTATTGCTGACCTGTTTCCAACTCATTAATGCTTTTAAAGTCTTTGCCATCTTTCACTTCCACATCAACTTCTTCCCAGATGCACTTACTAGTACACATGGCACTGTGCTAACAAATGATAGGGCGCACAGCGCTCAGCCTGCAGAGATCTCACTCCAAAATTAAAGTCACATTTTAAAAGTGCGTTTGGAGTGACAGTGAACTCCATCAGGTCTCGACTGCTTATTAAATCAGCAGCACCTCAGTCAAAACTTGTGCAGTTGTCCGAGTCTATCAACATTTTTCACTGATGCCATACTATCCTATTCCTCTTGAATAATTAACAACATCCTTGTAACATAAACCCAGCCATACTGGATCAGGCCAGAAGTTCATCTATCCTCCTATCTTTCCTCTGACAGTGCCTGGGATAAATGCCAAAGGAAAACAACGATGATCCTTTCAGCAATCAGCGTTGTAAGGACTTCCTGAGCTACAGGTTGCATTGCATTTCACAGTCGCTTAATGGTCATACCCTACCAGGCTCTGTCCCAACCTGTTTTGACATGCTGAGCCTCTTCATAATAGTGTCTAGGAGCAGAATAATTATACCACTGTGACCAATAAATTGCATCTAAATGCAATTAAAATAACAGCATATATTACCACACGATTGAAACTAGCTTTGACAATGATCATTCTCCTTGCTTATATAACAGATGCACAATAATGACCAAAATATTTCTGATCTTGTCACACACAAAAGTCAGCTTGTGACAAGACAGAAATAAATTTTTCGTGGTGGTTTAAAATTTACTTACATACTAATCTCCCTTGTTATCATCTAATTGTGCTAAAATTTATTAGTCTCTAGTTATTTCGACAGAAACTGAGTCATGCTTTCTCCAGAGCCTAAACCCAGGTGTCTTTGATACGTGCTTTGCTGCCTGAAAGAATACTAAGTTTTGCTTCATATTTTTCCTGTATTTTGTAAAGTAGATATCTTAAGCCTTCTGCAGGACATGTACTCCAGGAGTTCTGGGCTATTACACAGATAATCGCTTCTGGACTGAGTAAATGGCACTGTTACACCGATGGGGCTGCTGAATTCCTGCAGTGCAGAGCTGGAGCTGCCAGAGCTCAGGCTCAGTGTGAACTCAGGACCTAGGTAAGAACTGCTTAGGCCTCTTGCTCTGTGAACGTAGCTTTGAAGCTAACGGATGTGTCCTGCCTGAACAGACAGTCGTGCTCTAGATAAACACATTTCTCTCGAGGAATAGTTGGGATGGACACAGTGTCCCTTGCTGGGAGCTCTGCCACACGAAGTACACCTCCTTAGAGACTGACCTTGAACTGGGGAACTATGGAGCATCCCAGGCAGCATCAAAAGGGAAGGAGCTGGTTGCGGGCAAAATCCATGGGCCAAAGCGGGATTAGGTTATCCTGTGTGGGTCCTGTGGTTTCTCTAAGTCATGCCATGACTCCCATATGCCTTTCCTAAAAAGTCAAGGACAGGGGGAGGAAATGCAGCTTCCCCTTGCCTCTCCTGCTGCTCCCCCTGTGCCTGCTCGGAGGAGGGTGGGAGACAGGAGGCCCATGTGTAAGTGATGAGGGAATAAGAAGAGAAGCAGTTTTTCCCTACAGCCTGAAGAGATTATATGTAATCAGGGTGCTAAAGCTGTCACAAAGCAAATGGGATGCATTGGTTAAGATGTAAATTGTCTGCGGAGAGTTACTTACAAATACAATAACTCACCAAGTAGGCGGGTACAGTTGAAGGTGGAAACCATGCCAGCAGCAAAGCTTGCTTGTCTCTCAGAGCTTCTACTGTCTGGATTTTGATGGTATTCCTACACTGACATGACTGGTCCTCTACAATAGACATGTGCTTTGTGAGAAGATTAATGGTATATTTATCCAAGAAGTGTCCTAGTGGCCGTTAGTGGCGAGTCTCATTCATCACGCTGCCCTGTGTCATAAGGGGAAGTTCATCTATCCCACAATATATTCCGATAACCTAGTAGTACTTTAAGTGTGCCCTCTACCTATTGGAAATCATGGGTGAAAGACAGGTTTGTTGTTTCTCACCTCCATCAGCAGAGAGCTGCCATCCCTTGCATTCAAGCTAATCTGCATGTCATTTGCAATACTCGGAGCCTAAGCGATCGAGGACAGAGCGGTTCCTGCAGAGAAACACGCTCCCGCTGCTCTCTCTGTGGGCTGACAGCTGCTATGTGTTTAGCTCTGCATTCCTGACACAGGACGCACTGCTGTGCTAAAGTGGCATCTGTGGAGAGCCCATACAGTCTCAGGTGCTGTTCCTCATTTTCTTCCTTGAAATGCAAGCAATTTATTATGTCTACACTAAGACTTAAAATTCTTAAACGATGTAGTGTCCCAAAATGAAGCCTTCCTACCATCAGACAGCAACAGTGGCACCCAGTTTGCACAAGGTCAGAGAAATATCCCATCTAATAGCCCAAGCACTCTGCTGAAAATCTTCCCAGGGCCAAATACATGCGAAAACCAGAAATGCCTTGAAAGTTGTAAATGCTTTTGCTGATCCTTTCTGCTCAGGGTTTCACATGATTTCTATTCCATGCAAGAACAGCTTCCCCTGAAGTCCCTGATCACCAGAGTGCTTAAAAGTATGTAAATTTAAGTGCCAACATCAATGGAGTACTTGCATGCTTAAAAGTCCTGCTAAACAGAGGCCCTGGGCTATGTCCCACTGCAAAACCAGGTCTTTCTCTACAGCAAGACTCCTGTCAGGGCAGCTGCTCCAACATAAACGCTGCTGGTGATATGGCACAGGAATCCTCACGCTACTGTAATAAACTCAGATCACCTCGTTTCTGGGCAAGGGCTACATGGCAACTGTCTGGACTGAGGTAAAAGAAAGAATCAACTCGGGTGGGATTTTGCGTGGACATTACTACAACAGGCCACTTCTCAGCTGTAGCAGGGTTGTAGTGTATCATCATTTCTTTTTGCGGTGAGAATGCCATCCGAGTACCTAAAAATGCCTGTTGCTGATTTAACAAGGGAAGGAATGTACCACAAAAGTCTGTCAAAAAGTTTCTCCCTCAGAAATAAAAACCAAGAAATTACATAAGCAGGGAATTTTGCAGATCTCCTCCATATTACAACAGGATAACAGATATAAAGCAAAACAGCAGTGAGAAAGAGAGAAAACAGGGTAAGAAAGATGGGAGCTCCTCCCTTCCAATCAGAATGTAAACATTCCCTTAAACTGTAGGTAGAAATGGATGAATTTTCCCCAAGGAAAAATAAAGCTGAAACTGTTCATGAAATCCACCCAAATTTACCAGTTAGCCATCGCTTTAAATAAAACTAACTTTATTTTCTTTGGAATTCTGTAGGAGAAAAGAAAGTCTTTTCACCAGCAGCAAGGAATGCGCATGGGGAGGAAGCACACCACTCAGCCTGCAGTGCAGGACAGGAGCGCGTCAAGGATGCTCACAGAGGTTGCTGGTGCCTTTTATGCACCAGATCCTGCAGCGGCACCCATCCGTCCCGGCTGCTTCACTAATGAGGCTGTGCCTGCGCAGCCACATCCTCCTCGCTGCTACTTCTGTGACAGTCTTGTCTACCACGCCTCTTCCTTCTCTGTGTACAAACATCATAGTGGCCAAAATGAGATCTGTCATTTAGGCTTTAATACAGCTACCTGTGAAATAAACCTTTCCAAGGGTTTCCTTTCCCTTTCCTTCAAGAACGTAAAAAAATTCGGTCACTGAATTTGAGCTGAAATTAATTCCTTTTATCTTTTGCTTTGACTACTAACCTTAAAAAAAGATAAAAATGATTTGGTCAATTCTTTGTGCTAGAGAGCATCTTCTTGTGTATTTGGACAACACCTTTTACAATTGGATCTTGAGTCACTATAGTAGAGCTTCCAAATGCTCTCGCAACACATATTAAAAGCAGACACAGAAAGCATCACCGAGAAACAAAGGGTGAAAAGGCAAGTGCTTGAAAGCTAAGAATTATCTGCAACCTTAATCCAGCCTCCTCGTGCAACTGCAGCACCAGACAGCCTGACTACATGTACGCATCATATTTTTTTCACAGAGCCATTGCCTCATGCATCGCACAGGATGAATGCCGTCCACGTAAGGAGCAGCTAGTCAATATTTTGTTTTCTCCCCTTTGTTCATTGTGTGGTCCCATGCTTTATCTACTTTGCATCATTCAAACAATACTCTGAAGACAGAATTATTAATTTCCTCCTCATCTTTTCTATGGAGTTAATCTCTCTAGTTTCTAACAGCTTCACAAACAATAACAAATCTAATTTTCACAGCAACTATGAGAAGCAGGGTGTGCGCGCTGAATCTGGTCCATATAAAAATCCCATGCGTTATGCAGAGATCGCCGCACATTGGCTTGGAAACTGCCTTGGGCAGTGACTTTTCCTTTTTTGTGGTAAAGTGCTGTGTGTATCAATAAATCCATACACAGCAGCTGTAACATTACGAGACGTCTTAGTTTTTCTGAAAATCATGCCACAAAAACCTGCCTTAATGCCATTTAAAAGATACCTCCTAGAAATGAGAAATGGTTTCCTATTGCTTACATGGGTACAGACAAGTTGATGGAGACGGGCTAGGTAGCAATGTGCAGCCAAGAAGGGCCAGGGCCAGATCCAAATTCCGCTGAAGTGCAAGGAATGCCTACTCTCTGGAGGACTGATCAGGCCCTAAAAGCTAATGGTGCGGTTTTTTGTAGAAAACAGGCAAACCCCTTTTCAAAAGTGTGTTTTTCGCTAGCGGAGAGGTCTAGAGGCTTCTTTATGCATGGTGGCCTGATACTCTCAGTTTTAAATTCTTTTTTGCAAGCCACATAGAAATGATGCTATAGATTGCCAAGGATTTATAAATATCAGTGGCGTTAGCACGGCTTTAATCACAGGATAAATGTGGTGCAAAATAGAATTTCTAGGTAACAGCCTCTATTCTGGACAGATGTTACAGACAAACTTGTTCGCAGGGTGATTTTGTAACCTCTTTACAGAAACCATTTGCAGTGTTTGATATATTTATATATGGTACCTCAGAGAACATTTTTTAGTGTCAGAGGAGAAAATCTTTTGCAGAGGGCTTGAGATACTGGTCAAACCTTGTTAATTAGTCAGGCTGTCAGCTTGTCAGATGAATTATATGGATTTGCAGGTAATAGCTCATTAACAAGAAATAGCTACTGCTAATTATAACAAGGTCATGAAAGCAATATCATTCCAAATTTATGAAGGAATGAAAAATAATAAGCCAAATGTCTTTTCATCTGAATTCAGATTAAATGAGTGGTAAATGTCTTTTCTCAGTATAAAGTAGTTGGTTCTGGTAGTTGAAGTTAAAGCTAGGTATCTCTTTTACTGGAAAATGAGATTAAATTAGAGAAGCCCCACTAATTTAACTTCACTCATTATTTAACCATGCATATTGATCCACAAGTACTACTCAACCCTTACTAGTTATCCTCTTAATATTATTTTCTATGCCAAGACCTTTGTAAACAACCAGGTGTGCAATTACAGAATTTTGTTTTCCAGATTAGCTGGTAAATGGGTTTAACTGCCACAAAATAGCATGTTTGTAATAAATTACTCTGCTCTGCAATTTGGTTTAGCCTAAGGTAATGACAAATGTAACTTCTTTTGAACAAACAATTTACAATTTGTACACAGGCAAATGTTTGTATATTTAAATGCTCTTGGAAGTTTCTGTTTGACATTCTGAAACTTGCAATATTGACTTAGCACATAAAGGATGAAGCACGAGCATGGGTACACTCTGCTTTTTGAGGGAGGGGGGAAAAAAAAAGTCATTCCAGTCCCCTTTTTCCTCCCGCATGACTTTTGAATATTGTTGAAGTCCACTGCCTAACCACTGTTCCCTTTCGCAGGACAAAATTCTAGGTCGCCTTAAATCCCATAGGAAATTTGCTGTTGATTTCAGGAGGGCACAAAATTAGGATAGCATAAATACATTTAATATCCTGCTGTGGCCAGAATCACAGATAGCCTTCTAAAATCCACAGCTCCTGGGCAGTTTAAGAAGTTACAGTCCCTGAATGTTTGCCTGGCCATCAGACAGGTAACAGATGACACAATAGGTGGCAAGTCTGTGATTCTCCACCACGTTTTACAGCCTGGCATGTAACTTCACTTGCCACCAGCTTCCCTTTACTTTTATAATACAGGCTGTGAATTGCACAGGCTGTTCTGTCCTCGCTTGCTGTGGGCTCTGTCTCCAGCACTAGTAGCCTCAATCGCCCAGCACCGACAGCCAAACCTCACCAGTTGACAAAGGGAGCTCCAATGCTCACTCGTGAACCAAGAACAAGTCATGCCCTGAGCCATGTCCGTTGACAGAAGAGCAGTAGGTCAGTGTATTAGAAAGACTGATAAACAGCATAGAAAATTTTGGTCCCCAGAAGAGTCACTGGGGTGGGGTTTTTCCTACCAGACCTAGCTGTGGGCAATGGTTTCTTCCTGGTGGCTATTATGAGCTGCGAGGGAGTTGATAAAGCATTTTCAGGAGCAGTTTGTAATAACATCTCAGTGACAAAATTCCAGCAGAATTAGCACAACAAAAGGCAGCAGTTATATGTATCTTCTCTACTGAACTTAATACCACGTGAACCAGCAAACTGGGACTTTCATTTTGCCTCACGGTTACGGAAATTTCACTGCAATCTCCTGTACCTGAAGATCTTTCGCTATACTGCCAAAACCCAAAGACAACACATTTTCTCCACAAAATGTAAACACAAAGCAGTTCAAAATCTTGCCTGAAGTTCCAATCTGTAATATTTTTAACTATCCCTGCTGAACACAGAACAGTTTCCCTGCCAAGGAACTCTGCAGGGCAACAAAGCAAAAGAAAAGCTTGTTTTGTATAAAAATGGTAATGGTTTTAGAATATGGAACCCTACTGGATAGCTTTCCATGAGGATTAAATGTCTGTTTGGAACATAGAAGCCTCTAAAACGTTTCTCACAGTTGTCGAGATAATTGTTCGTTTCTGTTGCTTTGGTGGGAAATATTCCCATTGAATTGAGTCTTAAATGCCAAAACAAAGAAAGCTCATAAGCACAATAGAAAAGCAGTCCGTGAATTTCAAAAACAAAACCAAAACTCACTTTACCTCTTAGGAAAAGCTTTGTAGTAATGTGCTTAGTACAAGTTGCAAAAAATTACAGCTACACCAGCATCAGCAGCCAAGAAAGCCTCATTACTTTTAAAGATGAAAAGGCAGAGCCAATTTCAAATTACACTTCTTGCGGTATAACGTATATAACAAATAAAGAAAAAAGGGATCGAATTCTTCCCTGGACACCACACATGGTTCACATTTCCAAAGTGCTTTTGTGTGTACAACAAAACATCCGCCTTTTATCCAGTTGCATTTCAGTTGCCTGAAAGCCTACCTGGTTGCTAAAATGGACTGATGGTCCCTGCCAGTGATGACGATCTCCAGTGTAACTGAGCTCCCAAATCAAATTGGGAAATTATTGTTCCTCCTGGTTATGCATCACACTTCTTAAAGAAATCCAGTGCTTTACTTGCAAAACTTTGTTACATTTGAAGAATTGTTCTCCGCTAACTTTTCCCATCACTACCTACCAAAAGAAGTTACGTAACCTGAGGCAATACCAATAAAATGAAAATAGATGCTTTCCCTCTGCACTGCAGACCTACCACGGGGCATATCCTGTCGAAGGTGTACAAACTGCACAAAGCATTAGCACTTATTCTGCTTATGGATCGGTCTGCATAGTGACTGACAGACCACCACCACTGAGGTCTAAATGTTCTCCAGGGACAAACAGCCTTTTTTGTAACTACCTCAGAGTTGAGGAGCTCAGTTTAAAGGAATTTACTGTCTGGATTTCACCCCAAACTGCCAAGTGCTGGAATCCCGCTTTAGGCAAAACACTGTGTGTTTTGGGTTGTGCAACCAACCCCCCAAAAGTAAAAAGAAATAGGGAACAATTTCTTCCAACGTAAATATTTGAGCGTTTTCCATTTCCTTGAGTGCCAGCTTCTTGAAAACATACCACTGCTGCCAACCAAGAGTTCGCACTGCCCTCCTGCATCCCTCAGTGCCCTCCCCCTGCCTGTGGAGGATCTTGCAGTTTGCCTGTAAAAGAGCTCTGTTCCCAGCCAGAATCCCCCAAGAAGAGGCTTAGATGAGAGAGGCTTTCCATATTGGATGGCAGATTAGGAAAATGCTCTTTGGGTTTTTATCTAGTCAGTTTTACAGTATAAATAGCAACATATTTATCAGTGCTTTTATCACAATCTGTCAAACTACCCCGTACCTACTAAAAACTGCTGTAGCACTACGAAGTGGAATGAGTAGAAATAATTCTAGGTTTATTACTGAATTGAGGGTTTTGTTTACACTTAAAGGCTCAGTCTCAATTTCACCACAGTCAGAAGCCTGGAGTCACCAAACATGTGGCAATTAAACATTTTTGGGTAAGAAGGCAAATGTAAATCAGAGATTGAAGGAGACGCTTGTAGAAAACATAGTGAGCTCCTAAGGATTTCTGTTTGCTCTGGAATTTTTCACCCCAGCAGGACTATAAGCACCAAAAGTTTTAATGAACATTAACAAACTATAATTCATGTCTCTATTTCATCTGCACAGCCCAACTTCACATGAGATTTGGCAACTGAGTCCCAGTCTTGGCACCAATCTATTGCATGCTCTCTGCTCTGTACCCTGCTCACCATCTGTCCAAGCAACAGCCGGAAAAGCTCCCCTGTCACAATCCTATAGCGCTCTGAATTATACATGCTGCTTGCAGCTGCCCCCGACACGCTGGGACGAGGCGAGCGCAGGCCAGCGCTGACCCGAACCTAACAGTTGGCTGATCCATCTTGCATGTTTCCTACAAGAGTGTGGCTGGAGCAAACCACTGCTGCATTATTGCTGGGAAGCCATGACATCTTATTTAACAGCTGATTACTTAAAATATTTCATGTGGTGAAAGAAGGACCTGTATACCCCAAAAGGGAAGTGGGACAGATGACTTTCAACAAAGTTATAATGAATATTCCCAGGACCACCTTGCCAACCTTAAGAAATCCATCATTAAGCATTTAAGTTCACAGCACTTTTTTCTCCCTGGAAAATACAACTCCAATAAAGATTTCATGTTTCCTTTAATTTATATCTTTATTTTGCACAGATACTACAGTGTGCTGATATACCTGCATAAATAGATGTACAATAGATTGTGTGGGCATACACTGATACTCAAGGGGCAGGGGAAAGGAAGGGGAACTCAATCATGAGAGTTACAACCAATTGCCAACAGGACCACCAATGTATAAATGTAGACTAAATTAGTGGTGAGGATTTATCTGAAATGGCTCTGCCAGTGACAGGTAGTAATAAATAATACAAACACCTAAATATATGTATATGTGTGTGTATGTTTTATCTGGGAATGTCACAATCCACTAACATGGGCGATTATTTTTTCCACTTAAACAACACGAGCAAAGCACAGAAGTATGATCAACGTGTCTCGTGGCCTAATGGATAAAGCAAGACAGAGTAATGGAAATCTGGGTTTTACTCCTAGCGCTGCCACCAGCCCGCTGCGTGTCCTTGGACAGGTCTGTGGGTGCCAGTTTCCCCATCTGTAGAGCACTGGACTCCTTGGTATCAAGCTTTGAGCTGGAGACACTGGAGCAGATTCTCCCTGAGCCAACCTATCTCTAGAACAGCTGGTGCCAAGTTGGAACTATGAGGTCCATCTGGCTTTTTGTGCCCTTGCAGAATTGCCTGACTATCCCTGTGCCCTGCCCTGCAAGACTCCCAGCAGAAAGAGCAGTATTTTGTGGGCTGAGCAATACAGAAATGCAGGACCAGCTTGAATCCAGCACTGCTTCCAAGCTAGCAAGCTCTTCTGAAGCCTGGAGGGTTGGGAAGCAGAGACATCTACATCCAGACGGGCTTATTAGCTCTAACTCCATATGGACCATCCCAAAATCTGCACTGCTCCCAGCAGAAGCATTCATTCAGTGTATCCACCCTAGAACTCCCTGGGTTCTTCACTGAGGGACCGCAGCACAGAAAAGCCCAGGCTGGCTCATCACATGCCTCAGCTCCTTGCTGCACAAAAAAAGGGAGACTGCATCCTGCTCAAGCAAACCAGAGACCCAGCTCCATTTCTCTGCCACACCGACAAATGGCAGTGAATGCATTATTATTTACCTCCTCCTGCTGAGCCCTACAAATGCTATCAGAGAGACGATGTATAGGATTGAATTATTGTATTGGAGGAAGGAATCTCTTTTCAGTGTCTCAGAACCTGAGTACCATACCGCAAACGTACTCTGTCAAAGCCTTCTTGCTTATTCATACCAGCGGTCCCATTGAAATCAATAAGGCAGACAAGATTTGGCCTGCTGTTACTAAGCTCGAAGCAAAGAGAATGTCATTTTCAAGGACTATATTCACCGACTACAAAAAATTAGTCTCCAGTGAACCTGCATGCGTTTGGGTATTTTGTTTTATTGATGGCTTTAGAAGTTGTTAAACACCTGGCTCTTGCTACCTAAAAAGATCTAAACCAGAATATTTATAAAGAAAAATAAATGATCATATGGATGAGTGGGGCCTTTGTGTGCCTACTAAGTAAAAGTTTGAGCATTTACAGAACGTAACTGCAAACCTCCTACTAACTTCAGGGCTTAAATCCGCAGGGATATGGCACAGAAACTCAGCAAGGCCTTACCAACAACGTTTTTAATCTTTTAATTTCTTCCTCTTGCCTGCATAGTTCCCTTGACCAAATTTTAAGCTCGTACATGTGGAGTTCCCACTCTGCTTCAATACTAAATGAATATCACTACCAAAAATAATTACTACATCAATAAAAAAGGAAATTTAAAAGAAAAATTACAGTATGTTCTCATTAATCAACTGATTTCTAACTGACTTTTATTGGTTGATATTTAGGTGGACTCTCAAAACGTGTAAAAGGTAGCCAACCCTTCCTTAAAGATCACTATGACTTAGCATCACATCTTTGAGATGCTTTGAAAGTCAAACTTAATTCTTCATTACAAATTTTCAGTAGCATGGATCTAGGAACATTTTTCACTTGGTTACATTAACATGCTCTGACAAGTGAATATAATAATAAGATTAACAGTCCGGCTGTGAAACAAAACTCTTAAATTCTGTTACTTCTGCCAGATGAGCAGTTACCTTTTGGCAGGTTTGGTGACCTGTTTTGGCTTGTCCATTATCCACTCAACCTCCTGTAACATGAATATGAGGACTCTTCAAAAACCATGAGACGTGTGTCTATTCATGTCATTGAAGAGCCTGTGCCCCAAAGTCACGACTCTCTGAAGTTCTGGACTTTGATTACTTTCTCTTTTTCAGTAAAATCCAAAGCTAAGAGCAAAACTTTGAACACAAAAGAACTCTTTACTGGCTTAAGACATGTAGACAGAGCTGTATAAATCACAGGGTAAGGGGACATCAACTATGGGCACGAATGCTTTGTCAGCTAGGACCAAGCCTTAAGAGTAGCGGGTGCTCCATGGGGTGGGGCAGGGGGGAGGAGAGCACTGCAAAGATGAACACTTGCACTACTCGTGTTTGCTTCCAGGTCATGGATGAAAACATAGAGATCCCTTGCCGACATATTCCCAGGTGACAAATTGCGGCTCAGTGAGGAGGACAGGCCAGTGAACGTGATGGGGTTCATTGGCAAGCTGTGCCCAGTCAAATTAAGTACATTTTAATTTAGCCAAATGCAAGGCCTTTAGAAACAAGAAACACAAATCTACTTGCAGGCAGGGGGACGCTTCTGTGATTCCAGAAAGAATCTGCATTATTATGGAGAACTATACACAGATATCTACAGATACACACCAGCTTCCAGTATCGTCTTAGCTGTATGAAAATGCTCATTTATTCCTTAAATTTGAATACTGAAGGGCAACAAGAAGAAGTAGGGAAGTGTATACAGTACTTGTGAGACCTTGTGTTAGCACACAGCGTGTTCATGTTTTGTCTTAGAAAAAACTGGAGACAATGTAGAAAACAGCCCAAAAA
The DNA here is from genome assembly GCA_013399095.1 of Psophia crepitans. NCBI lineage: Eukaryota > Metazoa > Chordata > Aves > Gruiformes > Psophiidae > Psophia > Psophia crepitans. Next base: position 272,574 of record VWZZ01000951.1, on the reverse strand, counting down.
CTTGACTACTGGAGAGAAATCCATCTAGTGAGACTACAGAAATCTCAATACGTTTAGTTTATAAAAAAGAAGATTGACAAGTGACTAGTTTATACAGTGTAAGCACTTTCGCAGGGAGAAAACAAACACTGGGTACTTACAGTCTCTCTTGTCTAGCAGGGAAATTACACAAGAAGAACTAATGGCTGGGAACTGAAGCCTGACAAATTCATTTGGGAAACAAGGCATTATTTTTGAATGCTGAGCCAAGCGACATAGTGAGTTCTCCATTTTTTTACTTTTCAGTTGAAGGATGCCTTTGGAGAATAAGCATCACACAGACACAAGTTCTTAGGCTCAGTCTGAGAGTACCAGGGTATGCTCACATTCAGGGGATCAAACGCAATGATCTTCCAGCTTTTCTGACCTTAAAGTAAATAAACTTATCCATGTATGCAAACCTTTTGTAACTGTCAGAGATATCGTAGTTTCCTTGAATCATCAAACACTGCAGTGCAGCAACGGGGACCCATGTGCATTAGTGACAAATCTGTTACTAACAGGTAGTGACACCATTGACAGTAACTGGACATGAAACCGATCTGCCACCACTGCTGCTGAGGGCACAGGTTGTATTAGTAAGCTTTTAATACTATGCTGTGAAAGACAGCTCATTTACTATTACTGGTTCCTCCCCGGTGATATTTCCCACAATATCTCATCAGCAATTTCATGTTCTTTGCTGAACTGGATCTAGTTCTGTTTACGAGCCCCTAAGGGGCTTCCCAATGCTGTTCACTTCACTTCCAGCCCACCAGCAGACGTGCAGTGCTACTCCAGTGTGGCTCCATTGTCAATCAGCAATAGACACGACACTGCGGACAAACCCTACAGCATGTCACTGCAGAAAAGAAAGAAATCTGAAGCATAAACACTCAAGAAATTACATTGAGAAAACCCGCTTCAGTACTTCAGGGTACATGGGTAGCCTGTCTGTGGCAAACGCTGTACAAGACTGTGGTGGGTTGAGCCTGGCTGGACGCCAGGTGCCCACCAAAGCCAAGAAGACAGACTTGTGTCTGCATATGCATTAGGTAGCACCTCACTGTGTTGGGAACTCTTTTAACTTGCATCCATGCTGCTTTGGTAAACGGTTAGGGATGTCCCTAAATTACCTCTCTTGAACAATTTTAATTTCTCCAATGAAACCCTTATGGACTTAAAAGTCATTTTACATGAGTGAAAAATCCAGGCAGATTTTGGAACAAGCCTTGAAATAGGAAACATCCGCTTGTTTTTAAATGAGGGATTGCCAAAAGAGAAACAAAATTAAATGAAACAGCATTGTCTCCACAACATAAATATGTTCTAATGCTCCAGCTCTGGTCATGTCTCCAAAGGCTTGTTAGCCGATTTCACTTGAAGGAGCTCCATTTGAAAAGAAGAAGAAAAAAAAAAATTTAACAAGCTGGCATGAGAGATCTGTAAAACAAGATGAGTGTTTGCTTACTCATTTTGCTGTATTATTACATGTAAAACCTGAGGATGGGAGCTGCTCAGACATGCCTTAGACATTTCTCTGCCCATATCAGCTGCTGGTAAGCAGAGTCACTGCAGTAACAGTGGTACGGCATTGTACTTCCCCACCCCAGGACTGCTGCAGCATGTGTTTTGCCGTGAAATTCCTGAGGAGTGCTTACATTCCCCTGGGTAAAGTGCCTGGATGAACCTTTTCACGTCCCGTGCCAACTCCCCAAAATGCATTTCAGTGACACGTGGGTTCTGGCAGGTCAACAGCATGTGCCAGGTGGCAATCCCTCACACTTGAGGTGCAGAAGGGTGTCACTGAGGACACCACCACCGGACCTGACAGGGTTTGCCCTCTCACAACACACTTGCCACTGTAGCACCTGAGAGTGACACTGAAGAATCCCTCTACTCCACACAGCTCCTGATTGTAAATTCTTGTGATCCTGGTCCTCACTAACTACTGGAACAACTGAATCAGATGACAAGAACCAGAATGATGGCGCTCTGTACTAATTTAACACTTCTTCCTCTCTCCCTCAAACAGACCACAATTAGCCTTTTGTCAGAGACGCCAAAGCTGTACTTTATTTAACTGAAGTAAGATGAAGAGCGCTCTACAGCAAACATGACCTAGCACTCTATATGGAGAGGTACTCCTTCAATGCAAGGTACTATCGGCACCTGCAGAGTCTCTCTGTCAAAGAAAACCATAGCATATGAGTTTCTGGAAAGCAGGAGCCTATGTATTTAGAAAGATAGGTTTCTAGTGAAATTATATTTTAAAAAGGGCCAAGTTTGTTTATTTTTATACAAACAGGTTTCCAATTCATTAAATGAATTAATAGATTTTTAATTGCTGAGCTAGCCATCACTACCATCACCACCCTAGCCTCCAGCATAACATAATGGCAGGATTTAGAAACGGAACATGCATAATCATTAGGGAAATTGCAACAAGACAAGAGCTACTCCATTTTTTGGGGGCTAAACCACAAGCAGTGGAAGCTCCTCTTGTATCAGAGGAAGGTTTGCAGCCCTGAAAAGCTGTGGGTTTGGTTGGCTGATTGTGTCAGAAAGAGCTTTTGTTCCCATGAAGTTAACATGGGATTGCAAGGCCAGACTCCACTTCTGCAGGAAGCTCCTCCTTTGTGGGCGCTCATGAGTCTCTGTCCCCACCCAGAACTCAACGATTACAGCCCACTGAAGGAGTAAGCAGCAGTAGGTGAAATCCTTACGGTGTCTCAAAGCCCTGGCTGGAGATGACCTTGTTTGGTATTCAAGGCCTCCAATTAACCCTCCAGCTCTATTTGGCAAAGCACAAACGCACAGGTAGCAACAGAAAGAAGCCCCGGATTTGATGCCTACCAGGGGATACAAGCGTATGCTCAAGTATTTAGCAATGGACTTCAGCACAACCTTTGCTGAAATGAGCTCTAAAATTTCAAGTTTTACTGACTCTGCCATTATAGCAGAGAGCTAACAGATTGCCTAATGCATCACACACACCAGCAGCAGCCTGCTCGCAGTCTCTCCTTAGCTCTGTATGCTCTCCCTGTAAACCAGCACAACTACGTGATTTCTAGGTAACCAGAAATCATCAGTGTCTGGTACCTGGTGGAGGGGGGGAGAAAAAAAGGGATCGGTTTGAAAAATAGGTGATAATCAGAACTAGCATTCCAAGCTGGTTTTACAAGAACAGAACAAGATGATTTGACCGGAGCTGTTTCACTGGCACTAACTCACTGAGAGCAGATAAAACAACAGATGTCCCCGCAGAGCTAGAAAACTACTGGTGCTTCCACTACACCCAAGCAACGATGAGATGTTATTTTTCCTCTGGAGGAATTAGGGTGGCAAACCAGCATGCAGATGGTTAAAACGGAGTTGGACTAAAGAAAGTGAGTTTTGGAAATTCCTGGAGTAGACAGATAAATTTAGCAACTACAATTCAAACAGCCATTGATTTCAGCAGGATAAGAATCAAACTCCCTGGTCACTGCCATCATATTCTCCTCATCATTTTCACTGCCCTTTACAAGCTGAATTTTGTGATGTGTGCAATGGCCAGGGCAATAATGAAAAGTGGTTCAGTGCTGTGACCTCAGATGGTCCATTTTGGCAGTGGCAGGAAGGTAGAGCAGATATTTCTCTGACTTGACCTCTCCCCCCCCCCAAAACATGTCTGTCCCTAAAGCAGTATGATTTATTTGGCTTCAGAGGTAGCAAAGGAAAACTATTTATTAGATTGAATGCTGCTATTTCATCTGTTTAATGTTGCTGGTATAATGTCTCTACCCATTTCGTAACTTTAGTTCTTATTTATGCCTGTAAATCTGTGCTTAACATTTTACGTTATTATAGAAATAAGCTTCTTTTAAATGTTCTGCTTTTTTTTATTTAGTTTTATTAGAACACGCAAACCCTCACTGGTTTAGTTTCCAAGTGAACACATCAACTCCCAATCCCATTTTGCTTCTGAATTAATGGCTTTATTGTTTGTGGCATTTTGCAAGTTGTTTTTTTCTCACAGCCTGGTCTTTTTGGGTTGCTTGTAATATGCCATCTCAAACTGCCTTACTGGGCACTCAGGAAGATGAATTCAGCAATTACAGGGCTTGTCATTAGTGGACTGAGGCACTTTTAAACCACCTCTAGTTACTTACCAGAGTTACCCAGGGCTCTGCCCTCTGCTAAGGCACCACGTTCACACAGGAGATCAAACACAGCAGCTGAATTCCTGTTCCTGAATCCTGTTGCAGGGGAAGTGCTACTCATGCCCAGCCACTGACTTTACCTCACCAGCCCTGTTCACGTAAGCACAGCACATGAGTCTCCAAGCCACTCTGGTCTGGAGCACACCTGAAGGCACCAGAAGAACATAACCTGGCCCAACAGAATAATTGGTTTAAATTGGATTTGAGTTCCTCTCTAGCAGAGGGAAGCAAACGCAGAACGACTGACTGCTCTGGCTACGCGATGTGGTCCTGCACCATGTAAAACCAGGGAAAGGGGTGATTTTAACTGCCGTTAGGATGAGATCAAGCCTGCCATAGTCTGTCTTCAGGTCACGTCCTGCTTTTACTTATCCCAAGAAGGGGTCAGTGCCTTATGTCCCAAGAACAGAGGGATGTTAACAAATGAGTTCTTGAAAAGACCCTACATCCAAAGCTTTTTTTTTTTCCTTCCTTTCAGCAACTTCTGAATCAAACATGAGATTTTCAGTTCTCCCTTAAACTCTGGCAACAGGCTATATCCTTCCATCTCTATTTCCAAGGAAATTATTTTTGTATAGCCTTAGCTCCCTTCGCCTTCCAGCCCTCTGAATAGCAAACCATAGTTAGTATCTATATAAAAAATATTTTTTCTCACTGTTGAAGGCTGCAGCTCACCATTTCTCTTTCTTAGGACTACTTATTTAGCAGCTCTCTTCCACCTACAGATTTTTCTTCTTTAAGATTATTCATATTTTTCTCTAGGGGGAATGATTTCAGAGGAGCTGTTCTTGACAGGAGAACAAATGTTTAAGACCTGAACCCATTACTTTTACATTCCTGGCAAGAATAAGAATTCATAGTCACCTTTTGTAAAGTAAGAACTTAAATCTGACTTCCAAAAAGTAGAAATGCTGTTAGAAAAGCAGAAAAAGCCAGGAAGGATGCTTTTACCTCTTTAGTCTCCCTATTCATGTAACTACAGCGCATCTTCAAGGCTATTGAGAAAAGTTTTGGTAGCAACAAAACTCAAGCTCCCAGAATCCTTAGTTTGCAAAACAGTGACACACTGCATGGACAACCTGGAATTATGGAGTGCCACCAGCCAACATGGTAGGAGCTCATTTACATTACTCTAACCTGAATTTAAATTAAGCAGTACCTCATTATGCACATCCCAGTATACAACATTAATGCAGTGCTATTAATAACACTTACAAATATTTGGGCCAGCCTAATTCTAAGATTCATCATAACAAAACAGAGCATATTGAGCAACTCCAGGGTACATTTGTTAGAATATCTGAGTGAATTAGCACTTGGTGTTCCATTGATTTTTCCCACAGGTGTCTAAATCACTAATGTATATTGTCAAACACCATGTGGCTAACACATCCCAACACTGAGTAAAACACCAAGCACCCTGCTAGTCCTTTCAATTTAAGCAGCTGAGAGTGCCTGACTTTAAATCTGTTTGAGGACAGAAGTTAAACCCTTGTTAAAAACCTTTACTGAGCAGGGAACTACTTTCCTAAGTGCCAGGGAGTCCCTCTGGATGCATTAGAATGAACACAAAAAACGGGAGGGAAGCCAGGTCACACACACAGTCCCAAAGGAGGTAAAACAGTTAATCTGAGGGCACGTGGGTTTTATGACGTTTTGGTAAAATCACAATTTCATGATGTTCTCATACATCAATGCATACTCACTTCAGATTGCCTATATTCTTATCTCCAACATATGAACTGTGTCAGAAGGATGACTAAAGTCAAGCATCTGGCTTGATATTTGAAGGCCTTTCAACACCAGAAATGTGGTGCCAGTTGCCTTCCTCTCTGATTCTGTACCAGGTAACAGAGACAAAGGATGCTGTACTACCTTTTCTGCAAGCTGTCCTGCCTTCTGGGAGCCTGAGCTGAACTGAGCGATGGGCTCTGCCCCAGGAGCCGTTTGTGACTGCTGTCCATCTTCTGTGATTACAGCTGGCGAGGTCCTTCCTGACTGATGGGTATAATGCAAAATTCTTCCAGCAGAGATGCAACTTTTATTTGCGAGTGCCCAGTAGTAAAAATATCCAGTATTTTGACATTAGAAACACACAGAACTGATAAGCGACTCCATAACAGTAAAAGATACTTTTCCTAATAATCAGATGTAGTTTAGGGCTTCCACTAGTACAAGAACATATTGCAACATAGCAGCTAATGAGTCACTACTTCACCTCTTCCTCCACCATCTTTGTAATCGTCAAAATTTTTAGCACGCATCTGACTAACTCTGGGCAGCTTTTTTACATATTAGAAACCTGCTACAAGAGATCTCGGACAGAGTACCTCTTCATTTTATTACAGCAGTGGAGAGAGAGGCACCTAAAGCCTCTTCTTACCAGCAGTTGTGTCAGTCTGTGTAGTTTTTATCTTCCCAGACAACTGCCACCACTGGAAAGAGGCTCAGGAAAGATGACATTCATTCTTTAAAGCTGACAGCTGTAAAGCAGGGTTCTTAGGACTGCAAAGAGAAAGACACCTCGAAGATTGGTGCACCCGAGTAATCAAGTGAGTTGCATGTTTCTTTATAATTCTCAGCCGTCTGTAGGCTTTCTCCTTCCCCACCATTGTATCTGACAGCTGATTGATAGAGATTAGGTGCCACTCACAATTAAAGCTGAAGGAAAACTATAAAGATCATGTTTCTTTTGATGTCTATCTCTTCCTCTCTGAGCTCGTAATCAAAAGCCCCTTTAGTACGTTACAAATATCTAGACTGATGATAGCTTCATATTGTTGGGATTTAGCATAAGATGAAAGCCTGCAAGTGAGAAGGTTCAGATCCTCTGCTGTACTTTACAAAATCCTTAAGTGCTCTCTACGTACATGTGCTTAACTCTGAGAGCCCACCAGGACTGCTTGCTGTACGTTCTCTATGTCCTTGCCCTTTCAATGGTGACAAGGCATCAGGAGGACAGGACAAAGTGATCCCACAGTGCCAGGCACCAGCCTGTGACTAAGATGACAGGGGCAAAGCCCAGGCAGTCTGATGATGCATCCTCCCAGCAAGCTGGCCACTGGCTGCCTTTCACTTCACCTCGAAATGTCAAGAGAGGAGGGAGCGGGGAGTCTGCAGACAGGCTGGGGAACAGCAGTGTGGCAGGAGAATGGGGTCCTTTGGGCAGCTGGTGCATGGAGGTTGAGCTGTGGGGAAGGAAGCTCAAGCCAGGACTGGAGTCACCGTTAAAGACTGGACACAAAACTTTTCTGCAGAACCGCAAGGGTATGGAAAGGGTACAACTGTGTGCTTGTTCTTGCTACTGAGACACACATTTATGACAGTGGCAGTTGTGCTATGTCTGTTGTTTTCCAGAATTCTACAGCTCTGATTTTGAGTGGCATTCGATATCCCCCAAATCCCCACTGCAGCAGTTCCCACTCCAGCATGCTCACAAGGAAGTGCAATCTTTGCGAGAAAGTGCAGAGACTGTGTGAGGCTCAGACACTCAAAACACTACTGCAGGGGAGGAGACAGTCCCAAGGGGGGAATGGAGAGGAGCGAGGAGAAAGCAGAGACCTAGTCTGCAACCGTGCAAGCCGAGGGAAGACTTTTCCATAAACTTCCTCAAGAGCAGGCTCTGGCGGGGCAGGTGAAGGACACAGTTGTGAAATTGGCTTGACAACGTCCTACTTGCACTATTTTCCTAATGGCACTGTTTTCAACTACTTTTCATTAGTCACCCTCGCATGACACATCCGAGTCTATTTTGTTTTATGACTCTCTTGGGATGACCTAATCACATCAAAAATAGGGAGGTTGTTCATGTCTAATCAGATGGCTGTGTGATTAACTCATTCACAAGCATTTTAAAGGCAATTTTATAAATGCATGTAAAGGCCTTTGTCTCCAAACTTGAAAAGTCTATTTCAGTGTGTGTACACAGTCAGGCTGAGTCACTCCCTTTCTGCTAGTCAGCGAAAAGACATCCTATTATAGAACACTGAACTCTTATCTATTTGCTGGTTACATTTATAGTTCAGAAAGACTCCGATTATTTATTTAATTTTGCCCGCTACACAGATTTAGTGCCTGGGGACAAATGAGCTAGGTGACACCAGTGTCAGGCCCGCCCAGAAACTATTTTTAAAAATCAGGCTTTAACCCCAACTTCCTCCTGCATCGAGGAGGCAGCGCTGCACAGTAATAGCAAGAAGGGGGAGGCCTTGTTCCAAAGGGTAGGAGCTCGGGAAGAACGGATGCAGAGCCCAATCATGCCTTGTATTGAAAAATCCGGTGCCTCTCCTACCAAATGGAGAGGGCAGCAGTTTCTCTGCCCGTGTGCATGGGCTGCGCCTGCTCGTTGGCATCCCAGTCCCGCGTGAGGCATTCGGGACATTGGAAATGCTGAAATAGATATTTGCACTATAGTCACACTTATAGAACAGTTAAACATTAAGAATACTGCTTTAACACAAAAATACCCTTTTTAACAAAAACTAGCAACATAATTTTTCCTCCAGAGGGAAAACGCGTATTTTCAAACACTACTCAACGACTTTACACTAGGTTTTCCCCTGAGTTTTATAACGCAGCAAAGACTGTGGGTGAATGGCAGCACGCAGATTCCAAAGGGAAGGCTTAGGAATCTCAGTAAAAAATAAGTTTGATTATGAGCAGAATGAAAGCGCTTCCTGAGTCAATAGCAAATATGAGGTATAATTCTGCCCCAGGATATGATGAATTTTGTCATAAGAATGAAGACAAAACTTACAGCCAGTGAGTGAAAGTACTGTAACAGAACTTGACACTTAGCAGATTTAATTAAAGTACAGATTTCCTAAGCCCATTTTCCGTGATTGTTGTTATTATTCTTTAGAAGCTGATTAGGCAATAGCAGATAGCAGATGTCACCACTGTACAAATCTAGATAGAAATGCACAAATACCGTAATTATAAGATTTCTTAGGTCTCACTAAAAGTTGTCTATTAAGATGAGTGAAAAGCAAAGTTTGCTCCAAATATTTTTCAACATTTAAATCAAAATCAAATCCATTTACTACCAGAATTAAACTGTAGCTCTCCACCACAGGGATTATCTGTAGCGAAAGTTTAAAAAAGGCCTTGACTTGCAATCATTTTAGGTGTGCGGGGGGCACGCGTACTCTGCAATGCAGTAGCATACAGAGATCTGTGGAGGACCACGTGGATAAATCAGAACTGAATGCTGCACAGTAGTCACCCCATGGTTTAATAATTCAACCTCGCTTCTGTAGGTGGTGTTTGCATGACTCTGCCAGGCTGTTCAGGGCTATCACAGAGCGGAGATGGCTCTCCTCTGCGTGGTGACGCAGTACTAGGCATACCTCTGTCTCCTGAACTACAGCATAAGGGACTGCCTTGTGGTCCCACAGTCCCAGAGCTCCATTTTGGACAGGCAGAGTAGAGGTAGGATCAGACCTCTCACTCTGTTGAGTTGCTCTGCACAGGCACTTCTAGGGTACTCCTAGAGAAGACCAATTTTTAGTTTAACTGGGAGGAGATCTAACCTTGAACACACCACAGTCTGGGCTTTCAATTAACAAGCTGTAAAACCTTGCGGAGGAAAACTAACCTAGACCCATTCTTTCCTCTCTGTACCTCCATTTCCTTGCAGCTCACCATAGCCCCACGCATGCCTAGTTGAACTAATAAGGACCTACAAAAAGCACCTGCTAACAAGACTGCGTGACAGCTCATGTCTTGTACAAGGTGGGCTGAAGTTACGCTCAGCAAGCAGTGCTGCTGAAATCATACAGGGCAACTCAGTGTTTCAAGTGAAGCACGGGGGCTTAATAAATAGAGCTTTACCATGAACCCTTCAAAGAGTCCACGTCCAAACCCCATGAGGTCAAAAGAAAGCTTTTATGATTTTAACAGGCTTTGAGTAAGTCACCAGAAGCATTAGGCCATGTTAGCTACTGTCTCAGCACTTGTACGCTCGGGTGTACATAGGAGTATTTATAATATAACATGTATATTTCAGCTGTATTTGCATTAGCAGCATATCTATTGTGCAATAAAAGAACTTTCAACTTGTAAAAAGAAATTAGTAGAAAAGTCAAAGTGTCTCCCCTCTGTTTAATAAATGCAAATTTATTTAGCACTTGTGAAACACAGTTTGTAGTATCAATTTGCATGCCTAAGACCAAACAACAATTTTTAAGACCTTTCCTTACATTATAAATTACAATAGATCTGAAAGAAGAAAACTGAAAACCAAGTCTCCTTCTTTATGGGGGAGGAGAAATCCCAAGGTTGTAACAGGGTAACACAGAGACCAACACGATACATCTGCAAGGAAGATGCTATTGTGTGCCATGTAAATGTCTTCTAAGAGGATTTTCAAAAAGCAGTTATGCAATTTGAAGACTCACTGGTTTGCATTGAAAAATGAGGGATATTCGTACTTCTACAGCAACTGGATTTGCGTTGAATATCCCATCCTTCTCAGCCGGAGAGTTTTCCTGATAGAAAAATTCAGACAGACTGTTTTTCTCACTCCAAAAGTCCTGTCTTCCTTTTACTACCATTAGCTAAACCCAATTCCTGCTGAGGAGTGTGCTAGCACCAACTTTGGATACATGAGCTGAATCAGCTCCTGGATGTCTACAACTATTTTTTAATCCCATTTGTCTTTTTGCTGAGCTGCTTCATGCTGTTATTGTGATTCCCTTCAACAATGGAGGCAGGATTCTCTGTATTGATACATAATAGGTTTGTTGCGATAATAAACAGTCCTTTCAAGATATCCCAGCTTCATTCAAATGACAAGTACCCACTTTCGAAAGACAAAACCCAAAGGTGATTATTACCTGACTGGAAAACAACAAAATGATGAGAAACAAATTGCTCACATGGGATTCAATTAATGTTTAGAAGGTAAAAATGCAGGAAAGATTGATGACACTTAAAATTTGACTAGTTCTAAATGAAGGCTTAGATATTTAAATTAAATGATGCATCTGTACGCAGGAAATATCTAAGATTAATGAAATGACGAAGACATCAGCTCCTGCCACAGCAATAAAAGAAAGTTTCAAATGCAAACCACTGAATCTTTCCACTTTAAAGAGCTGGAGGAAGTATAATGGCATAGCAAGTATCATCATGAAGTTTACAGGCAACTCTGACCCAGGGTAATGATCAGTGTTTACCAGGAAAGGGAAATGGAGCACTTGGACAGTCCCCCTCATGCCCTGGGAGGCGTTTCTGGACCAGGCGAGCCTGCGGCGCTGCGATACCTGCAGTGGAGCGGAGCCAGGTTCACTGTGCAACCGTGAGCGGCAGCCACAAAAGGAGTGCTTTTGAAAAAACAGATAATCCAGCTCAGGATTAACAACTACTGTGTAGCTGTGGAATTTATTCAACTAAATACAAGGCACTCTGCCCTCAATCCAGCTTTTAAACAGTTTTTGGCTTTTGGCCCATTTCCACTCCAAGGCTATTTTTAAGATGATTTATCTCTCCCATAATGAAGACAAGCTCATTTCCTCATCACAAAGATTTTCTTTACATGGCCTGTGGAAACCCTTCACATACTTTCTTAGCGCTGCAGAAACATCTCAGAGATTAATGGGATTCAGCGAATTCACACTGGTAAAGAAGGCAACATCCCTAAGATTGTCTGTATCTGGGATCATCAGGTCTTTTCAAGAGGTATCTTGATTTGGCTCCAGACAACAGATCCAATGGTGAGATAAAGCACAACTTGCACCAGCTGTTTTCTATCCTCTTCACAGGTCAGATGCTAGGACAAAGTATTTTTCTATAGAAAGAGTAAAAGCAAAAGTTTAAGCCTGTTCTCTCCTACAGGTCTCTCTTGGCCGGACCAACAGAGCAGTCTGTGCCCCAGACCATGGCCAGTCCCTGCCTGGCCAGCTGGATCAGAGAGGTTTGTCCACGCAGGCAAGCCCCAAATAGCGACACCAAACCTAACACCTGTGAGAGGCTGGATGTTCATCTGCACTGTGAAGGCTTACAGCTTGGTCAAATTTAATAGATTTTCTAGGGAATACCAAATGCCATGGATTCTTGAAATCCATGTTAACTTTCCCCTCCAAACTAGCAAGTTTTTGTTTACAAAGCCCTAGTTTAACAAAATACTTTATTTTGCTTTTCTCCCAGATAAATCTGAGTTGCTTGGATTTAAATTAATGGTTTGTGCAAGGCATGCTCCCCCAGAATAGGAAATTTGAGTTCAAAAGTTACATGTTACCCATATTAAGACGAATGAAAATTGTTTTCTGGTGGAGGGTGTCCAATGACCTTAATAAGACAAGAATAGGAGCACTCCTTTAAAGCAAAAGGCCTACTACCACGTTTTAGCACCATTTAGCGAAGGTGAACACCCACGCAGGGTATGCCAAATATGCTGTAGTTGGAAAGAACTAGGAACAAAAGTGCAAGATTTCACATTGTTCATTCACTTCTGAAAGAAAACAGTCCAGGACTTAATTCCAGCTCTGGGGCAGGGCAGCGGTGGAATATTCATCACTTTGTCAGGTTATGCTGGACAGTCCTTGTTCTGCCAAATGAGCCAGGATACGCTCTTGTTCCCAAGGCTGGGAGCCGAGTAAATGACCCATGTTCCATAAAACTGGTTGCACTGCCCTCATAGATCGTAAACAAGTTTAACAAATTTAAAGTAATGAATTTGTCCTGGTTTGCAAATGCCAAACGTGGACTTTAAATCAGACAGCAATGAATGTATGATATGCCTTCTTCGTTACCAGTGCAAATGTGTTGATAACCTCAGTTTTACACTGTCCATATCACATTTGGGGATACCAGAGAAACAACCCAACAAAACCAAGACAAACCGAAACCATAGAAAGTGAGGGAAAAATATGAAGTGATTGTCATTTCCATTAACAAAATTTGAACCTGGACCGTAGGAGTCACATAGAACTGGGTTTTAGCACACACAAATAAATGTTTCTGAGGTGGGTAAGTCATGTTTTGGACTGTTACCTGACAGCACAATCTATATTCCGTTTGCACTGTTGAGATAAAGGCAGATAATAAGTGATATAACACTGTATTCAAGTGAACACGAACTGAGCCACTGTTCTGTGAGTAGAAATTAGGGCTCTAGATCAGGCGACCACAGTATTTCTAAACAGTGTTCTTTGTCTTAAACTTTCAAGGTCTGAAGATATTCTTCAGCTACAGCTTTCCCAGTGATGCTGCAATATATGGAAATAACACGCCTCTGTGGCATGGAGGTGTTTCAAAATGGGATTTCTAAGTGCTCTAAGCTTTAAAAGTTCTGTCTGAATAAAGGACACCAACATTTTCTGTAACAGTCCTGGCACCACCCCCAAAGTACGAGAGGTGCAGAAGAGGAACTTCTGCCGCTCTACATGGAAGCAGAAACACTGATTTCAGTGGACCCTGTGTTTGATCAGCTGTCTGAAAGATCTACCCAGAGGCTTGGTTTATCTACAGGACTCAGTCCTCAGACATGTTTTACGACATCAACCATACAGATCTTTGGGGTTGGTTTTTTTATTAAGAGTAGGCTCACATACTTACTGGTTGGATAATTATTGGTTCATCTATAAGCAGTGATTAGATTTTTAAATCTAACTTGCAGCATCTAAATCACTAGGGTGAATGATTGGAAAAACAAGCAGACTATTAGCGCCATAAACCACTGAGCTGACTGGCACATCCTGAAAGCATTTTGCATAATGCTAATTCTTTGAAAGCAGTCATGCCTACAAGAAGCTACCACTTGGCACAACGTTAAACCCTTCTGCTTTGCCTTGGGCTGTTAGCCGACTAAATGATCTTTAACTCTTCGGAAATAACAAATACCTCTGAGATTACCACTTTAATGTTGAAGGGAATCTATTTTGGTACAAGGAATGCAGAGAAATATGATGCCAGTTTTCTGTAGCGTATTAATATTTCTAATTACCTTGAGCACACATTTTAATGTGGTGGATGTGGCCAGGATTTAAAAAAAAATAAAATAATAAAACCCTGTAATATCTATTCGGGCTGCAATACACTTTCTCAAGAATCTGCTGTGGCTAAGGCAGTCTCTAAACTCACGTCAGTAGTTCACACAATGTGCCACAGATCCAACGCCCCAAAGCTCACCCCACACATGCTGAGACCGTCCCATAAATTTCCACAAATGTGTTCATAAGTTGGGTTGTTGGACTCTATGTCTTGGTGTGCTAGCTATAACCATTACCTGAAAACCAAAGTCAAAACCTGCCCGCTCCACAGGCAATGAGAAGCACAGAAGCAGGAGGATCCCTCCTACAGAGAGGGCAGAGGTTGTGCGGGAGGAGGATGGCTCATGAAGGGTAGGGGTGGTTGTATGCTCCACAGTGTATCACACTGACAATGTGAAGAGAAGCACTTTTAGAAACACACACACACACATTCAGAAAAGTTCTCATGGTTTTGAGTAGTTAGACCTTACTTCTTGGGTGTAGGATGCTACTTCAACTTGTAGGTTTTGTGCAGGCGTGGTGGCATGGTGGACTGCATAGGAAAAGCCTGTCTTTCAGCCCCTCATTAGAAGGAAGATCAGGATTTAGCCTTTCTCAATCTGAATATAGGTCTCAAATACCTAAAACATCAAACTCTCTTTCTGGATGAAACCAAACAGAAATCTCTAGCTTTCTCAACTAATGATACCAATGACTTCAAAAACTTTCACATTAAGATAAATACTTAAAGACACTCTGATGTGTGTCAGATCTGCAAGCATTTTGCACCTTGTTAAAATGAGATCAAAGTGACACATCAGTAGTTTGCCTTTGTCTTTCCTCATTACAGCCAAAACTTTTTGTTACTTGTCACATCAGCTCACTGGAACACTGATGTCGTCAGTAGCTAATGGTTGATATAGTTGATTCCTTGAAAGTCATTCAGCGTTTGTCAGTCTCTTTTGTTCCTTCAGGCTAATAAAGTACGGCAGCTAAGACACATGCATAATTATCCCATGAGTTGGCTGCACTTCTAAATTCACATAGCCTTTTTGTGCCTTTTCCAAGAAGTCTTTGTCAGACATTACAGATGATTCAAAGACAGTTTGAGAAAGTTATCATCCACTTCCCCCAGGAATATCATCATCTGTGGGTCAGGCTGTACCAAGTCAGAGACCTAGGCCCAGGTCCCTAGCAGAAATCTCAGCTCTACCACACTTCCCTTGGCAGCAAAGGCACAGGAGCAATGGAGCAGTTATGTTCTAGTTCCAGTGAAATGCTATGAATATGGCTCCAATGGTTTCCTCATCTTCTTACGTGCATCAAAAGCGCGTCCAAGTGAAGGAAACCACCACGTTGGGATGTGATCTTTTGCTACCTGGAACAGCTCCTGAGCTGCCGGTGTTTTGCAACTGATTGAAACTGGAGCTCGTTTTTTCAGAGTGGCTTCATCTCACTAATGCCGATACAATCAATTCTACTCTGTGATCTTAAAATGTGTTTAGCACAAAAAAGAAAATAATCAGAGCCATGAAGCAATTGTTCCCTCCCCTAAAACAACTCCTTAGAGTTTGCAAAGGACTATTAGAAATTCAACACTTGCATGAAACCTGCAGCAATTTTCTATGAAAGCATAACAACTATTTTTACCAATGTCAAACTATTCAATATAATATGGATTACCACCAAATCCCTTTACAACTCTGCTCTCTGAAGTGCCAAATCTCCAAGGAGACACATATACCATATTATCTACCGCTTTCATGCAAAATGCTGGAAAATAGATGCCAGAGAAGAGAACAGGAGCTATGTAATTAACAGTCACTGTGAAGTAAATGGGAGAAGTAGTTAAATGAGGGGTGGCAGCTGGGCGTACTCACGGTTTCCACTTAGTTTTGAAATAATGAATGAGCATTTTATTTTTAGGACAAAATTCTGACTCAAGTTGCAATAACCTGAGGGTTGACCTTAGCTCCACTGATGTCAAAGAGACTGTCTTGTCTTCGTACGTGGCCTGACTTGGCCTGACAGAAGTAGAGAGGTGTCCAGTGAGAAATATGTCATGTCTGAGCAGGCCAGGCACCTAGCATGGCCCCAAAACTGCTAACAGTTGGCAGACTCTCCTATAGAGCCATGTATGCTGCACTCATCCACCCCCTGAACCTATCTGCATTTTTTTGCTACATGCATGATCTTTGTAAGCATAATACTGTGGGATTCTGCCAGAGTAATGGTGACAGAATCTGACCTACTATGTGGCAAAGTAGGGAACTATGCTGTTTAAAAAAGAATGTTGCAAGCTAGGGTATCACCAAATAACTAACATTATTTGCCCTGATAAACCTGTCTATTACCAAACCCATTAAACAGAAGCAAAATACCATGTGTTCAACACCTCCTTCCTATTATTGTCCAGAAAAATAACTTAGAAATGCAGTTTACCCTAAATTATGATGGTATAAGAGATCTCTCTTCTGTCAGAGTGTAATATACATGACAAATGATAGTGTCCATTTGTAAAGACCTTAGAAAAGAGTTAGTGACCAAGATTATACTGAGGGATTCTAACTTCTGCCTTCATAGAATCATAGAATGTTTTTTGTTGGAAAAGACCTTTACAATCATCAAGTCCAGCCGTTAACCCAGCACTGCCAAGTCCACCACTAAACCATGTCCCTAAGCACCACATCTATACATCATCTAAATACCTCCAGAGTTGGTGACTCAACCACTTCCCTGGGCAGCCTGTTCCAATGATTGACAACCCTTCCGGTGAACAAATTTTTCCTAGCATCCAATATAAACCTCCCCGGTGCAACTTGAAGCCATTTCTTCCTGTCCTATCACTTGTTACTTGGGAGAAGAGACCAACACCCACGTCACCACAATCACCTTTCAGGTAGTTGTAGAGAGCGGTAAGGTCTCCTCTCAGTCTCTTTTTCTCCAGACTAAGCAACCCCAGTTCCCTCAGATGCTCCTCATACGACTTGTGCTCTAGAACCTTCACTTTCTCTGGCCACGCTCCAGTACCTCAATGTCTTTCCTGTAGTGAGGGGCCCAAAACTGAACACAGCACTTGCAGTGTGGCATCACCAGCAGCAAGTACAGGGGGAAAAATCACTTCCCTAGTCCTGCTGGCCACACTATTCCTTATACAAAGCCAGGATGCCACTGGCCGCCTTGGTCACCTGGGCACACTGCTGGCTCATATTCAGCCAGTTATCTACAATTATCCCCCCAAGGCAGCTTTCCAGCCACTCTTCTCCAAGCATGTAGTGTCACATGGGGTTGTTGTGACTCAAGTGCAGGACCTGGCACTGTGCCTTGTTGAACCTCACACAGCTGGCCTCGGCCCGTTGATCCAACCTGTCCAGATCCCTCGGCAGAGCCTTCCTACCCTTCAGCAGATCAACAATCCCACACAACTTGGTGTCATCTGCCAACTAACTGAGAGTGCACTCAATCCCCTCATCCAGGTCCTTGGTAAAGATATTAAAGAGAACTGACCCCAGTACTGAGCCTTGGGGAACACCACTTGTGACTGACCACCAACTGGATTTAACTCCATTCACCACAACTCCTTGGGCCCAGCCATCCAGCATTTTACCCAGTAAAGCGTACACCTGTCCAAGCCAGGAGCAGCCAGTTTCTCCAGGAGAATGTTGTGCGAAACAGTGTCAAAGACTTCAGTAAAGTCCAGGTAGACAACATCCACAGCCTTTCACTCATTCACTAAGCGGGTCACCTTGTCATAAAAGGGGATCACATCAGTCGAGCAGGACCTGCCTTTCATAAACCCATGCTGGCTGGGCCTGATCACCTGGCTGTCTTGTACGTGCTGCATGATGGCACTCAAGATGATCTGCACCATAATCTTCCCCAAAACCAAGGTCAGACTGACAGGCCTGTAGTTTCCCAGATCCTCCTCCCAGTCCTTGTGGATAGATGGTCACACTGGCTAACCTGTAGTCAAGGGGGACCTCCCCAGTTAGCCAGAACTGCTGATAAACGATGGAAAGTGGCTTGGTGAGCACTTCCACCAGCTTCCTCAGTACCCCGGGCAGACCCCACCCGGCCCTGTAGACTTGTATGTTATGGAGCATAACAGGGGTAGGCACCGTGGCATCTCAGTCCATCAGAACTATGTCAGTGACACAATTTATGGGATAGCATCAAATCATAAGACTTTCAGATAGAATCAAACCGGGACAACTAAAACAATAGAAAAAGCACCAGCAAACACCTGCAGAAAAGCAGTATTCTAAAGTGCATGAAACAGATGTGATGCGATTCAATTTTTAAAGTAATTGCAGAAAAAACTTCTACATTTAAAAACAATGAAAGTCGTTCATGCAGCAGCCTATAATACTATCTCTTAGGCATGGAGAAGAATATCTGCTGTAAGTACGAGTATTCACTAGTCCAGAAGTATGGATCTATTTTCCAATCACTACCTGCTGCGAAGCCTCATTTTAAGAGATAACTATTTTTCTCATATTGCTATAGTATTAAACTCCATGATGCTGAGTTATGTAATGGGGAATTGAAAAAAAACCAGAAGTCTGTATTTAGAAATACAGATAATCTATTTAGTACACATAATTTAAGGAGTCCAGTCCTCTAAATCCATGTCTCACAAGCACTTAAAAGATTTTAAAAAAAATAAAGCCAATATCACTTTCTTCCACCAGGAGCTGTTCAAAGCATACTCCGACAGAGAGGGCATTCAGAGCAGAGTGCAATGATGTCTGTAAATTCCTCTCCTTTCTTCAGTATATTGATGTGCTGTGGCACAGATCATATGCCAATAGTTTTCCAAGGGTTTCTTTATAGCCAGACATTTGCTTTTAAAAACCCCTGTCTTTACAGTTGAGAGTTGTGTCCCTGCCCAGCTCTGCCTCTGATGTGATGCCTGCAGTGGATGGGAAAGTAGGGAGCAGGGTCCTGAGCTGATTTAGGCACAAGGTTCCCCTGTGTTGCTTGGATGGATTACACCTTTTGGTTCAAAATGAAACAATGGCCTCTGGTTAAAGCCCAAGTCTGGGCCAGGAGTCACCAACACTGAAGGTCAAAAATGAGCAGACTAGATTTTGGAGGTTCTCCTCCTTTCCCTTATAGTCTCCTCTGGACTACCAGCTGCCCTGAAATTATCTCTTTCGATCAAAACAAACTACCCATACAGCAAAAACCAATCAAACCAGTATTCCCTTCCCCAAGCCTTTTGAAATCTCACAGCTCAAAGCAGAATGGGAACCAGACATCCACAACGGACCTCTTTTCCCCACACCGTCATATTTACAAAGGAAATTCAAGAATCCTTTTTCTGAAAAGCTAGCACAGCAGCAGCCCACTTCCAGCTTTGCTACTACAGAAGTGATATGGGGCAAATCAAGTCCAGAAATTGTCATTTCATTGAACATCAATATCATTTGAGAATAACCACACAGTTCCATTGTGTGATCCTTGTCCCTTATCTGAGTTGAAGTTGAGTAACAGCATTTGCACTTTCCACTTCGAAAGATCACGCAAGCTGGCTGGAGCGAAGCATGAAGGGGAACTTTCTGATTCCTTCTGAGCGAGGATTATACAGATGAGACCATAAATAATATCAGAGCTATTTAAATGACCTGACAGGACAGTAAGATTTATTTCATAGTTTATCTGATCACTTTTGTGAGCGAGACGATGGAATGAAGCTTGAGCGTTCAATTTAATCCCTTCCTCCCTTTTTTATTGAGTCAGGAGATGTTTAAAGAAATTTATGTAGCTGTTTGAAAGCCAGAATTTTTAATAAGTGACAGAGAAAAAGAGATTACAGTGAGGAAAAGACGCAGATAACACAATACTACACATAAGAAAAAAATGGCTTTGCAGCGACTTTCCCTATGAAGGCAGAGGGACAGAAGTTATTTTTCGTGATTTATCCATACGATTTCCTTAACCACTATCTGCATTTGACTAAAGGAGGGGAAAGAAAATAATAAAAAAGGACAGGTTGGGAACCTCACTATGGAAATGCAATATTTGTGTGCAGAACTTCCAGAGGCACAGTATACGTGTATGAATATAATGAATATACGCATATGAGACAATGATCAGGTACGGCCAGGCCGTGTATGTTGACGTGCTACCTGCCCAAGAGCAGAATTCTGTTGCTCAGCTGTCCATACGGGTACATGGACAGTGGAGTAAAATGTTGTTTTCTTTAGTATCAGCTTTATCCTTGACTTCTCCAGGGTCAATATTTCACCTTTAACACCGAATTCTCAGCCTAAATCAAGATGAGGATAGCAGCTGAGAGACCTTCATGAATGCTTATGCAAAATGTTTTCAGGGTTGTGGGCACCTCCACTTAGATATTTCTCACTCTGAATCTTTAATTTTTTTCTCCAGTTAAGAGAAACCATTTTGAAATGGTTAAAAAGCCAAGCTTTCCCTCCCTCATTCGCTTCAGATTTACTGTTGATAGCTAATTAAAAATTCATCTCAGATTTAAACAAATTGAGAATAATTTAGATTTAAATCTCATGTAACTGTAGTTTTAAACACTTACTTGCAAGCAAAACATCATATATTTGCAGAAATCTGTTTCCAAGCTTCTGCATGAAGCAGAAACAGCAATAATTCATCTCTAAAGGACAGCTAAAATATGCACTGCTTTGAATTCTTTCAATATTGTGCACAAGGGATTGGTGAAGAGAATCAAGTGCCTTATGCTGCTTGGTTTTATGTATCAGATGGATAACAATAAAATAGAAAACAAAATCATTTAGAACCCTTTTAGGACCATATGCTCAACTTCACAGGCAATAATCAACGGTAACTATAATACTGCACAATTCAAGGCAAAGAACTGGAGAGATAATCTGTGCTCATTAGGGAGAGTGCTACATAACCCAACCATACAAACTCCTGCTGCCCTATTTGTGGCACAAAGACACACATGTACGTATAGACTCATCCCTTTACATACACCCAAAACAGATTAATTGAAACTGTCTACATGCTTGCCAATA
Source organism: Psophia crepitans (assembly GCA_013399095.1). Lineage (NCBI taxonomy): Eukaryota > Metazoa > Chordata > Aves > Gruiformes > Psophiidae > Psophia > Psophia crepitans. The sequence goes on along the minus strand of VWZZ01000951.1, from coordinate 251,364 downwards.
AACATCTGACAGAAGAAGAGTCAACGTCTGCTGTGAGTTTCAAGTACTCCTGCCAGGTTTCAGGGAGCAGCAAGCATGGGTGCCAGTGTTGAAATGTAATTGTAGGAAATTATTCAGACTTTAATAAAACATATACATCTGAGTAAATGTCCAGGAGAAGTGACGTATCCTATTTATGTACCTCATTTTTAGGACAGCTCTCCTGGGGCTGGATGCTAGGTAGAGACATTTCTTAATTCTCTCACTTTCTCTCTCTTTCCCCCCCGAAGATCCTTCCTGCTCTACCAGGAGCTTTTAATTTTGCTTTTCTTCACACTGATAGGTGATAACTCTTTCTGCACATTTCTGTTCCTCTCCTTCTGTCATTTCTTTTTTTCTTTTTCCCCCAGACAGCTTTTTCCATCCTTCCTTCCCTCCAGTCCCTGCCCCACTTCTGATTTTATCTCCTCCTATCTCTCTCTCTCTTTCTCTCCTGCTGTTACATTATTCTCATTGCTAATGTGACGCCCATCCATAAGAAAGGTCGTAAGGAGGATCCAGGGAACTACAGGCCTGTTAGCCTGACCTCAGTGCCAGGGAAGGTCGTGGAACAAGTCATCTTGAGGGCAATCACACGCTTTGTACGTGACAACCGGGGGATTAGGCCCAGCCAGCATGGGTTCATGAAAGGCAAGTCCTGCCTGACCAACCTCATCTCTCTATGACCAGGTGACCCGCCTGGTGGATGAGGGAAAGGCTGTTGATGTAGTCTACCTAGACTTCAGCAAAGCCTTTGACACGGTCTCCCACAGTATTCTCCTGGAGAAGCTGGCAGCCCATGGCCTGGACATGTACACTCTTTGCTGGGTTCAAAACTGGCTGGATGGCCAAGCCCAGAGAGTGGTGGTGAATGGTGTGAAATCCAAATGGCGACCGGTTGCGAGCAGTGCTCCCCAGGGGCCAGTGTTGGGGCCCATCCTCTTCAACATCTTTGTTGATGATTTGGATGAGGGAATTGAGTGCACCCTCAGTAAGTTTGCAGACGACACCAAGT
>VWZZ01000951.1:218894-250325 GCA_013399095.1 Psophia crepitans | reverse complement strand
TGTATCAGGAATAGTGTGACCAGCAGGAGCAGGGAGGTGATCGTCCCTGTGTCCAGTTTTGGGGCCCTCACCACAAAAAAGACATCGAGGCCCTGGAGCGTGTCCGGGGAAGGGCAATGAAGCTGGTGAAGGGGCTGGAGCACAGGTCTTATGAGGAGCGGCTGAAGGAACTGGGCTTGTTTAGTCTGGAGAAGAGAAGGCTCAGGGGAGACCTTATTGCCCTCTACAACTACCTGAAAGGAAGTTGTGGCAAGCTGGGGGTCGGCCTCTTCTCGCAGATAACTAGCAACAGGACAAAGGGGGGAACGGCTGCAAGTTGTGTCAGGGGAGGTTCAGGTTGGAGACGAGGAGAAATTTCTTCTTAGAGAGAGTGGTTGGGCATTGGAATGGGTTGCCCAGGGAGGTGGTGGAGTCACTGTCCCTGCGGGTGTTTAAGGAAAGGTTAGATGTGGTACTTAGGGATGTGGTTTAGTGGGTAATAGGTGGTGGGGGGATGGTTGGACTAGATGGTCCTTGAGGTCTCTTCCAACCTTAATGATTCTATGATTTCACTACCTTTTATAAGCAATTCTTCTAAGAATAGTTAGTTTATACCAAAGAGACCCCATGCAGAACCGTTCTCAGAGTCCCTGGAAAAGGACAAATCCCCCAACCACATAATTTTCATGACTTAAAACATCATCATGATTTTTTGAGACATTTAGAAGTTTTAATGCTATCGTTATGAATTCTTCATGTGAATCAAAGCCTACTTATTCTCTGAATAACATGTGGAAATGTTGACAACTAACATAGGTAAACAGAGAGTGGTGATAAAAGAAATGAACAGAATTGCAGTTATGAAGGTCCCTGAAGAACGTATGGTTGACTAGCCATTGTCTTTATGGTTGGAGATGCAAGTTATATTTAAATGAAATACCTTTCAAGACTGTTAAACATATGATTTTACATAATTATTATGCTTTAATTCCTCATCACTGGTTCTTCCTTTTTTTGGGCTGGGAGAATTCCACTAAATCATACAATTCGTGGCCAATACAGCAACGGATGTAGGATGTTCTGGGTCTACATAACAGCATAATTGCTCTAATTTATTCTTAATAACGACAACTTGGTCATAATGTATTACACCCTTTTAGTCTGAATACCCAATGACAGCACATTGCAGGCAAAGGGACAAGTTGTTTGAATGAGGCAATGGCTCTGCTGAAGTTTGCATCATTTTCTCCGATGGATGGGAATGGTGGGAAGTGGAGCAGCAAACTCACACGGAGCAAAGTTCACTTGAAGCCAATAAAATTGGGTCATTAACAGCCCTGGATAAAATACCAGGTCTAGATTTAATGACTTCCCTGGCAGTTTGCCATACATTCGAAAATTTGGCTTTTTGCCTCTGAGAAATAGTGAAAAAGCCTCTAGGGGACAGGGAAGACTGATAACTCTACTATATGTTAAAAAAAGCCACAGCCTAAAATGCAACAATTAAAAGTCAAGGAACTAAATGAGAAAAAAGCAGGTAAAAATCTATGAGCATCTGTTTTCATTTTATCAGAGTATCTCAGCACCTGAAGTTGCAGACAACGGTAAAACCATCAGGTACAATGAACACATCCATCCCCAGTACAGCTATTTATGAACTCATCTTTCAGGTAATACAGACCAAACTTGAGATTTACTAAACAGGATAAGGCTTTATAGGCTCCTAGGCAAACCACGAGATTTATATATTACTTTTTTCTTGTAAGAGGCAGAATCAGACCATGCACCTCCATTTCCTTGGGAATAGCTCAGAAGAATTTTCTTTTTAGACTCCTTCCTTCATAAAATACAGGACTGAGGAAAAAAGCAGTTTATTCTGAACACCAGAAACAGCTAACTTTCACAGTCTATTTTCCTCTCATACATTAAAATGATTCAAAATGGAATTTGCTAGCAGAAAATCAGACCTAACTGCATTACAACAACAACTTCTGGAATCAAATCCCTCTTTGCAGGCTTTTAGACATATGTAACTAGAGCTTAGTTCTTTATTTATAGAGAAATAAAACCAGAAATAGAGTCAGCACATAAAAAGCAAGCATAATCTGGTATTTGTTTTGTGTAAACTCAGACCATCAAAGGGGGTTATTAAAACTATATGTTACCTCAGAATCGTCATGTACAAGTACAGACAATCAATGCCAAGAACAAGAAACTATTTTGGAATATAAGATACCTTTATATTAGCCTAACTATATAGCAGTGAGCGCATTGGCATAACTATTTCAATTAAAGAAAAAAAAACACCCCACCACCAAACAAAACCCAACATCTTATTAAATCACACCTTTTCCATGGAGGTGCATCTCCCAGTTTTCCAGCTATTACAAGTTAGCTTGCAGCAAACAAAACTGAAGGTCTAGGAGATGTTTTGGAGTGGGAGTTCTACGATATATGAGCCTTGGTTTGTTCTGGAGTAAGACAGTTACTCAGTCTCTAGGGTCTACAATTCAAACATACTCTGGTTTGATCAGTTAGTAGAAACAGGACATTTTAGCCTGAATTAGGCTATTTTCTCTCATGTACTGTTCCTCTACAGAGTGTACTTGTAAATAATAGAGCATTCCCATAGAATTAATAATTTTAGACCAGAAATTCACTCTGGCTATGTACTGAAGCCAGATCCTGTTGACTTTGAAAGGGCTATGGATGCTCAAAAACATTTTGAAAATCAAGCCACTTACATAACTACAGGCTCAAGAGCTTAACATTGGGCATCCAGTTTCTTTGGAGATTACAAAGGCAGAAGGGCCTACTGATCTCCCACTTTGAGCTCTCTCATTAAACAAGCCACAGGATGAGTTCAGATCACAGCATATCTTGAATCGGGCAAATCCCAATTCTTGAGTTAAGAATCAATACTGATGGAGAGCCACAGACTGATGAAATTGCTCTACTGCTTTATTACCTGCCCTGGTAAAAGCATGTGCTGTAAGTCTAGCATACACTCATCTAGCGTCAATACACAGTAATCAGATCTTGTTATACACTTCAGCTTAATAGATACAAGAGCTCTCCATCACCAATTTTCAATTCCCTCTATATGTAATTCACAGACTAAGCTATTTGGCACTGCATTGAACACAGCAGAAAGAGCTCCTAGACCTTTTACTCTTCCCAGTTCTTTAGCCTTTCTTATGGGTCTCCTCCCTTGAGTGCTGTCCATGTACTCAGCTTCTGAAGCACTAACAGCCAGACCTGGAAACAGCGCTGCTGTAAGGATCCCATCCAGATGCCAGATACGGAAATATAATTTCTCCAGTCCTACATGAGTGTACTCCCTAGAGATTGTGTCAGTCCTTCTGGTCACAGTAGCTCTCCTGAAGCACTTCCCAAGCAGACCCCCTTACCCTTTTTATGGCCTGTGCTCTTACAGGCATGACTAATTTAGCTGGACTGAAATGCCCATTGTTTGGTACATTCATGTTACTAAGAATGTATTGTCTTCAGTACATTAACTCAGGAGCTTCACTATTGGCTTCTGAGGTTTTTATTAAAACGTTCTCTAACTTTTCTCAACTTTAGCCACAAATTTTATGCCCTACAAACTGATTTGTCACATCACTTTTATCAATGCTGAATGCAGCTCCTCTAAAGGCACTATTGGTCATCTTAATTTTGTCACAGGCAATACAACTGAAATTCTTCAACAAAATTCATATTAAAAAAACAAAGCACCTCAGTGCTATTAACTGGTTGGATAACTACAGTTTTGGAAGGCAGGGACTGGCATCTCACACCCCTGACTATGTAACCTCTCTCAGCAGATCAGAGTAAGTACAAAATACCACTGGATGCTTCTGCAGAGCTGAGATCCACAGGGAAGGGGAGCAGCAGCTACTGAAACAGAACTGGTGATAGCTGAGACCATCCAAACATTGCATGCACCAGACTAAACAATACTACAGAGATTTACCATAAATCAAGTTCTCTGGGCACTGGGAGTAGAGGGCTGGGTATGGCAGCAGAGACTACAGCATAAGATGAAACATAGGCACCACAGTGTTATGATAGCAGCAGTGACAAATAAAGCTGATATCATGTAGTATTTCTCATGTTTAGAAGGTTTTTTTCATCCATTTGGGCTTATATAGAATCACATGGAAACAAGACTGCCAAATCACAGGCCTCTAAGTCTACTTAAACTCAACTAGATTTTAGTGCTGTGGTCTGGTCCTCTTTGGCGCTCAGGATGAAGGTAACACATAAATCCCCCGCTAAGGATGTAGTACTTTAGGGGGGTGTTTTACTGCTGACAAAGCGTGATTTCCAGCTTGCTGTGATGGGAATGAAATGCAACACAACGGAACAGCTCACCCGGCTCTTCACTAACAGAGAAAGGCTTCACAGTGGGTCCTCCTCTTCTTCACTGCAAAACCACTGTCTGCAGACACACTAACCTGCTCCCCATCCTGCCTGTTCATGGCTACAGCACCAATCGATACGCATCCATCAGAAACTGCTTCTAGGTTCTCAGAAGTAGCAAATGTCACTTGTGACAGACAGCTCTTCCTCTCCTCATCTGCTCTTAAACAGGTTATAAACATGGATTTTAACACTCCCATTGTGCAAATCATTCCCACCAGACTTCTATTCTATCGACTAGGTTGAATTTAAGCCCATAAATGTGCCATTCTCTTTCTTGTTTATTATCCAGGTTGCTTGCACCGGTGCGTAAGCATTTAAAAAAAAAAAAAACAAAACAAAAAAACCCAAAACCCTTTACATCCTCTGATGGCTTGATTAATTTTGTTCTTGACACCATGATTTTTTGCTAAATGAGTGCTCATTTGTTCCCTTTCCACCTTCCTTGTTTGTTGCTATTTTGATGCCTGCTAGTCTACTTCATCAATTCATTCATCTTGGACTGGGGCTTATGAAGTCTCTGGATACAAGAACCACCCCCGAGTCTCAAATTTCTACTGTTGTGGGGCTGAGCTTTGACAAGAGGTCGCTGGAATGCATTTTCACAAGGAAAATGCACATCTTTGGAACACATTTACCACAGGGAACACGGAAGAGCCATACACATAGGGGGATGGCTTTTCCTGACGTGCTCAAAGCGATCATGGATGGACATACAGCAGGAGGACAGAACCTTAGCATTAAGCTGCTTGTAATTCAAAAGGCCACAAGTTAGCATGCCTTAGAAAGTTACCTGCAGTAGTGGGACATGATATCTGGCAATATATGCACTTTCAGCTGTTTACAAATGTGATAGTTTATTTAAACTATCCTTAAGGGAAAAAACAACCAAATAAAACAAACAAAAAAACCCACAACCAAAAAAAAAAAAAAATCAACAAAACCCCAACACCATAAGAGGAAAAACAAAGCTTTCTGCTTACCAAGATTCATGGTCTCTAGAAATAGCGCCGGGCACAGGAAGTCCCCATGCACACAAAAAGGGAAAGGCCAAACCCACAAAGCTGTGTGGTCCTTTTTTTTAAAAAATTTTTAATTTTTTTTTTTAAACATATGGCATCACAAGACGGGCTGTGGAGTTCAAGCACTCTCCCCTCACCACACTGAAACCTGCCAGAGCCAAGTTAAGACTAGAGGTCAGAGAGCTGTAGGGGAGAGGAAAAAAAAATAATAAATCCAGCCTGTGGAATACACAGGGACCACATCATGAAGGAATATTTGCAGCTTAGGCCTGACTCTCTGAGCATTGGTCAATATTTCATTATTGTGCATGTGTCTCAGTTTTAATTTTTTTTTAAAGCTCATTTAAAACACAACTGGACAACAAAAATACATGAGGCTTTACACATCATACCAAATGGTTTTACCTTCACAAGGTTAAATGTACTAAGATTGGCCAATACACAGAACAAGAATGAATGACTAGGAAATAAAATTAAAAAAAAAAAAAATCACTACTGAGTTTTTGACGGTGCAATTGTGTTTCTTCTTTGTGAACATCTGAGAGAAGCATTCATTGATATTCTGAATGGAAAAGGCAACTGAAACAGGTGGTCTATTACTAGATCCATTAAACAAGAGATTTACGCATTACATATCCATCTTGAGGCAATTAGGCTGATCATTTTTTTCCTCTTTTATGGCTTCATTGAAAACTTCTGGCAATAAAGCAATTAAAAAGTAACTATCCAAGCATTTATCTATGATATCAAAGACAAGCAGCCTTCCTTTTATCAGAAAAAAAGCTGCTTCACCCTCCATCCTTAGAACGTACAAATTTAGAGGCAACATTCGCTGTTAAGACAGTGACATAATGCTGCCATTGTCCAAAGTCTGAATGGTGAATGATGGGGTATGGACTTGCTAAATCATTGTTTGCTTTCTATTTTGGAAAATGGTTCTTTTAACTTTGACTTCAATCTCACGAGGCATGGGAACAGCAAAAGCAGAGAAATGAGGTTGCCATAAAATTAATCCTGAGGTAACCTCCTTGCTGCACGTGCTTCAAGGGCACCCGCAGCTTTGGGTTTCTATAGGCACTGTTCTCATAGGTGAGCACAAAATCTGCAAGGAATAATGATTTTCAAAACTCAGGCTGACATGACATATGGAGTCAGTCAGATATCAAAAGATGAAAGGATGGCTCCAGCAATAAGATGCAGGTACCACAAATCTTGTTAGAGGTGCTTCACATGAATAGTGCAAGCCAGTCTGTGACACAGGCCAACAGGCCTCACAGCCTCCTCTCCCCCAAGAAGAGGTGACAGAAAAGGGATTTGTGGACTCTAGTCCTCATAGTGCTCCAGGAAAAAAAAAAAAATCTCAATTTGCAGATTCTTTTCTAAACTTAACTACTGAATAAGTCAAAGTTTGTTCTGTTAGTAATTCGGATAATCCGGACACTGGGCGCATGCTGATTGAGAGCAGACTACACAGACTGATACAGTTACTTCAGCTGTAAGAACCTGTCATGCCTGCAAGACTCTATCTGAGCACGGCCCAGGAGTAACTCTTTGGAAGTCATGGGACAAAATGGTTATTTCCTCGTTCTCTGTAGCAACAACTTCATCAACTTTACGGAAGATAAAAGGAGACCCTTGTGCACATGATGACTGCAGTGCCTGGTCAGTGCAGAGCAGGCACACAGGGTGCCAAGTGGCCGTGCAAATCCTCACCTTTCCTCTGCAAGCGAAATCTACAACTCAGTGACTTCTCTGAAAGTGGCAAGCAAAGAAGGAAAAAGCGATGTTCAAAGAATACTGAAACAAGCAGAAGCTTGTTTAAGAGAGCTTTTTCTGCTCCTAGGAGCTGCCCTTCCCCTGCCCTCTTGCAGTATGACAGAAAGAAATGCTCTGTAGTGCAGGAGCTCTGAGAAGCCCACCAGGAACAGTCTGAGGTGAACGGTCTGAATATCACAGCGGTGATAAAGGTAAATTGGTTTCAGGCCTTTGGTTTGGTGCAGTTAAAAGCAACATCAACAGTATTCACTGGGCTCAAGCAACAAATGTGAACACCCAAACCAATGAACCCAACCAGCCACACACACCAGTAAACCTTGCTCGTGCACAGGCACAGCTTTCTCTCTTAGGCCACGGAACAGCTGTCTTCCTCCCTGCTTTGTCCATTTCCTATGGATGACTGGAACTGCAGCGTTGAAAAGTTTTAAGCTCAAATACCAAGTCCCCCACTGCCAAATTCATCAACATATTAGGATTTTACCATGAATCTCAATCTTTTCAAAATCCTCAGGTTCTTAAATCATAACACAAAGGATAATGAACCAGGAAAGGTCTTGAGAGATCAGCTCATCCATCCCTAGCTGCCAAGGCTGGTCAACTATTAGTAAGTTAGCAACACCAGCTCCATTTTTCTACTGCCACTCTGAGTAAACGATTACACTGTCTGTTCTCTGTTGTGTGGACAGCAAGAAGTGAGATGACCTCGAAAGCCAAAAATCCATTTACATGGGCTCTATGGGATGTACTGTGGGAAATGGAGAAGCTGGATATTATTTTTCAAAGTGCAGTTCTAATGGTGTACTTACAGGTAGATTGCACCCTACAGTTACAAGAAACAAAAGGCAAAAACTCCCTTCAGTCTGGTATGTAAGTTAGACTTGTGATTTATAGATACCCAATTCACGACTTCTGAAAACTGATCACTCTGTGTATCCTAAAAAGCAACGTGCACAGCCACACAATATTCCACAGAATTAACCACGCTGCTAAACTCAACAATTACAAACCACCTTAATCACGTTCAGTTCAGAGGTGGAGTGATAGCAGAGCACACATTGCAAACGGAGCTCTTGGTCTTCTTCCACCCCACATTAGATAAGTTCGGTAAGTTCTGGAAGTACTGCAGCACGTTGTGAATGATGAATGAAATGAAAAATCTCTGCTCAGTGCACAGCGAGTAGCCAACTCCCTTCTGTGCTGCATTACTTGCTTTCAAGGTACTTAATATGCAACTTTGGTGAGAGACATTCAGGAAATCCCAGTGAGCCCAGATGTCTCAAAAATAAAAATAGAATGTTGCAATTTTGTCCCAGGGCTTCAGTTGTTTTTATTCAATTTTAATTTTACTTTTGCCTACCTCTATCCAGTGACCTCCCTTGTCATGGCGCATTATGGACTCAAAACACAAACATCTACCACTGCTGGTTGCCTCAGAAGAGGCTTAAGGGTCTGGTTGCTTCATCTCTCACTAAGAGTTTGCACTGCACGAATACTTCTTTTGGAAAATGTAATGTAAGAATAAGTGGTGAATAACGAGCTCCACCACATTTTTTTAATCAGGGGCCACAGAAACACACTGTTTTTCTAGCTCTTTGGGTAGGTCGATTTCTATAAAACATAAATCAAACCACAAGCAGTTTGGATTGGCTTACACTGATTTGACTCACCATCAAATACAATCTGCTGGGCGGAATTACTGTGGAGGACGAAAGATTTAGGAATTTTATCTTGTTACAAAAATTTACAGTAAGGTTTAAGTCACAGCTTCACTTCTGCTGGATTAGAAGTTTTCTTCTCCCTGGCTATATTATCATGCTGTTTGAGGTTACTGGATTAGGTAGATGGTCAGCTGCTTTACTGCTCCTGAAAGGTTGAAATTGCAAAAATTCTGCTATTTTATTGCTTCGTCTCTCTAGTCTCTTGCTCTTGCCTGCTTGTTTATATCATCAATTTATTATTATTGTAATAACTGCATAGCAGACAATATATTACTTACTACATGTGTGGGCAGAGGTCAGAAGAAGTTGCTTTATTCTTGTCTAAGTATAACGGCCTCTAGTTGTAACCCCATTAGGAATGTTTAATAAGACAAGCAATAAAACAGTTAAATAATTGAATGCACTTCTACTGCATCTCTATAGTTAGTAGTGGGGCATGGAAGGAAGAAAAAAAAGAATTAGCTCTATCACCACTATTTCTCCCACTAGGCTGTTTCCTTCAAAGGAGAAGGCAGGATATTACTGAGAGATTACATAGTGTAATAGTTTTATTTACTCCTTTATTGGCACCGTAAGGCTGTACACACAGCAAAAGGCCTTTTTATACACAGAGTTTATTACCAGATCTGGAACATCAATCTAAAGATACAAAAATTTCCTGAAGAAGAAGAGCGAGTGCAGTTGCTACTGCTGCCCATATGCCAGGCTCTCTTCAGAGCCCACAGACAAACAGCATGAGGAACATTTTCAGTGCACTGGAAATGCGTGGTGCAAAGTCTGCATGGATCAGCTGTCCAGGATCAGGTGGTGCTGACTGCCTGGTGTCAGGAAGGCGTTTCTGTTTTTCTCTCACCAGCATCTAACCCCACTAAAAAGGTTTTGGGCACTTTTCTGGAGCCAACATTAAAGCGATACCCAGTGTGGGGATGCCCTGGGTGCTATGCTGATACACCACTATCTACCATTCAGCCAATGTGGAGCTTCAGTAACACCCAGCTCTAAAAATGTATTTGTCTTTATGTACATATCAAAGCCCTGCGTGCTTTATTTGCATGGAAGGGAGGGCGGAACTGTTCCAGCAGACTATTTTCCACCAATTCCCTCAAGAAGGATATTAAGGGTAGAGAGCGGAGCAGGTAATTCCCATCTCTGGGTGGAAAGTGAGTCAGAGTAGTTATGCAATAGAGGCTTTCACTGATTAAGAAGGATGCTATATTCAGGTAGACAACTGGTCAGAAACAGATGCTATTTGCGGGCATAACTGAGCATTAGCAAATTGGCTGTTTATTAAAACAGGTGTTTGTGGGGACTCACGTGTCTGACAGTGCAGATGTGGCATTCTGCTGAGGGATCGCGTCAGAGAATATCGGTTCCCTTCCCAGTTACACTTACGCTTCAACTGAGATGATGCAGGAACTAAATTAGATTCAACAGAGTCAGCATCAGCTTTGGAAACCAGTGATTTCAGTCAGGGATAAAGCAAGAAAATACAAGTTTTTACTCACGCCAGCTGTTCTATTGCCCACTTTTCATCTCATAAACACTCATTATTGTCTGGTTAATAAAAAAGTTTCTCTGGCTTCCATTAAAACAACACCACCACCACACAACACCCCCCACACACACACACATCCAGAATTCCTAAAGGTCTAGGCAAAACATAGCCTATTCATGCCATCAGAAACAGGAACGCAAGGAGAGCGATGGCTTCACAGACTGCAATTTAGCTAGTGTCAGAGCAGGAACTATGAGACAGTACATCCTTCCCTACAGGAGACATCAAGCTTATGGATACTTGAGTGCTAGGCTGGTTTAAAGTTTTCATCATTCGGATGACATTGGCTGCAGGCTAGGTTGATCTCATATTCTGAGTTCAAATTACACTCTGACAATTGTTTTCTATTCTGAGTCAATGAAAAAAATTCTTGAACTTCCAGTGACAAGAAGATGCCATGCCCTCTTCCTGAGCTGCTTCTACCCCACATTAGTCTAAGAAAACCAAATCTTCATTTTGCATGTTTACATCATTGCATTATTTATTTATTTAAAAGACACACCACAGTGGCAGTAGTGCATAATACCATGCCAAACATATCAGGTCATTTTTTGATACAACAAAAGACAATTATTCTATATTATTTGTAGACATTAATGATGGGTGCTTCTGCACACAACCAAACACACCTTCTCTAAACAGAAGTACTTTGGCTTGGCTTATAACAGAACACTGTGAACTAGACTGGGCCTGGGTATCTCAGTGTTGTTTCAGCATCTCTGTTCATAATGTAGACCCTCAGCTACTCCCATTTGTCACTTAATTTTGCTGTGCCAAAAGTTGACATACACCAAACTTCTGGTAATAGGGCTCCCTAAACATTTAAAGTGATGCTTCTGAATGTGATGCACTTTTTAGATGGTTATGTAGGAGCACAGTATCTCAATTCAAAAATACTAATCGACACAGAAATTCCCCAAAGCTCTCTCAATTAAGAGATTTATGTAATTTTAATTAATATGGTTTTAGAAACAAGATGAATGGAAACTCTGAAGGGGATTTCAATGCCTGAGACTGCAAGGTAAATAACTGTGGAACAGGAAACAAGACAAACACCCATATTTACAAGTAAGTCATAGAGGAGCCTTACATCACACATGAAAAAAAAAGAATCCACAAGCTCAGTTTTGCAGAAGCGTTGGTAAAACACCTCGCTACAGAGTTGGCACAGAATATTGTACAAGACAGGTGTGAACCAAGGACCTGATATAACATTGGCACAGAAAACAAGATGCTTGCAAATTCCCAGGGAGGACTTACTGATGTATTTTCTTACATAGCTATTCTAAAATACTCTAAGACAACCAAGCCTGTTATTATACACTACACGTTGTAATTCGCCTGTGGATTTCCTTGGGTTGTTTTTTTTTTTTTTAAAGGCAAAACTACAGCTCATAACCCCCCAAGTGCTTGCTGAAAATTTAGGTGTTTGAAATCACAAGTTTGTTTAAGAGTCTTCTGACTGAAGAGGTGTTTCACAGAAAGAGAGGTCAGACTGTGAAGGGATGTGCTGGCTTGTGAGATGCTGGGGTTTCAAATCCTGAAACTGAGAGAAATAGTATGCTTGCCTGCATCTGAATAACTGCTCAAATGCAACAGATCCCTTCTCAGGGGCAATGTGCCCACAGTGTGAATAACAATTTGCTATCTACACACCACTCGCTTTGCCAGACGATATTTAGAAAAGCTAAACCGCAATCCTAAATAAAAGTGCTTGGTCAGTGATCCTTAGTAAAGCAGATTTCTTATTGCATACAGCACAGTCTCTGCAACTTAGTTTCCAAAGTGAGTAAAGCATGACAGACAGATGAATTCCAATGAAATTAAATCACAAATACCCACTGCATTTCCAAATGAAGCCCCCTGCTTACTCTACGTGCATTCACTTCACTGGGGCAAGTGCTCAAATGTTCCAGCAAAGTGATTTTCCACCTGCAATGTTTATTAATATCAACAATTTGAATGATAGGCTGCAGAATATTATCTATAAATTTGATTTCAAATTCATCAATGCAAATCAGGAAATCATTAAAAAGAGTTAACAGGAATGTAATCAGGAAACAGAAAGCTTGATTTGATCAGCCTGCCCAATCAAAGCAGCTTTACTTTTCAAATCCTGCATATTCAGGGCTTAGCAACAAACTGTTCAAAACAGCCTGGCAAGTCCAGAAGCATTTAGAGAATGTATCCAAGGAAAGATCTACATGGACAATCTTTCCCTTCAAAAAGGGAGACAAAATTCACAGAATACATTATTTCCTGTTATTTACTCATCTCACTAGCAGTGAAAAAACATACTTACTATACCAGTTTGGGGTTTTTTTAAAATAAAAATTACTGCACCTTAAGTAGTTAAATTCTCAAACCACTGAGCTTGATCAATGAAATGTGGAAAACGCTATGAGTTTGCAAAGAATTACGTAACACTTGACCAGTAAAGCATGTAGCATCATTTGGTACCTTCAGCACTGAGATTACAGCAAGTGACATAAGGAGTTCACTTACATTTTAGACTCTGCTAGATACAAAATGAAATTTACTTACGCCTTTTAATTAATGCGGTGTACAAAACGTTCACTGAAATTTGTATTTGAGCAATATAAAGCATTGCTCAAAGAATTAAGTGTTTAATCCTATGCTCCTCTGAGCTGGAGTAACGACACACCTGAGTGTGCACCAAAGAAATCTCAAGGGATGTTTTCATGACTATTCATATTCATTTGTTCACAGGACTAGGGTCAAGCATCTTAAAATTAATAAGCTTCCCATACAGTGTAAGCAGATAACAAAAACATATTCAGTACTGGAAAGTTACAGTCATAATTTACTTCGAGGCTGGTTTGTTAAACTAAAAATGTGTGGTAGAAAGCTGTGTGCCTCTGCTGCCTCTCCACAGATTACTGCTTTCTATATGTTTACCTTCCAGCCGATTAGGGGTACTAAGAAGTCATGTAACATGTGTCTTCAGTAGGTAATAAAGGTATCTCTTCATTTCAAGAGAAATCTTGCTTTGACTCTCTTTTATTTGGTCTTCATTGAACTGAGATGTCTAACATGAGTGCAGTAAATCAACCTAGTTTTAATGGTCAAAGTTCAATTCCATAATACAAGCTATTTGTTTCTGTAGGATAGAGACAAACACAAGGGTATCGAGGATGAAGTTAAAAGCAACATTTATCAAACATGGATTAAATGAAGCAAAGATTTGGTGAGTAGAATTCCATCTCATTACTTTTGAAGGACTATGACAGCTTTGATTTTCATGGCCTCTAAGATCATGACATTACGATATCGAAATTTTAAGAAATAAGAATTATACCATCACTCTTCATTTTCTGCACAGTTGCCTTCAGAACAGATTACAAAGTACAATTTTCTATTATTTTTCAGTGAAGAAGGAAAAATCATGAGAATTGTTAGTCTAGATTTTAATCTTCACTGCCCACTGAACAGTGGCACTGTGATACATGACCCTGACCTTTTGGAGCCCAGTATATTTTGACTGTTTGCCCACTCAGCTCCATCCCTACGTTCCAGTGAGGCCATAAACAAGAGATGTGGAACGGCATGCCCAGCAAATCACAGAATGCTGAAAAGGTCAAAATAGTAGTGCCGAGTGTTTCTATTCTGTAATTTACAGAATATATGAGGCATTCACAGCCTAATAACTCAGTCATATGACAAACATTGTAGAGAGAATGTAAAATGGCAGAACATGAAGTCCTTCCAGTGACAGTGTTTCTAACAAGGATGGAAAATGGTGCAAACTTGCCCTGTGGTTCTCTTTCCTGCAACATTAACATTGCCTGACTTTCAATGCACAGTAGCATATGGCTGTGGACTGTGCAGTCAAACGGGCTCTGTGTTTGCAGTCAGGCTCAGAACCCAAAAGGCAAGGTCCCCAAGGAAAAAATCCTGGTCATAGCCTTCCCTAGCTGTACTCCTCAGAGCACTTCCCCGATACCAGGTGGTTTTATTGTCACAACTTTCCTGGAAACTAGAGAAGTACTATCGTCACTTTAAAAGAGGACCTAGACTCCTGGCCAAGGTCAAAAAACCCCACAGGTCTTTATCAACAGCCCTAGTCCCCTGCTCTCCACTAAGACCATCTTTTCTACTTTCTGTCCCATGGGCTGAATTTCATTTTTGCAGAAACAAACTTATGGGCATTTCTCAGACACAAACCCAGCAGTAGATCTAGAAACCAAACACGAGATCCTTTAGCCAAGCTCAGCACAGCTGTGTCTGAGGGTTGAAGTGATGGTTGTATTTGTTAACGACAGCTTAGTCCTAGTGAAGTGCTAAAGATGCGTGCCCTGGACACCCCCACACAACGGGCACTGCTTTCAGAGACAGTTTTACTGGGGCAAGATGACTTGAGGCATTCCTCAATCACCACTAAACTAGCTACAGCCCTTGGATGAATGCTGTTAAATAACTGTAAGCCAGGACATACTGGAGTGTTTCTTCTTTACTACTTTCTTGTAATAAAAAGAACACAACCGATTTAGATAAAGTATTACTGTATCAAATGCAACTGCAAAGATATATCTCTGGCATCAATTAACCATTTTTTTCTATAAAGACAGTGTCATTTTGTCGTCTAGATTGACCACTGAAATCAACATAAGCAATAAATAGTTTATAGAAGTATAAAAGAAAATTTTGGAAAGTGCCAAATGTTCCTTTCTGACACATCTGCCAATCCCGTGGATCCCAACGGATATAAAAACCAGCAGCCAGAATTTGGCCTTATCTTTCCAATTCCATTAAAACAAAGGAAAGAATAAACTGTTCTCTGCTTCACAGATGTAAATCTGTATTAACCACAGGAAAGGCAAAACAACTACGGATTTGCACCAGCCGAACAACAGATCCCAGCCTCAGGTCTCCGAAGTACAGCATTTCACCATTATCCCTGAGAGAAGCAGGGATATTAACAACGTACCAAATTAGCATCAAAGAATTAGCGGTAACACACTTAGGGTATTTAGGGAACTACTTCTAAACCTAAATGTCAGACAATTTGTCTTTAATATTCCCTGCAGATTAGTACAAAATGATTGTAACAGATGCAAATCCTGCCTCCTTTCATACAGGCACGTACAGCTGAAATAGCTGTGGAGCTGTATCCCTTGTGCTGCAGAGGAAGGCAGGTCCTAGAGTATATACGCCCAGTTTCTCTTCATTTCCTAGTGAAAATTGCTCCTTCATGTATTTCTGTGCAGGAACATGAAGCTTTTGGTATTACCGTCTGCACTGCTGGGAGGAAATGATTTTCCAGCACCGAGTCTGGGGTCATTCACACAGCAAGTCTTGAAAGGAGGGGAATAATGTGTTAGGTCTCCCGTGGGAAGAAAGGGGATCCCCCAGCTTATCTGTGGGAGGAGGTAGGTGCAGTGGAAAGCCCTGGATGGTTGGAAGAAGGTGTGGAGAATACAACATTGAGGGTACCAGCTTGCTCCTCCAGTCAACAACAGCGCATGGGGAACATGGCTGTGAGATGGAAGGTGCAGCATGGGGAGAACTGAAGATGGAGGGGATAAAATTTTTGCTGGTGTTGGGGCAGAGTGGACACTACCCACATGCCTTCTCTGCCTTCAGTCCCACCTTCCCTCTGCTCTGCTGTTCAGTGCACACAGACCTGGACCCCTGGTACGGGGGTAGGGGTTATTCTACCCGGACAGAGTAAGGCAGTAGAACGTGATTTGGGGCAAGACTGTCACCCACCCCACACTCAGGCCTCCCACAAGGAAAGAGCAATGAGTTTCTAAAGGCAACTTTCAGTCTCCTCTCTCTAGGGCACTCAGTGCAGGATTTAACCACTTGGATGGGGCACCATAAGCCACTACTCCACTTAATGTACTGTTACTTTTAATAATATTTACAGACTATATGACAGGAGTAGTATTTATGGACCATTCTGATAGGAAAAAGGAGTTCTATCTTAAAAAGTTGGATTCAACAGAAAAATAAATGGTATTGCTGATTGTTATTGTATTTCCCAACCAGTAGAAATACAGTATACATACAGGTAATATCATCTCCTATCAAAGCTGTTCTTTATAAGGCTCTGGTTTCATATGCTTGTGATTTTGTACATCTTGATCTGTTAGGTGAAATCAAAGCTCAGGTATTAGTTAATTATCTTAATTAAAGCTTTTACATTTTAGAATACAGGAAGGTGGAAGGATCTACATCAAAACCATTAGGCATCTCACAGAATGGCTAAAAAAAATGGGGGGAAAAAGATTCCATTCCTTCCGTCCCCCTCCTTTCAACCCCAGGTGAAGGGACATCCAATTTGATGGCCAATAATGTCTCCACAAGACATTCCCAGGAAAACCCTCCAGAATCTAATCAGGCTATAAGCTTACAGAAGAGTCAGTCTGAACATGTTTCATGGCAACTTGGGCATCAGCTGCAGAAGCCCAGCACGCTTCCATGCCCAGATCTCACTCCCACTGGCTTCTGAAAACTCCTTGCAAATGTGTATTTGGGCTGCCACCACATTTTAAACAGAGTGACAAGAGCTCTAAACCTCAACAGAAGAAGCAGGGAGAAAAATACTTTTTTAACAAAAGTCTGCAGCTCTGTCTCCTCCTTGCCCTCTAAGCTTTAATTTTATCCTCCTCAGACATCCCTTCTTGATCTCAGCTTCATCTTTCTCCCAGTTCAGCCTCTTTGCTCATTCAGGCCCCTGAGGGTCAGGTCACCTCTGATTCCTCAAGGTTTGTCTCTTCTGTGTTGCCCCAGCTGAGCAGAGGGAGCAGGAGCAGCACAGGGAGAGAGGGCTGCTGCCCTCAGAGAAGTGTAAAGCTCTGAATTTCACCCAGCTCACAGAAACCAGATCTCCGTCTGAGAGCCCCTGCTAAACCCTAGGCTGGAGAATGATTCCTGGTGGGATCCAAGGGAAAGGTAGGCAGGAGGGTAGCGTGTAGCTACCAACATCTAGAGATATCTGTTTTTCATATGTACCTCCTACGTTCCTGAGGTGTCATCATATGTGATCATTTAATCGATGAGCAATCACTCAGAGCCTGACCACGGAAGAGTATCAGCACTCTTTTCACACTGCAGACATACTAATGAGAATTCCTTCCCAAGTTTGCTTCAAACCACTTGCTCTGTTTGAATTACCTGACAGTTCAAATTTTCAGTATTTTTTTTTTTGTTCAAGATCATCATACTATTCAACTAAGATGTTTATCAAATACCTGTATCTTTAAATATGAAGAAAGCATGATTTAATCAGCAAATAGGTAATAACACACACAGATGGATTGTCTTGAATAGATGGGCTTGGTATGAAATTGATGTCTCCAAAAGACCTTGCAGATTTTTTTTTCCCCCCATTATTTATTTTTAAGAAGAGAAGTAAAGTCTCAATTAAAGTTAAGACTGTGGACAGTGAACACAGTATCTTAAAAATGTCAGTAAATGCATGGATTTTCACTTCCCAAATGACTCCTTCCAGCTAGTGCTTTAAAAAAAGAGGATTTTTTTTTCCTTTGGAACTATTTTTATTCTATTCCCATACCTGTCAGCAGATGTAACTTTGTATATTCCCTCGCACTTGTTTTACAGTAGCTCTATTGATCTGCTTAATAACTAGTCCCAAGGAATTGCACTGTTAAATCTTCTAGAAACAAAATCTTCTGAGCAAGTCAGTTATTCGGAAAAATGAGAATCCTCATAAACTATTTTTTTCCTCTTTCCTCAGCATCTTTAGAGCCACAGAAACCACCGTGACAAAAGTCAAGGACTCTTCAGCTTCTCACACTGCCCTACCAACGAGAAGGCTGGGGGTACCCAAGAAGCTGGGAGGGGACATGGGCAGGACAGCTGACCCCAGCTGGCCACACAGATATTCCATACCGGATGGTATCATGCTCCGTATATAGCTGGGCATTGGCCAGGAGTAGGGGCAGCTCCAGAACTAGCTAAGCATCGGCTTTGGCTAGTGAGAAATTGTGCTGTTCATAATTTGTTTTGTATATTCTTTTATTATCATCACATTCCTTTTCTGTCCTACTAAACTGTCTTTACCTCAACCCGCAAGTGTTACTTCTTAAAAATCTTTTTGATTCTCTCCCACATCCCGCTGGGAGAGGAGTGAGCGAATGCCTGTGCGGTTGTTTTAGCTGCCGGCCGTGTTAAATCACGACACTCATTCACAATGAAAAGAGTAACTTAACATTGCAGTCACGGTAATACATGGTACAGAATTAACAGACAGATTCTATCTTGATACTATATTTTTAGCTTTTTTGATACTCTGTGGAAGACACGAGTGTAAAATAGCAGCCACAGTGCAAGCTAGATGACTCTGGGAGCTGTTATACACAGACTAGCTAGATACAGTTCCTACAAGATCCGTAGATATCCCTGTCCAGCCAAGAATCAGCGGAACACAACTGTGCCTCCTTTCTTCTGCAAATGCTTATGCCTCTGCCATGCAGCTTTTACACCAGCCGAGAGCTGGCAGTGCAGTAACTCACAGCCACCTACGTATCAGTCAGATTTTGGCTCCTTGGTGCTACCAGAATTGTGCAAAGGAGCTAGTTCAGAGAAGAAACCTACTCTGTAATCATCTAAATCAAATCACAACCGATTGGTTATCTTTCTGTTCACTCTTAGTGCTCTGAGAAAATGGAAGAAGTTAGCTGGAAAAGAATTTAAAAAATAAATTAAGAAATCAGCAGCGTGATGTACCAACATGCCATCTTAAGACAGCACAGCGTGCCCCATTTACTGTCGGAACAGCTGTATCTGAGAACGGGTAATAGACCTTTAAAACCTGCTGCACCACAGCCTCAAGACTTCTGACTGGGATTTGATCTTTCACTCTTAGTGCTCTGAGAAAATGGAAGAAGTTAGCTGGAAAAGAATTTAAAAAATAAATTAAGAAATCAGCAGCGTGATGTACCAACATGCCATCTTAAGACAGCACAGCGTGCCCCATTTACTGTCGGAACAGCTGTATCTGAGAACGGGTAATAGACCTTTAAAACCTGCTGCACCACAGCCTCAAGACTTCTGACTGGGATTTGATCTTTGCTTTTCTAAATCACCTAAGGAGTTCTCTATGCTTTTCTAAATCACCTAAGGAGTTCTCTAACCTCAGGGATTTGGTATGAACAATCCACATACACGCTTAGGTTTATATGGTAATCAAAGCAACAGCAAGTTCCTGCTCTGAAAAAAAGGGGTCTGAACAACCACTATACCAGTCACATTGGTATAAGCTTTAATAAATTCACATTCAGAGCTCTACATGCAAGACAGTCACATTTTACAAATGCAGTTTGTAGGAGTACGGAGTTATGGCTCAAAACTCTTCAGATGCAATCTTAAGAGCCTTCTGGTAAAGCCACACCATCTCCTGGGCTGAAGACCTTTATGTATTTTGGCTCCTACTACCAAATTTTATTTTAATGTCATGAAGACAACTGAGGAATATCTTTTTTCAGGAAGAACATGATATTATCAATTTCATATATTTGCAAAAGCATACACTATATGGTACAAATAAATATTATTTGTTAAAACCAAGATATGGTGAGATTAAATGTGCTGCATACTAGGCAATCCAGAACTATTACTACGCTGATCCCAGTGCAGAGACCTAAAAAATAAAAAGGGGGTTTTCATTTTGTTTTTATGAAAAGGAAGCAGCAAATGAACAATAAAAAAACCTGTTATTATTTTCTAGGTCAGCCCAGAGATGAAATGATTATCTGACCTGGTAAAGCATCTGAGACAGTGAAATGGTTTTGGACTGTTTCTCTAGTCCTCTGGGATGCTCTTTTGTCCTCCCATCAACCCTCCACTCTCTGGCTCTGTTTCTCCAACACAAGCAAATACAGAAAACAAGAAAGAAGCAAATTCAAGTCTCTGCTTCTCTCTAACCTTGACGGGGTTGGTTTTGATCTCTGTCACATTCCAGTGGAACACAGAAAAAAGCAAAAAGTACATTCATGCTCCTTAAGAAGAACAAGGCAGGCTCTGGGCCATGTTTGAAGCCTGAAGGAAGTCTTTTATCCACTGTCAATAAGAATTGTGCATACCTATTTTCATTTGAATCTTCTTAGAAAAGCTGAAGGCCAAAAGGTGGATACTGAAGTCTGCAATCAGGTCAAATAAGTTGCTAAATAGTTAGGCCACTGCCTACAGTTCTAGGAAGATTTTGCATTACATTGTGCTAATCATTAAGGATAAAGACAGTAAATATTAATCTCCTTTGCTTATAGAGCAAAGATGGTTATTTCTTTAAAGATTAGTTTTCCAACAGAAATATAAAATAATCTCTGCAGAACAAGTAGATGGATTAAACTCCATTTCTTTTGTACTTTAGTTTCAAATTCTTACTTGTACTACCACTGAAAAACCAGGCATATTGGGTGCTCTGACTCCATGGCCTAAAGGCCCTGTAAAACACAGAAACTTTGCTTTGATTTCTAATAAAGTACTGAAGAACGCCACTTGTCCAAAACTCCTAAGAGCTTAACAAGATTTCAAAAAAGGATTCCAGCAGATGACCTTAGATACAACTTCCTCCTCTGTTGCTTTGCTGCAATCAAATGATTTGCTTTCCTGCAAACCTCTAGTACATAGGAGGGTCTGCAGCACATTGCAGAGGTCAGCACAGCCTCCCAGCCCAAAGCTGCAGGTGGCCTCCACAAGATAAAGGTGCTCCCTGAGAATTTTCAAGCTCTATTTACCATTTCAAATCAAGAGGGAAATCAATGAACTTCACTGGATGTTAAAGAAGTAAGTTCAAGTTCTTTCCTCAGCATTAATCTTTTACACATAATATGAATATGGTTTAGTGGCAATAACCAAACTCATTAACATATCAGAAAAAAAGCACCATATGTAAATTCCCTGATCTTGGGGCACACGTAATGGATTACATTCCAGCATGTAAAGATGCAAGATTTATATTTCCCTCTAGAGATATTCCAAAATCCTATTACTGAGACATATCTCCAAGGAGAGGAAGGGGTTTATTTGTTTTCTTTTTTTTTAATCAAACCTCTTTTTAATCAGTCAGAACAAAATGTTTTCATGCAGAAAAAAAAGCAGAAATTCAGTGCAAAAACAACAGAGTCCTGATGAAACAGGGGAACTTGGAAGAGAAAATGAAGATGGAATAAAAATGCAAGAAACAAAGATGTGTATTCTTTGAGTGCCTTTATTACACAGATGTATGCAGGGACAGTTTGCTCCCAAAGGAAATCATTAGAAAGTTGACTTTTAAGAAGTTGGACCAGGAGACTGAATTCAGCCTTTTGGGCTGATCTAAACTTCAGTGACATTTTTGCTGTTAGTTCTGGCGGGCTTTTGACTATGGCTTCAGACTCAGGTTGTGTTTTTCCCCTTTTAGGGCCAATTTCTGCTCAGCTACAGACACATGAGTCCTGTGGAGGGGAACCTAAATATGCACATATGCGGCTGTCTGCAGAATTCATCCAGCACTGGCTGCTCCCCATATCCACTGCTGTCTTCCCCACGCAAACCCTCACAGACTCCTAAGTCAGTTCAGGTATATGAGAGAAAGCTAATTTTTAAGATTAGCTAAGGTCACTAGTGATTCATATTCTCACCACAATTCAACAACCACATTCAAGAACTCAATCCCCATTTTTGAATACTTCATAGCATCTTTAACTGCTTCACTGAAATTGTTAGGCACCTGGTTTAAGGAGGAGGATATGCCTTTGTACTCAGCTCAAGTAGGACCCTGTAAGGTTTCACAAAAACAAACAGCTTTACCACAACGTTATCAGCCCACATAAAATGTTTCGTTCTGACCCTGCTTGCCTTAAAACATTATTCCACCACTGAATCCTAGCTAGCTTTAGTATAAAAGGAAGAAGAGAGTCAAGCTCAAAAACGAAAATGCCACAGCTTCAGCACAGAGTGAATATTCTGCATCTGAAACACATCTCCTGTAATTTAAACTCATGGCACCACAGTCCTCAACAGCAACTCCAATTCTGCCTCTCAAAATTAGAAACCTATTTTTAAGCCACTGAAAAAAACACCTCTGGAACTTCAAAGCCATGCAGTTCTTTCAGCACCAAGATGCCCCAGAGTTCCCCAAAGTTAGCAGAACTCTCTAACATTAGAGTATCTCAACATGAGAGAAAATACTGGCTGCCAGCTGAGATTCAAAGATGTGCATTCACAGAAGAATATATAACAGGAGTGAGAAAAGCATACAAGCATTTTAGTCAAAAGTCCTTTCTGGTAAGCATTCAGAACAACCTGAAAATGCACTGTTTTACATTAACTTTTAAAGGAATCAGCACTTCTTTTATGAGAATATTTATCTTCGGTAGGGTGAACATCAACTGATCAATACAGCACCAATGTAGACAGATATTACTCTATCAATCACATATTAAAAGGAGCAGCAGCGCTTTATATTTAATACCCAATCTAACCAATTAGTACTGCCATCCCCTGACGTTACACAAGTTCATTCCCTTAAATTGCCACGGCAGTAAATTCTACAGTTATAAATGAGAAGCTGCAAATTCATTTGCGTGTAATAACAGTACCACTAAACCTTTCTTACCACTTTCAATTTTTCCCCATCTGCTACCAGAGTGGAAGTTTAGGATCTATTATTCCCAGAAGGGGACTTACCCAGCTGGACATCTATAACAGTTGGCTGGTTCTCCATGGGGAACAATGGCTTTGGAGGTTTGTCTGTGAGCAAAGCTAGAAGAGAAAATGAGAAAATGTGATGGAAAAATTGAGACCAATGACGAAAAAAGAAAAGCTCTGTCATGTAAGCAATCAAATGTTTGTACACTTGACGGCATGTAAACATTTATTACACAATACGGCTGTTACAGGGCCAATGCATTACTGCTTCCCTAGTGGCTCTGGTGGCCCACTGATTCAATAGCAATAAGCTATTTCAAGAATTACATCTTTTAATTACCTAATTTTTTAGGTAGCAAGACCTCCTTCATTTCTCATTGTTAATCTACAAATAATAACTAGATCAAGCATTTTAGATCCTCACCTTGCAAAGTTAACACAATTAATTAACTTGAAATGCCAAACAAGTCTATTTCAGCATGACCAGTCCCAACGCATCTTGGTGCTTGCCCAAAACAGTATTTAGACAGTCAAAGAAAACTTGCACATAATACTGCTTGACAAACTCCAGCAGCTTCACACCTAACTTACACTCATACCCACCTAGGTGGACACTCTTCTCAAATCCCAAGTGGGGAACCTGCCTTCTGCTACAGAAATATCTCCATCTGAGAGCAGGCAACAAACCCCAGCCTGGTCCTACCAGGAGACTGCTCCAGTCACAGAAGAGCAGCAGTCACACCTTTCATTAACAAGGCTCTGATAACCAGCTATCAAGTGACAGCTGTGTAAAATTGGAAGTAGCTGAAATATTCTGCCACCAAAAAAAAACAAAACAAAACAAAAAAAACCCATCAACCTACGAAACATTTTTACATCCACATCTAGAGAAAATTGCAAACTTTATTAAAGAAATACCTGTTTGATTTTTTTTTTTTACAGTTAACACTATTTTTTAAACTCCTTAAGAAGTGATTGTCAGCACAAGCCACCTCCCCAGCACCATTTAAATGAAAATGAGGTTCCTTCCACTGATGCTACAGCCATACTTTGCTTATCATAAAATAGGCATTTCAGTAACAAGTCAGCAGCCAACATTTCAGATCAAAATCATGTGTGTTTGTAAGAACTCCTTGAACAGTTTACCCACAAGGACAACACAGGAATCTCCAAAGTGATTTGAACAGCATGTTCTTAAGACTAAAAGCACAAGCAGGGCTCAGAATGAAAGATAAATGGGAAATTCTGTTAATGAAAATTCAGCAGTTCAAAAACGCTCATCCAATGCAAAGTCACAAGATTGACCCAGAAGCAACATCAAGGCTACCTGTAGAACCGCATGATTTGCAGATCAACTTGTGAGTAGAAAATTTCCGGCAGAAACAAATAATTAATTCACTGTGCTAATGCACCTAAGTCACCTGAATGTCATTAGAGAATAAGACAAAAGTACTCCCAAACCTACATGTGTAAGTACAGTCTACCTACTTGATTTTTAAGGAATTTCAATCCTAACCAAAGCTGGAAACTTCTAAGTAGTAGTTTTGAGCATCAAAACCAAGGGATGTTGGAACACATTCCACTGATGATTTTCTAAGCAACGGATACTTTTAAATTGCTAAAAAATCTTTTGAGACACTCTTTTCCATAAAATCTCATTATATCCAAGGGGAGATGGATAACTATTTCTCCAGCTTCTCCACAAATCCCACCCTAATTCAAACAGTAAGTTTCTCACTTGAAGGTCACACCTGCTTCGAGCAAAGCTCAATCCCAACAATCCAGGAGAAAAGTACATTCTCCAGGAAGTCCCAATACGCTGATCGCCAGAACATTTGGTGAGGAGGAACATGAGAGTGACAGTACATTTTCAGTACTGA
This sequence comes from Psophia crepitans, assembly GCA_013399095.1. Lineage (NCBI taxonomy): Eukaryota > Metazoa > Chordata > Aves > Gruiformes > Psophiidae > Psophia > Psophia crepitans. Next base: position 225,352 of record VWZZ01000951.1, on the reverse strand, counting down.
CATTTTTCTGTTCAACATGTACAGAGCTCTGCTTTTCTTATACTCTAATTCCTCACATGAAAACCCCCTGTCAATAAATAATAAGTTGGCAAGAAGCAAGAGCCACTAGACTAGAATTACATTAGTTGAACTGTAACCCATGGCCAGGTACCTACTCTTCACAGGCATGGCTTGCCATTTTCTCTGAGCTCATCACAGCAAATTAGAGGTAGTGTTGCCTGGCCCTTGCATCTGCTGAGGGGGAAACCTCGTCACTAGAGTCACAGCCTGACAATATTGCTTTTCTGCAATTTTGGTTTTGGTTTCTTTATTGGTTTTTATATTGCCTAGGCAGACTTCCTCAGAATGCCTGCTGGAAAGAGAGAGGAAGAAGAACTACTACAAAGGTATTAAAAATTTAAGGATGTTCTTAACTGCCTCTGTGCAACTGAGGTTAGTAACTTCTTAAAAGAATGAGCTGAAAGTCTCTAGAAAATGCGTTTTGGCCTAGGAAGTGCACAATTCAGACTTCTTAGGAAGGTAACATGCTGGCCTGTATGTAAATGTAGGAGTACCTCAGATGCTCAGCACAGAGAGAAGAGAACAGCTACTGCCAGAGCCGTGCAGCTATTTGCTGCAGCTTCCACACAGGCCTGTGGCAAAGTGTGTCGGAGGGAGCGGAAAGGTCATAGTGGCTGCAAAGCGGTTTTGGGATTTAACCCCAGTTCTAACAGAATCAAGCCCTTTGTTCAGACTCTCACCAACCCTTTCCAGGACTCCTCCAGGAGACATAATGATGTGTTTCAAGCTCAGCACACACACAAGACCTCAAAAGTAAAGGCTGAAATGAAGAAAGAGATCAGCTTAATGTTCTTTTCACATTTCAGTCCCACCTGCACACCTTGCAACCCAACCTGACCAGGGCTTCCCCGTTTCCCTTCAAGTTACTTGCAGCCTTGGATGTTTTCTAAATGTGCTCCTGCATGTCACATTTTAAATGGTTACATGTTGTCACATTGTTCTTGGAGAGTAATCATTATAATGAACTGGCAGCCTGTCAGAGCACTTTACGTAGGAACTGAAATGCCCCAAGGGGATTTTCAGTCTAGAAGGCAACAGACTGCTGGCTCTCCAATGTCATATGTGTTTACAGAAAACAAAGCCCTTCGTATTTTAGAGGTCAGACATCAAATCACTTATTCACCTTATGAAATTCACTTTTAGTCCTTCTCAAACACTAAGGCAGGTCAAGATATTCTCAGCTAGAACGGATTCTAATCTTTCATGATCTCTGTATTTGACAGAAGTCCATAAACAACCGTTATTCAAATACCCATTTCTCTAACAGAAGTTTCTTTAATTCTCAGAACAGTTTTATAGATGTGCAAAGCTCTGATTTCCAGCCTTGCTAGAAGGGGAAGAAGATCAAAAAGTTAATGTTGTTACAGTATCAACATGTCTTTAGTAAAGCTAACAGTATTATGCATTCTTATCTAACTCTTCACCTCCCACAAAGCCACTTTAAATTAAAACAACTAAATCTACTGCAAACACTTTTCTTATTATTAAAGGTACAGCAGTACTTCTGCAAAGAAATACAGAGATTCCTCATTGAGCGTCACAGGGAGAGCTGGGCTAGAGCAGTCTGTCTACACCTAGCCTCCCACATCCCCCCCCAACCGCGGAACGTGCCATGCTCCTGGGCTGCTCTGAGCAGCAATACTTACACTGTGAAGCCACTAGAACAAGGATTATTTCAGTTCCCCAAAGCAACACTTCCTGCAGCCACAGACAGACACACCTTTGCAAGACACCAGGTCTGACAACGCAGCAGACCTTCATTGCCTTACCTTGCCATTCTAGGATTTCATTCCATGAACAGGCCTGTACAGCTTCTGCTGACTTGTTTATGCCAGTATCAGCTGATACAGGACACTACCGAATTAAGACCGAGAGGAGGGTTCACACAGGGCTTCTGTGGTCTGTCCTAGGGTAACACCAGGCATGTTACCCAGGGTATGACTTGAAGTCACAGGTGCTGTGACAAGCTGGAAAGACATTTCTTTACTCAGAGGCACCCAGCAATGCACGTGCCTCCTGTAAGAGCCTGGTGGACCCAGCCAAAGGCTGTTCAGCAGCCGGACTGCCAGGATGCTGCTTGAAGTGCTATTTCCTCCTATGCTTACATCCACCCCATTAGAAAATAACACACAGTCTTTAAAACAATGATCAAGTTGCTTGTCACGGGGGATTTCCATAAGCTATTTAAAGGCAGTGTTGTACAAATCAATACACTGATCTGATGCTCTGCAACTGTTCACCCAGGTACATTTTGTTTCCCAGAACACATGATACTTTTAGTGCCTCTTTTTGATAGGCACAAGGAATATGCTGTCCCAGGAGAAGTGCCTCAGAAAAGCAGAGAGGACACCAATAAAAGATTTGGTCTCTCCAATTAATTACACAGAGATCTTTAGTAGACAAGGGAGAGCATCACTTGCTGCACGGGGCAACGTCTAGCTACCCACAGGACCAACTGAAGAGGAAAACAGCCTTGAAGGAGCAGCTCCTGCTTCTAAGTACCAGTGCAAAGTAAGAGCCTAGAGGCTCATTTTTTCCCACCACGGCCTTACAGTTGCAAAAATCTCTCATTCCATATTCTAACATGTATCTGACACACTAATGAGTTCTCCTGAAAAAGCACAAGGCTGTTGAAAACAAACAGCCTTAGGATATCATTATTTAGGGATAAGCAATGATAACCAGCTAGAAAAACTACAAGGCATCTCAATAAGCACCAGTTCCTTCACAGTTTGTTATCTGACACAGCTCTATTTCCCTACACTATTTCCTACCTTCCCTCTGCAGCAGCCTCACAGTACTCTCCCCACTCCAGCCAGACTTCTTTTACAGCAACCACGGTGAGAGACAGACAGCCCAAGCTGTTGCTACAATGAACGCAAGACTGTTCAAACAATTTTTGAGTGGCTCAGCTAAACACAACTTCTGAATGTAACGCAGATCACCTTACCCCTGTGCCCACACAAAGGCATCCTCTAAGCCAACAGGCATCACCTGTGCTCTGGGGACCTGAATTGCTGCCAGTGCAAAGCCAGTCAGCACCAGGGTCATGCACTGAAATCCAGCTGCTTATGATTTGAAGGGCCTCTTTCTTGTGACTCAGCACAGCTGGAGTGTTTTCCAGACCAGATAACTCTTCTAAGCGAGATGAAGGCAGAAGGTGAAAAATGTTAACCCACATGTGGCTAAGAACTGGTCAAATGCCAGGGAAGGGTTTTCTTCTTCCTCGGAGCGGATAATGACTGTCTTCTTCTTGTGATAAGCACCCAAAGTACATTTGCTGTTCTGTAATTTTGCTATTGATGTACCTCCTGGACATTTGTTCATGTAATTTGCAATGATGAAAGGAAAAATTATCCAAATATGAAACAGAATGCAGAGAATCTAACGAAATTGTTTCAAATCTTCTACGAGACAATTACATGCCAACCTACTTCCTTCAATCAAAGGATCTGGCATTTTCCCACCATTAATTAACACAGAGCCTCTAGTATCATTCCATCAAGAATCTGGCTAACCTTTTGACAGCAGAACCAATCTGTTTGAATAACATCCTCTGGGGCAAATAACTGCATGCCAAATCCTTAATCTGAAACTAACTCAAAGTTAAGCTTTTGTTCACTCTTAGTTCAAATACACACGCTTCCAGGCATGGCTTAGATCTACTTTGGCATCTAAAAAACTTGGCAGTGACATTGCAACTTTCACACCATAGATGGAGATGGAACCAACTGCATCCAAAATGCTAAATCAATATGTTAACCAGAGGGCACATGCTGCTAAGGGAAGCTCAGCATTATACCTTTTAAAAAAGATGTACCTAACTTCCTTTGGCTCATCTGAAATCCCAGCTTGTGCCAGTTTATCAATGGTTGACAGTAACATGCTTCAGGCCTGACCTGCTACTGCTTTATCTTTTACGTTGCTGCTCACACCTAAGCAAATGTGTGAGCCAGTTGTGCAAATGTAAATGTAAACGTGACAGCTATAGTCTTGCCTGCCAGGGACAGAACTGTGCACTTGCAGCGTTAAAAGCTTGTCTGAAGAACCAAGGGTTCCCACCTGGACTTGTAATAAGTACACTTTGTGGACTGAGCCTCTAACGCACAGTCACCAGCTACCAAATCAGAATGATCGCTTTTCATTTTCTTGGCACAGCAGTAAATTACCACACCAGGTGAAAAGCAGTGGAAAACCACATGAAGCAACTCATTCATAAAAATGCAGCTTTGTGAGGCTGTGTTTACATGGGAACACTGTCCCCTGATAAGCTGTATTGTGCTGCGTTCGACCGGTCAGTCAAAGCGCACTTTGCCAGCATTCGGCTACAGTGCTGCCTTGCCTTCACCACAGTATCAAGCTGACAGAATGACTGCACCTCCATCCGTCACTTGCTGTAACAGAAATAAAGCCACTGCAGCAAGATGTTGTCAAAGGATAAACGTCTCCACCTTTGAAAATAAACACTGAACACTTATTCTCCATAAACTCAAACTCAATAAACTCAGAACTTGTGTGGAAGCCAGGAATCATGAACCAGTGACAAAGAGTTTTTCTTTATTTATTACTATCTGAGCAGGAAATGCATCTTTTGGGACAATGGGGTGAAATGATACTGTAACTGGATGCCTCCCCCTCTGTCACCATCGCCATGAATGCTACTTTTTGAAAACTCTACCTAGAATCGAGAGTGCCTTAATGCACTGTTTGGTCTGCCTCTGTGGGACAATTTTCTGCAAGGAGGAGTTTACTATTTTTATATTGGCAGTAAATAATTGGAATTCATCACATGAATTCTTTTTATGACATAAAAAGAAGGACAATACAATCACAATTTTAAGGAAGATGCTGTGTCCATGTTGAAAAACAGCTCGCAAGGGAAATGAATTTTGAGGCACTCAAACGCTCTTGGATCATTACTGGTGGTTTTGATTCTAACCCATTAAGTTCTCAATGTCTTGGAACAGACCTGTGTTTGACAGGTCATACTACTGGCACCAAGAAGAAGCTGGCCACAACTGTAGCCCCGTTGACTTTGAGAGCAGCCAAAACTCTAAACAACTACCTGTGTCTGTCCTTTTCTCACCAGCTGTGCCCACAGCTTCTGCTGCAGGCGTGACCTTGCAGCCCATGGTAAATGTTTAAAAGTAGTAACAGCAGCTGGCAATTCCAGGTGCGAAATCATCTCTGAACAGCCCTGCTGCCAGCCTTCTCACCTACGATGTCTCCAGCTACTGCACAGAGGATGCTACTAGAATGCATGGAGACAGCCAAACTGCTTTGGAGAGAAGAGCAGGAGCATCAGGTATGAGATGAACTCTGTTGAATTCAGGGAAATGTTAAGAAAAGTAGAAACATAATAGATCTGGGGTTTGGGATCTTCTACTTTTCAGACTGGTGCAGAACATTCTTTCCCCTTCTTACAAGGCAACCCTGTCATGTAGGACTGTAGAAAATGAAATGGTGATATTCTGGTGGAACTTATGCAAGGGAATATGACTTAGGAGGACTCTGGTGAAGTGGAATAGAAACAATAGCATAGATTGTACACTACTGAAGCACAGATGGCAAGATCCCACAAGGTGCCCATCACAATTACGACAGGGCTGAACACTTAACACTACTGCAATATACATGTTAAATGCCAGTGACAGCTGCCTGTTATGCATCTCCTGATGTGAAACGTTCAGTGACACTGACGGTAGGGGTTACTATTAGTGCTGTCACTAGAGTCATTGCAAGTTGGGTGTTGGAAGGTAGAAGAATTTTGTGTTAGCAGGGCTCTCACTGTACTAATGCTACGAAGTTTCCTTACTCTTACAGTTGCCGACACACCTTTCTTTGCACTGCATTTCTAAATTTCACAGATTGGATTAGATTATACATGATCATTTTAATCCTTTCCTAAATACGGATCATAGAATCATAGAATAGAATTGTTTAGGTTGGAAAAGACCTTTGCGAACATCCAACTGTTATGTTAACTCAGCACTGCCAAGCCCACCACTAAACTGTGTCCCTAAGCACCACNAATCATAGAATAGTTTAGGTTGGAAAAGACTTTTATGAACATCAAGCCCAACTGTTAACCCAGCACTGCCAAGTCCACCACTGAACCGTGTCCCTAAGCACCACATCTACACGTCATCTAAATACCTCCAGAGTTGGTGACTCAACCACTGCCCTGGGCAGCCTGTTCCAATGATTGACAACCCTTACGGTGAACATATTTTTCATAATATCCAATATAAACCTCCCCTGGTGCAACTTGAAGCCATTTCCTCCTGTCCTATCACTTGTTACTTGGGAGAAGAGACGAACACTCACCGTACAACCTCATTTTTCAGGTAGTTGTAGAGAGCAGTAAGATCTCCTCCCAGCCTTCTCTTCTCCAGACT
>VWZZ01000951.1:112499-213733 GCA_013399095.1 Psophia crepitans | reverse complement strand
GTCCAGCTCTGGGGTCCCCAGTACAGGAAAGACATGGAGCTGCTGGACCACGAAGGTGATCACAGGGCTGGAGCACCTCTCCTATGAGGACAGGCTGAGGGAGTTGGGGTTGTTCAGCCTAGAGAAGAGAAGGCTCTGGAGAGACCTTAGAGCAGCCTTCCAGTACCTAAAGGGGCCTACAGGAAAGCTGGAGAGGGGCTGTTTACAAGGGCAGGGAGTGGTAGAACAAAGGGGAATGGGTTTAAATGAAAAGAGGGGAGATTTAGATTAGATATTAGGAAGAAACTCTTCCCTGTGAGGGTGGTGAGGCACTGGAACAGGTTGCCCAGAGAAGCTGTGGAGGCCCCATCCCTGGCAGTGTTCAAGGCCAGGTTGGATGGGGCTTTGGGCAACCTGGTCTAGCGGAGGGTGTCCCTGCCCACGGCAAGGGGTTGGAACTAGATGATCTTTAAGGTCCCTTCCAACCCAAACCGTTCTATGATCCTGTGATTCATTACTCAGCTTTTAGGTCTTCCGTTGCTTTTTTCCAGCAGCCAGATACAAGTTTTGCACCAGGAATGTAATTTCTGAGAAATTCTTCATGAAATCTTGTCAGCTTGTTGTAACGAACCTGCTGAACACTTCATTTTCCTGTTGAAACTGTCTTCTGTTTGTCATGTGTTGAAGCAATTTAAGATTTTGCTTTGACATTTTCAACAAGAGAATAAGATGATTCAATCTGTTCTAGGTAGTAGCTGCCATTACATTTAAACTACATCATTCAAAAGGAACTCAACACCCTATTTTGACTCCCATTTTATACCTTATCTATGATTATGAAGTACTACTGCCCCAGTTCATGGAAAAATGTTTAAGTAACCAAGTCATTTAAAGAAGATCCCCTCCCAAAATTTTCCTATCATGCCACCCTGAAACTTCCATTTCTATCTGAAACAGTATTCCTAAGAGGCATTCTTCAGATGCCCTTTATGAGTGGAATTTTAGCTTTTGCTCCAGTATAAAATGAAAGCAAAATCTGAGAAAAAAAACCTCTGAAATTTCGTCCCAAATAGAAAAACACAAATTTCTGGCCATCGATAATACTTGAACCCCAGAGGATGGGATGACTGGCGGATGGAGAAGTTGAGCACAAACTCAGCAGTGCCTGAGTAGGAAACAGTAAATGTTACATTACTTGTCACGTTCACCGTACAGTGAGTGTGATAACCCGCCCCGGGTACACGTGATTGTTTTACCTACCACCTACCCCCAGTTGAACATTTTTCTCTGTTCTGTTGTCTGCTTTAAAATGTACTATGTGCCACGTTCAGTTCTCTGTAATCAACATGTACATGTCCATCAACTCCTTCTGATGAACAATAGCTATCAATCATGTTTTATTTATTACAGGAAAAAAGATCGTGCCTTGTTCGTCAAGTCTTTTACTTCAATTCTAAGGTCTGTTTTCTAGAAACATAAGCAACATTTTAAATTGAAAGACACAAGATGCATAGCTAAAGAGCATGACAGTTTCTCAGGAGGTGAACAATATTCAGATTAACAATTACAGAATAAAGTATTTTAACAGAGTAATATGGAGACAATCTAAATACAGGAGTACGGGTGGGAAATATTATCACTTTCTCTCCCAAATTTTAATTACTAATTAAAGAAAATCTTTGTGTGTCAGCACACTTGTAAAATAGGCACTATATAAAGAAAGATCTATCAATTATCTACAAATTACATGATATCATTGCTTTTCACAGAACCAGTGGATTAAATAGAGAAAGGTAGGGGTGAGGTTTGTTCAGTTGTTTGGGGGGGGGTCAGCAGTAAAAACATAGTGGCATCGTAAAAGGGTTGGATCACAGAAGCAAAACCACAGTGCAGCAGTAACGTTAGATACGCCTTTAAGGCAGAACGTCTGTCTTACTTAATCTGTTATTATCCTGAGATCGTGTCTAAAGACTACTTTATGTACCATGCTTTTGTTGACTATTACCCATCCAGCGATGGGTCCCTATGCATGCGTTACTGATATCACAACAAAAGGGACTATTCAAATGCAGCTGCAGGATTGGGCTCCTGAAATTTCAGCTAATACACCAAAGTAAAAGTCAGACCTCTCCCAGCCCTTGGTATTATTCTGCAGCGATATGCCTCCTTACCAAGGTGCTGTAAAGGGATCTAATATACTGTACTGTAAATTGGCAATTTTGGCTGAACGCACGGAAGCACTATTTTTTAACTGCGCCAGAGCTGACATTTAGGGAATTCTGAGTTGTGGCTGGAAGACTTCTTTTCTCCTCCTACATACTCTCAATATCTCTTTCTGTTGGTAAATAAGCACCTTTGTGTTTAAAAGTACTCTAATCTGGAGCTGCATAAAACAGTTAAATTACCATTAACACCATATAGTCATCTTGCAAGGAGTTGAAAACTCCAACGCTATTTCATATCAAAGCAATGGAGCCTTAAGCTTTTGCGTCTATGAATGATGAGCAACATTACTTCAAATGACATCTTTTGTCAGAGTTGCTTGAGCTAAAGACAGAGTGAATCCATTTGTATAAATTGTAGCTTCGCTGCTGAAAGATTACAAAAATATATGGTGCTATCCTTAAGTCTCAAACTATTAATATAGTTAAAATATGCCATCTTTTCTCAGGAAGAACTAGCAAGTACTTAAAACACTATCATCAATCACAACTAATTCACTAAATATACAATTCCAACAGCAATAGAAGAAGAAAATACAGTATAGTATTTCATCTGTCACTACATCAAACATCTCTGTTTTTCAATGGAAACTGCAAGTCAGGATTTCCAAGGTTTGTGATACAGATGGTTCATAACTGAATTCCTGTTCAACAGGGATTAGCCTTTTATTTGTTTTCCATTTGTCTGATAGATCCAAAGTTAGATATTTTTCTTTGGAAAAGTAAACAAATACTAATTTCCGGCCCCATGAAAACATGTGTCTGGATGCTATAGTTTAGTCACTGAAGTACTTTAAAAAATATTAGCAGTCACATAGATCTTCTGAAAGATATTCTGATTCCTCAAATCTACATATTAACTGATTTATTAGAAATATACAGATGTTATACTGCCAGGGTGTCCAAACCCACTATAAGGTGTGGGGTAAGAGTTCACTATACTGTACAAAAAGTTCAGGCCAATGGTAGTATCTTGCTTGGTTCAGATCATTGCCATATCTCTTGTATTCTCATCATGTTATGTCATGGTTTGGAGCAATGAGCATTTCACTATGCAAGACTGAAGGTCACACTAACGAAAAGGAACACTAATGGGGTGAAAATTAATATCGTGGGGACAATAAATCACTCCTGGAATCCTACTTAGTTGATCATTCTGTAGCTGACTTTGCTTCCACGTAAGTCAATGGCAAAGCTTCCATCTCTGTGGACATGAACAGGATTGGGTCCTTTAAAGCATGGAATGTTTTATGAATGTTGAAGGTAGCATATTTTACACTATAATTTTCTTTATTACTTCTCAATACAAAACTTCACCAAGAGTGCCAAATTGCTGTATAAAAGCACCCCATAATACAGTACATTAATTTAATACATGATAAATGTTCCTGCTAGTAATATTAAATGTTGTCACTTCCAATACACAGATGTCTAACAGAGCAAATTTTCTCCCCCCAATATGTTCCTCCCAGATTTTTCCAACATGTCTACCACAAACTACCATCTCTCCATCTTTGGCTGGCAGTCTGACATGTTCTTTAATAATATGGGAACTATCGCTGAGGCAACCAGAGTTCTCCCCAACCCAGCCCCTCGCAGCACAACACTCACAGCCCAGTGACAGGGGACTTAACAATAGGATTTATGCTTATTTGAGATGGAACTGAACCAACAAGGATTATTCTGCAGCCGTATTTTTTAGCTTAAAGAACCTGACTCAACAGTTTGATGTGAGTCATGAGAGAAGCAGGCAGCTTGGGGTCAGGAGTCTCTGCGCTGACCTTGACCATGGTGGCTGAGGCAGATGCTCTTTACCGTGTCCCAGTTGAACTGGCCAGGGCAGGCAAACTGGCTTGGTGGGAGCTTAGGCTGCATCTGAGGAAACATGCTCATTTTCTCCCTTGTTCCTCACATTATCTTAATTCAAGAGATGTCACTGTCTCTTTTGTACACAGATCTCTGTGTCGTAACAAACAGGCTTTAATGAAGTTTTGAGAGGAGCATGTGTATCTCTCTGGTGCTCTTCTCTGCTGTGTCAGTGTATTTGGAAAATCTGGATCGGAGCAAGTGACATCCACTGGGGAATGCTCAAAATCTCCAAATCTGCACACTGTGGGAGCAAAACAGCCCAACAGACTGTGCTCCTGCCATCTCTCTAATGGCACGCAAGCCGCCTTCCTCCTCCTTTCCATTTCCCTCTGCCTCTTAGAAAGATGGTTTACCAATACCACACACTGAAATGTCTCCTTTGGGAAACAAGTATGAGGGATACTAGGTGGGAACACGAGAGATACGTACAGTACAAGTGCAAGCCACGGAGACTGTCAGAGATGCACTGAGATGAGCACAAAGATTTGGGGATGGAGCATTTCCCTGAGGGACTCTACAGGAAACTGAGACGTGAGATGTGGGCTTTGACAAGATACCCTCAAGGGAGCAAGCTTTCCACCACCAAAGAAGCAGTTCTTCCTTCATGCCCTAGGTAAAGGCCTAGACTCATATTAATCAGTTCACTTTGGACTGCTGCAGGGGAGCAGAGTTTAAAGAGCAGGGAAAAACCCTCAGATCAGGAAACTTTCCAGCCTGAATCCCTCTAGTGAAGTAAATTTCATCTGGAGATGTTTCCTGTGAGAGATGAGGCAGCAGTCTCACAAGCGAGCACATTCAGGGCAAGCAGCAGCTTTGGGCTGATTATCATCATGCTGCTATTTATCTTGATCCTTTACGGTTTTAGACTCTCTCGACTTTCTGTGGTGAGTGGGATGACTGAGTGCTGGCACAACAGCCTGTCACAGAGTAGAGTAAATCCGGCACCTGAATTCCAAGTTCCCAAATTTTGGGGGTAATAATTTGACAGTAATGTGTCTGACGCTTAGTGTTCATTTTTGCTAGTACTTCTGGAAGCACATTTTTTAATTCAAACATTTCATTATTTTGGGCATATTGCATCCCTTTCCAGATCTCACCCCCCTCAGGTTTCTCCTTTTTTTTTTTTTTTTTTTTACTTCTACGTATTGTTTGTTCTATTTAAAATATGATAGAGAGAAGAAACAGAAACTAGGAGATTCCAATTATATTTTCACACTGTTTGAACACTGAGCAGCTCTCAAGTATTCAAGGTATGAGCTCTGTTAAATTTTTCAGACAAATGGTTTATGAAGGAAAATAAATGTGTTATTGGTTGCCTGAAACTGTGTGTAAATTAATGTCAAATTTATTTTCAGATGGGAAAAAAAAAAAAAAAAAAGAAAGGAAGAGTAATATACCTCTTCTCTCCAGATAGGGAGAAGTTCCTATCTGTTCCCAGATAGGAACACCTTGGTGTGACATTTTTCCTATATGAAACATAGTTATATATTTTTCTTCAGAAAATTAAGACAATATCTTTGAAGCATATTTGACTTCCTCCAATCTAAACCAAATGTGTTGAGGAAGTTGGGGGGGGGAATCACATTACTTCTTTCCCCCAAAATAATGTATTTAACTACTGTACTGAGAAATTTGCCATACAGCACTTAGCAAAGGTTCATCTTTCCTCTTAAAACCCTACACAGCCTAATTTCTACATAATCTCCCAAATGTGTCCTTTTATACCTTGCCATTAATTTGACAGATCTGGGTGTAGTGTTTCAGGATATTGAATTTCCCCTGGTTTTGCATAATTTCATATGATGCTTTCATTATTTCATTAAGCAACTGAATTGACTGCAATGACTCTTACATTTTCAAGTGTCAGATTCAGGCAGATAAAACTTCCTAATTTAAACTCATGTTAGTTTTGAAAGCTTCTTTGACAGCTGCAGCAGCTAGAGCCTTAACCTTTGCTTTTGTCTTTTAAAAAAAAACAACCAAAGTTTTGGAGGAATCTGGAGAAAACCAAACTACTACCTGTATCTCCCACGTCACAGCTTTCAAAGGAGGAATATCCCATCCCTGGCAGAACAGCTGTAGGTACTCTGTCGTACCTGATCTGTCTGCTCCTGCACAAGCAGGCCTCCTTTGGGTTAGCAGGCTAAGGCCTCCAAGACAATGGAAGAGCCATTGACACTTGGATGTCTTGCAGTGTATGATACTTATGTGAATCAGGCTCAAGAAAACCCTATGCTGAAATCCAAACCTATACAACAAACAAATAGATTTGAGGTATTGCCTAAACTGAAAGAGAAGATGGAAAAAGTACAGACAGATGCAGTTTGAGAGTTCCCTATTCACTTATCCAAATGCACAACCTCTTTTATACCAACATTTAAGGTAAATGGGTGCATTGCACAGAACATGGCCTCTGTGAGAAAGGCCAGTACCCACTGAAGGACAAACCTCCAGCTCTGGCAAGAAACTTTCTGATGTAAGCTCCAGAGGAATGTTCTATTTTCCTTTGGCAGGCCCTCCTCAGCCCCACTCCAACTAGAGCATTAAGTTTTGTCTCTGTCCTAACTCTATCCTGATCCTTAAGTCTAGCCTTTGGTTGAGCCTTAGCTCAGACCTGCAGCCATTGCATATACTTGACATTTAGCATGAGCATAAAACACTTCTCTGTTCTGCAAAGACCTTGCTGGGTTGGACACGCACTTCCCATACTGCTGAAATGTGTGCAACACCCGAATGGTGACTCTCTTCCTTTCCTTTATTTCTTTTATACACTTGAAATTTATAAATCACCAGCTTCCAAAATGTGGGCAAGTAAATGACTACTCCCAGGCTGAAATATGTGTGTGCCAAATGCCAGGTCAAGCTCTTGTAAGTGGCACATTTATAATAAGCCCACATGCAGCAGGAGTTTGACACTAGCATGTCACACTAGCTATACTAGCATGACATATTAGCATGGCGTAACTAAAGACAAACAGACTTGCCATTCTCCTCTTTATTAGTGTTGTTTCCCTTACAAGATCACCCAGAAGGCATAAGGCCCATTTCTATGAGGTAAAGGAGGCCATTACTTTGAACAGAACTAGACCCAATGATGCTGTACAACACTCTGTCAAAGGAATGGGGACACAGAGGAAATTAACCCACCCTGGCTCTGCTGTAAATCTGGGTGACAGGTAGGAACACACAAGACAGGGTCACCTGAAAAGATCCACAATCCCTCCGAAATGTAAACTATTACATTCTGCTTGTTGATGCCTCTGTGAACCAACCAGAATGAGCAGAAGCAGTACAAAACATCAGCTGGTGTCACTCATGACCTATGAGCATATCATAAATCATCTCTCCCTCTCTCACATGGAACTGTAAGGTCACAAGGACGATCAAAATCATGGTCACCTTCATTAAGAAAGGGAGCTCAACATTTTGTTTAAATGTCTATGCCTATTTCATAAAAGGACACATCTGTAGAACTCTTTGCCACATGGGTCCTGACAGAGCGATCCAAAATGCATCAGGGTGCCTGTCATCTCCAGCCTCTCCTGGAGAGGTGCTAGAAAAGATGGCAAACAGGTACAAGACCTGCACAGCTGAGTGTATTTACTCTGATGAAAACTGCATAAATGTTCTCCCTACTGAGGGCTCCAGTCAGCAGCTCTCCACAGTCATCCCAGACACTGAACTGCTGTAAGCTCATTGAGGAATATTCTCAGTGCAATGTTCTTCACCCTGGTGTGCACCAGCCGTAATCAATGCATTGGCTTCTGTCCCTAGGGGCTGTGATGCCCTAAGCGGTAAATAACAATGATGGACAGGCTTGCAAGTGATAAATCAACATAATCCCACAGTCAGATGAAACATTTCCAGATGTCCCTTGCATGTCATGCATGCACAGAACCCAACATGCTCTTAAACTGGTAACAACCCAAGCCTGGGCTTTGGATCTAGTGGATCTTCATTTTGAAGCCCAGTGCTTCTTGCTGAACAGCATGGTAGGATGCTTGGCCCCTAAATAATCCAGGTTGGCCAGTCTGTATCATGTACTTCCATTCTCAATTCATTACAATGACTTTTGCTCTGAATTCTTCTCCTCCTGTTGCTTTTTCTTTACAAATAGGGCCTCCTACTCTTCCACTTCCCAGTTAGTTTGAGACAATAGCTCATTCTCAGTCTCATCAGTACACACTGTCCACTTGTCAAGATCTTGCCCAACATTGAGCCTACTCCTCCACATCTCTACAGCATTTTTAATTAAGTGTTACTACACAACTGAAAATTAGCACATTTTCTAGCTATTCAAAATGCAGTGAAAATCAACACATCTCTAACTGCTAGGGAAGGCTTGCTAAAAGGTTTCCCTGTGCCAATTATTGCTGCCTCAATGATCGCTGATTCTTTGAAAAAATCATTACATATACACAAAGTCAACAGTCTGTTAGCACAGTGGACTCAAAGAGCAGCAGCTGGCAAACACCAGTTACTTTGCACTCACATACTAACAACATTCCTCTTGTGTAAACGATCCACAACGAAGTCATGTTACATGCCTCTAATTTTGCTTCCAGAATGGAGACAAATCAAACAAGTACAACTAAGGACACAACTGTCAGCTTCATAGGTCAAAATCCTAATCCAAAGTAAGACAAACTTGGGCTGAATCAAGTGGTTGAGATGGTACTTCTGAGCTATTTCCAATGGATAATCTCAGGTACAGTCACCTTGCCTCACAAAAGACTTTTATGTTAATGTAGTGCAACACCAACAACCCACCGCACCCTGAAACGGCAGGGATAGAAAGAGGTGTAGTGCCTGACAATGTATGTTTGTCCTATAACTAAATTTAATTTACTGAAACACTATTCATCTTTTGTTTGAAAATTCTCCTGTATTCAAATTTCTGATCCTTCAGGACAGCAGCATTGTAGACCCTGCTCTCAGCAAAAGAATATAAATAACTCCGGGCACAGGTAAGTCACACAAGCCCCAATGACCTGCTGTTCTGACACTTACACTGAACTGCTCTCATGCAGCAGATGGAGGTTTCTGTCTTTTAACATAGCCTCATCAGGTACCTGTGTGCAAGATCCAAATCTTCCCCAAATACACCATTTTTCAATGAATTTACAAGAAAAACATAGCTTTCTATCAACCGTTCTTCCAGTCAGCACAGTAAAAAGCCAACACACTCATATTATCTCCACGTAAGTGCACACTGCAGATGCTACACCATGCCAGAGCTCAGGGGCTGGCAGGTGCTGGTGCTCGTCCTCCCACTCCAGTCAGGAGAGGCCAGGAGACGGAGACAGCATCGTCACCGGCACATGGACACTTTGCTCCAGTGTTAGCAGCTCCCTACTACGTCCTGCATGAACCTGTGTGGCTTCACTTGGCACCTTCCAGCTTGTGTTTTGGGTTTTCAGTGACTGTCAGTGACCCATTCTATGTGAAAGCAGCACACACACCATCAGAAAGGCACCTTCCCAGTCCTTTTATCAGTAGAGAGATTAAAGTATCTCAGTATAAAGCCTCTTCAACAGGCTGTTATCACCAGCCTCTTGCTGCCAACAACTGCCTAGGACACGCACCAAGGCACCACCGTGGCTCCGTTGGCACAGCACCACAATCTGCTCTCACCCCGAGGGTGCTTCAGGTTTTTGGGATATACTTTGCAGGTGTGCCTGGCTCCCCTTCCTGCTGGGCACATCACCTTCTACCTGCTAGTGTTAAAACATATTCTGGTTTAACATATCCTGCTTTACAAGTGATCTGGATAATGCTCTGAATTTTTAATAAGGCAAGGCCTGTTTTGATCAATAGGTGTCCTCTAAGAAAACAGGATCATAAATAAAACAAATTTAATTTTTAATCATAGAATTAACATCTAATGGAAACCCTAGCAAGGCAGGAGCAAAGCTATTATTATAACCCTTATTTTGAAGTCTTTATTGTCTTGGGAACTTGTAATGAATAATTCTTGCCTGTACAACAAATCTACTGCTTACTCTTTAATTTTCACATGGTTTAACCTCCACTATTTTGGGAGGGTGTTAGAAAGACCCTGCAGTACCTTTGGAAAGCTGATGGTTTAATATTACTTACTTAGGCACACAATGCCCTGACCCACTTTCAGATCCCTGCTAAGGAAAGGGCTCCCCATACAGCGTGACACAATGGGAAATTTGTAAGGAAGGACTATGGCAACAAAATCCTGTTTGTAAAGTCTTCTTCACTTAAAAGAACAATATTTCAGCTAAAGGACATTATTGGCACTGGAACATATTGACCATGAATTCATTTAAGCTACTAAGAGGTATTTTAAACAGCAGAAATGTGAGCATTTAGAATAGGTTTTGACTAAAGAAGGTAGGGGCAAAACCCCCTCAATTTCATTTAAAACAAGACAGACTAGCTTATAAAGTGAAATATTTGATGTGGTTAAAAAGGAAATGACTGAAACAGATGACCTGGTAAATCCCTGCCAAATGCTGTCCTTATTTATATCAATAAAGAGAAAAGAGTCTTGCTGTAGGAAAAGAAGGAATCTGCAAACACTGGAAAGCAGCATTTCGTACCTTTACCATGCTGTCATTTGAAAGCAGACAAAACTTCTTACTAAGTGGTAGAATCTCTTTTTCCATTAAAATGCTAATAGGAAGGTTAACTTCAGCTTAAAACCATCACAAAAAAAGCAGCATAAGCAAAAGAGTTTAGCTTGAGGTTATACTTTGGGAAAAAAAAACAAACCACGTTCAAGCTAAATGGGATTTCCACTGAGAAAGAAAACTCACTCAAACAGAAAAAAAAAAAAAAACCAAAAAAACCCAACCCACAACAAAGTGGGGAGCAATTCTAATACCTTCAGTTGTTTATGTGGCACAGCCACAGACTAATATTTTCCCTTAAGAAACACAAATTCTGTCGCAAAAACTAATGCCTCCCGCGGGGAAGGGTATCACATGGTAGCCTGTAAAACTTTCTAAAAGATGCCACTCACTTATTCCTGTGCTGTAAAGCGAGCGCTGCACAGTCCCTGCGATGATTTGCGTGGGCACACAGAGAATGAGTCCTTAAGGTTTGTGCAGGAATCGGCAGCGGAACGGTTTGCAGCAGCTTTTGTACATATTCTGCAGTATCTCAGAGATAAGGATCAAACTCTGTAGCGATATGCCTGTGTGGGTGAGGAATGCAAATCTGCCTTCACTCTTTTATCTGAGAATTGGGGCTCTTATTTCATGCTCGATTATGCTGATGTTTGTTCACCAGCATATGGGGAACAGGCAGGCAAGTGAACGTTTTGACTTAGCCAGAATTCGGCTGTGACGACCACACGGCCTCATCCTTCACTGGTGCAGATGCAGCCTTAGAAGTTCCTTTCATACAGACAGCTTCATCCACACTGAGCACATGCCCCTTCTTGCCCTTTTGACAAAGAACATTGCCTGCAGTATAATGAGTGTCAGGCCATAGAGTTGGGAATCCCTAATTACACAGTGCACACGAACTGCTGCAATATTCCAAACTAAATGAGAACGTCAGACCTGAATACAGTCAAAGGATAGAAGATGATAAAGGTGAAAGGAGGAAACATCTGAGGCCCCCAAAATTTCCACTGCACAGCCCTGAACTGTGCATCCATACTGGTCGGTAGGCAGTGGTTTCCATTTTCATTTCGTGAGCAATTGTATCAAAGCTATGTGAAAAATCATTTTTTCAGCAAAGCCCAGCCAGCAGCCTCCAAAATTCTTAGATTTACACAAAATCTGCAACCTGCTTGTAATGTGGCCTAAGTTCTTTTCCACTGAGGTGCCTTTTAGAATCTAGCTTTTCTTCTAAGACTAACAAAATGAGTGGAGAAAGGATTTCTTCTGAGGACTGTACTCAGTATTTTCAGTGTTGTCTACGTCTTTCCAGGAAGGGAGGTACCTGCATTCACTGATGTTAACGTCTGAGGAATCCAAATGCTAAAGTTTTCTCAAGTCGGAAGACAAGATGCATTGATCTACACCAGAGCTGTCTGAGCCTGAACCATAAGGAAGATTTTATTTCAAGGATCTAGCATAAAAATGGGCGAGATAACCATAACATGTTCATATCTTGGAAAGAAAACAACTGAGTCCAGTGCTGAGCAAGTATTTTTTACAGCAGGAGGAGTGTCCTTGTAAAGATGCAGTGCATCTCCTTGAGTTCAAAGTATTCCACAGGCAGGAGGGAGGAAAATCTGCGTGTTGTCAATATGAAGGCTACGGAACTGAAAAACTAAAGTGTACATCCTGCTCTTCTCCCACTTTTGTGCAACTGCTATGTGAAAGGCTGTTTCTTCATCTTGGTTTCTCACAGTTCCTCACTGTCATGCTGAGACGCCACAAACACAAGCGCTCAGGCATTCTGAGCCATTTAAAGGCATTCTGAGGCATTCTGAGCCATTTAAAACAGCAAAGTTCAGGTGCACATTGCAGTACGGCAGCTAACCTCCCTGCAGACCAATGGAGAACGCAGCTACGTAAGGCAAAGTAAAACAATCCCATGAAACAGAGTTTGAGGAGTGGGGCCCACCAGAAAGGGTGGCACACCATGGTAAGCGTTACAGCATGATACGCAACATGATTTATAGTTGGCTTAGATGCTCTTCAACCCCACAGATGAAAGATGTTTTCTACTAAACTAAGGAAACTCACATTGTTCAAATCTATATATTTTGACTCAAAGCATAAGACAAACATGAATTCCCTCATTGGTTTTGTTTCAGAATGATGTAATAGGCGGAAGATTGAAGAAATGTGACAGCCAGTAACAGTTGCCCTATTATAGCTGTGATCGTGTGCAACTTTATGCCAATTTATAAGGTCACCTTTCCAATGGCTGGTGTAAACGCAATACTACAATCCAGCATAAGCCTAAAAATATCCAGAATCACAGAATCACAGAGGTTGGAAGGGACCTCGAAAGATCATCTAGTCCAACCCCCCTTGCCAAGGCAGAGCCACCTAGAGCACATCACTCAGCAACGTGTCCAGTCGGGTTTTGAATGTCTCCAGAGAAGGAGACTCCACAACCTCTCTGGGCAGCCTGTTCCAGTGCCCTGTCACCCTCACGGTGAAAAAGTTTTTCCTCATGTTAACCTGGAATCTCCTACGCTCAGTTATCAGTCTGCTATCGCCAACCAGGTCTCACAGCCACAGGACAAAACCCAGCATGAAAAAACCTTACAATTTCAGATTGCAAACAAATAAATAAATCCCTCTTTAAACAGACTATCCTGCATACTACTGTTAAACAATAACTTCCAAAAGATGATTAATGTGTTATCCAGCCAAACTCGGACTCATAATCCTTTTGGGTTTGTTTTGAAGGTTCACACAGAGCCTGTCAATTTCCATGAACTTTTTAATATATCATGATTGTCTCCAGAACTGGAGCTGTAAATTTCATAAAATAGTTTCACAGAGTCTGGAATCAAGACATTAATGTAACAGACAATGTTTTTGATTTTCCACAATACTTCAGGTGCAGGATCTTTCATACATTCTAAAATCTAATATTTCAAAATGTCATTTGCTTGCCGGAGGACAGCATGGAGAATGGCATTATTGACTCTCAAACTGTGCATTTGGATGTTATTCCTGTTAGTAAGATTTTTACAATAAAAAGGTACATTAATCTGCAGCTTTTTCAAAGGTTCCCACTGTAAACAACTAACAGGATATTCAAATTTCTAAGAACAAGGTACATAAAAGTCAATTGTGCAACTGTTGGTCACAATTCTAACTGCCAAATAACTGGGCCGCTCAGTACACTGACTGTGATGAAGAATTAAACGAGACTGATGTGATCACAGATTGCACACACACACACGCTGCCAAATGCTCATATACGGTGGATCCAAGGGAGGATCAGCTCCCCTTTCAATAATCCTCTGCTAGCACTGCTTTCCTGACAAATGTTGATCCAACTGTTTCTTCAATAGTACAATAAGATATTCAAGGTGACACGGAGTCACTGGCTGAAAAGTGCTTTGGAACCCCGCTCTTTCATGCTTCATACATTTTATACAAGCAAAGCTCAAGTGTTTCCAAACTGAGCTCAGGTATTTAGCCCAAACCAAAGTACTCCAAGTGAGCTCATGCAAGTAAACACGCTCAGAATCAGAGAGTACACATGTTGTTAATCAAAACCAAACAATTCTTACGGCAGCATTGATTCTCCCACAACAAGAACAAAGTCCGAATGGACATGCATTGCCTTCTTCCCTTACCTTCTGACCTCACCCCTCCCAATGTTTCTCAGCGAGCGGTTTGCCTTATTTGCAATTGAACACACTGTTGTCTCATTTTCAGCTTGGCATCCACCGTAACCACCAGGTCCTTTCCAGCAGCCCTCTGCGCAGGAGTAAATTGCAATCTCTGAGATTGTTCACACAAGGCTAAGCACTTTCAGCTCCCACTGGCACAAAACTACCGAAGGTTTTAGTGAGATAAGGGGATCGGATTCCTGTAACTTCCTGGGTTCGCTGCATGTCAAGTGTTCCCTACCTTCCCTCAGGCATCTCACCGAATCGTCTTAGTACTCTGAAATCGGTTTTCCCCTTCACATGCCACTAATGAACAACTGGGAATGGGAGGTTCCCAATTAAGTGCCTTTCTTCATTAGAAATGCTCAAGAAAGGGCTTTAACTGTATTTTTCCAACCATTTAGCCATGATGGGAAATAGCTGAAACTTTTCCAATTATTGAACTTCTAAAAAGTTATCTGAGGGAAGGGAACTTGCAGCTACCTCATACTCAGTGATTAAATACAATAGCTGGGTCAGCTTACAATGGCAAAAGATAAAGTTGGCTCGAGGCTTTCAAATCTCTTTTCTGTGGTCTTTTGCCCATAGCCTATTTCTCAGGTCTTATTAAAAGAACCCCCCTGAAGTATTTCTTGGAGGACTGCATCTTTATCTTATTCACAACAGTCTTCAGTTCAGGATTCATCATTTTTTAAATGACAGGTGCTAATGTATTCTTTTATAATCTTTTTTATTATTATTTTACCAGACACTTTGTCCTGCACTGTGCTTAATTCTTTAGTTTCACTGTAAAAATGTTCTTAACTTGTTAGATCGGCAATCATTAAGATGAGGAGTCTTTCTTTGAGAGGAATTGTCCCTTGATGACACTTTTGCTTCAAATATTAGACTAGAATGTCCATTTATGTGCATACTTCCATGTCCAGAACAGAAAAGAGACTCAGAAGGGATACAGAGGACCAGCTGTCTGCCCATTCTGCAAATTCATCTACTGATTAGCAGTCACTCCTGGATTAAGAGGAGTGACATTTGCTGTTAAACACTGCAGCAAATTACACTCATGCAGCAAGAATCAGCAAAAGAACAGCATGTAGATAATGCAGTACCCTATCCCAGCCACCGCTTGGTTTACCTGCACGGTATTTTCCTAGTTCAGCTGAAGCTGCTCAGTGCCAGAAGTTTATCTCACTTTGAAAACCAGGTTACTGAAGGTGGTTCACAGAAAGCTTCAAAGGAGAGCTTAAAAAGCACAGGTAATGCATACATTTCTCCAAGACTGGCTACCCCACACTGATTTTCCCTTTTGTTTTTTTTTCTTCTTTCTTTTTATTAGAAATTCTGTCCTCCAGCAGCAACAGCATTCACTAGAGCACATACAATTGGAACATTCAGCACTGGAAGGAGTCAGTATGGCCATGACAGGTTGTATTTTCATTCAGTTAGGTACTTCCAACTTGTAGTACAGAAGTAATCTTTGAGAAATTGCCACAAACTGTCCTATTGGTACAAAATTCAAGACCGTAAGATTCCCAACTTATTTATAACTATGGACTAGAGAGTCAGCTGGAGCTAAGTGGGTTATCTCACTAGACTGTGATGGGAGCCACGCCAATTTTCACCAGCATCTTAAACCGATAATGAACTAAACACAACCATTCAGTTGAGAGTAGGAAGAGCACACGCATCTGCATACATTCGAGCAATTGCGAGCATCATATCTTGCCATTCTGATTTATGAGTTCTTGTGCACTAATGGGAATAAATGCATTATTCTGACTACTGAGGATAAAGCTCATAACTCACGAACATTCAGTTTATGTCTTTAAAATATTTCATTGTCAAAATACCTTATGCACTATTTAGATCTACATCACTCTGCGTACAGAATCTTAAAAGCAAAAAATAGTTTTGATATATACTTTGATTCTTCAGTAATTCAAACACCAAAACTATTTCAGACTTTGGTACATAACCTTGAGAAAGAAGACAGCATTATTTTGCAGATGAGTTCTGACCACCACACAGTAAAACAGAATTCACAGAGATCAGACTATTTATAAGCATTTGATTTCTTGTATTATTATTTTTTTAAGATATTTGTTATGAAATTCTATTGCTTGAAATAAACAGTAAAACTTAGAAACTGTGATGCAAAGCTCCATGACCAGACCATGGTTCACACAGTCTATCAGAGAGATTAAAGATGGAAAGGTAAGCTGAAAGACTGATAAACTGGTACAAACCAGGTTATGTACTGTGCAGTGAACGAACATATTTTATTATTAAAGTTAGAGTGGATTTTGTATCACAAGACTCTACAGATTTGTACACAATATGATCAGTATCAGTTGCAGGTACAGCGGATGCTTTTGAAAAGGCTTTGCCATGTGAACTAAAGCAAAGCTGTACCCCAGCCCATGCTGCTGCCGACACACCTGGGGAGGGGTGTCAGTACCTGACTGGTACCTGTCCTCCCTCATGGGGGTATGCAGCCGCTAAATGAGTGGAGACAGCATGGCATGGGAATGCTGGAGCAACCGTACTGAGGCAAGCACACCCCGTGGACACCAAGCATGATTCCCACCTGCCTGTCTTTGAATTTCAGTATTTACTTAGATAAATCCTACTGTTCAGAGAACAAGCAGCTAGGGGCCAATACGCAGAACTGAAGCTGCAGCCCCTTGAAAGTACATGTCCTATAGGATTTTAGCAAGAGAGAGCTCTGACCTTTCTGCAAAATGAAAAAGTCCAGCTATATATAACTTAACAGAGGTAAGCTCCTCCAGAATGCTCCTCCACCATTTTTGAAGCAATCTTCAAAATAAATGTGATTCTGGGAAGAGTCACAATAAGAAGTTTTCTATGGGTGTTATTTGAACAGAAAAAAATTTCTGGTAGTTTTATAAAATTAATATACTGCTGGACAATAAAAAGCAAATTATAAAGTATATCTTTGGGGGGCATCGCTAAGCTCCATCCATAACGTAAGGAAACAGAAAACAAGCAATAAGCTAGCTGAATTACTTCAAAATTTATCATTGGGACTAAAATAACTGACTGACTTTCCTGCTCTTCTCTGCAAAATGTATGTTAATGATATACAATACATTAAAGTACTTGAGAGTAACATATAACCCAAGGATTTCTTAACCAAGTATAGCTCAGACTGACACTTCTCTCTCTCACTTTTTTCAGGCTTTTTGCCCCACTTCTCTTTCATATGGCAAACAACCCTAAACATGTAACACTACCCATACTACGCTCTCTCTGCTTTTTCCTGGGAAAAGAAACCTGTTAAATCAAAGCTCTCACCAAGATCTGAGTATCTCCCAGATCAGGATGACCCTATGAAGAACATCCCTAACCTTTCTACAAAGCACTGCTCTAGAGAATTTGGAGGAGTCCTACTGAAATGAATGCACTGTGGGAAGGCAGAGCACTGCAAGAGGCTGTGCCTGGCTCCATCAGGGAGATACATGCAGGGAAGTCCAATGCTGACCACAACACGGCAGCAGGGACACCCGGCATCACACTGAGCCCTGAATATTATCAAAACAAATAGATACAAGTAATTAGGCTACAAATAGACTAAGAACTAAGTTAGAGGTTATACATATATTTTCCCTCTCTGTTTTTTCCTGTTGTTTGGCTTAATGAGTATATGACAGTATTTGCCTTTCTCTATGCAAACATACCAAGACAGCGAAGCCCTGCTGCAAGGTGCCCGCTCTGGCCTGAGACGATTCTCCACTAGCACTGACTGAAAATCCTAGACCCAACTTCTCTCTAGTTCAGCTCATCACTATACCCCCAATGGTGTCTGCATTCCCATTTTACAGAGGAGAAAAGGAGCACTATCCACCTCAACACATCAGAGCTGTAGCTGAGCAGGGTGGGAACACAGGTCTCATTAAAATGCTCGATCTCCTAAGGTTTTGTTTGTTTTGATATGGATTAAAGCTGTTAAGTGTATCTTCTTTTGCCTCCTAGGAAAGCCCTGTGTCACACCAGAGAGTCAGGCAAAAGGCTCGGTTTGGGTTCAGCCTCATGTCCTGGAGCACGTCCCAAAGCTAAGCAGGCATACAGGGGGTTACACCTTACACCCATTTCCCATGGGTTCTCCCTCCTGAGCCAGGAGGTAGCACCTGAGGTAAGCTGTGAGTGATACCACAACACGGGACCTCGGTCATCACCAGAAGGACAAGGCACAGAGCAATGACAGACCTTTGCTGAAATACAGGAACATCTAATTTAAAGTAGTGCTGCAACCTTACGTCCCATTTCCTATTACCAGTTTGCAACAAAACATTTTGGGTTTAATGCTCTTCAAAGACCTTATAATATCCAAACCTATGACACAGCAAAAACCAGGACAGAATAAAGACAAGTGTGAAAAGCAATAAAAGTACTTCCTATCATTTACAGAAGACAATTTTCTGAACAAAATAGCTCTCTAGCAACAAAGTAAAGAAATCATAGAATGTAATATGGAAAGAAATATTTCCAAAAGATAAACTATGCTCAAACTAGTAACACAACTACAGGACAAAAAAAAAGTCTTGGGAGCAGCAGCTGGAAGAACCAAGAAGTCGTACTGTAGTAAACACATACAAAACCACATAAAATATTAAAGTATCATCACTTATACTGACACAATTTCACGCTAAGAATTCCTTGGCAGCCAATTATTTATCATCAGAAATACAGCTCGCTTCTGGTGCTACAAATCTCAATTGACTCTAATAAGGAACTAATTAACAAAGATTAGCACCCTTTTTGTGTAACAAGCCACAAAGCCAATCAAGACAAGATGATAACAAGATGCAATCAAGAAGTATTAAAGGCAACAAAATAGTGCCTAAGACTAGGGAGAAATACGCTGCAAGAAAAGAAACATCTAGCCATAGAGGAGCCTTCTTCCTAATTAATTGGTTGGTTCGCATTTTTAAATATTCCCTCAAAGTGTCGAAGTGAGGGCAAGGTTTGCTCTGATAATCGAGAGTTGTGTTGAGTTACCAAGATTTCTGGACTCTAGTAAAACCTTTGTCCTGTTGTCATCTACCACCAGTAAGGGACTTGCTAATTCATTTTCCAGGGGACATGGTACCCCTGCCCTGCACTACCATACACATAAGTTGGAGGACATACACAGTGGGCTCCTCTGTCAGTTCCAGAGTCGTGCAGAGCGCTCAAAGACACACCCAACCCAGAGCAGGTGTGGCACAAAGCAATTCCCCTTCCACTGCTGAGGGTGGATAATGAAACACTGCAATGGGAAGATGCTCATGATGTTAATCGCCTGTGACAACAGCATTAAACTGAATGATTCTCAGACCTTGAAACAATTTAGGCTATGACACCAAGGGATACCCTAAGGGCTGATGTGTGTACAGTGTGCAAGCTGAGACTGAGAGTTTGGGTCACACATAATTCATGTCCAATTTCCGTTTTTTACAATTGCAGTGATTTAGGGATAATCAGAAAACAGCAATTCAATCTGGCAGGAAAGTAGGAGGAAACAGTTTCTTTTGAAAACTGCTTGTAATCTGTAAGCAAATCCTGACACCACAATAGAAGCAGCAGCGGTCTGGTAGAAAGGGCAAATAGCTAATTGGAGATGAGAACTTCAGTCTCCCCGAGGTGACTGCATGAACAATCAGCCTCCTGGCTGCTCCTGTAATGCACTCACTTTTGCCAGTACCCTGGCATTCCCACCAATATCCATCCACTTCCATGGGCAGGTCCATATTGATGAGACAGCATTTCACAAACCAAAGGAAAAGTTTTGTTTGAAAGATTTTGATAGATTTTCTGTCAATTAAATATGTATTTTTTTAATTTACCTCTGTCTTTTAATCACGTGTAATTGTATGGGGCTGGGTTAAAGCACAGCCGCTAATGTTAGGAGCTAAAACAATCCCAACTGTAAAGTGTTCTTGAGTAATACCTAAAGCTTCTATAAAAAGCAACATTTTGATTTTATTATAAATTTCTGTTAAAATGTAGATAAAATAAAAGAAAAGGGATACTTTCATACCTTGTCTGTACGAAAATCTAAATCACTACAAAGTAATTCACATTTGAATCTGGAAGTCATTTAATTACTTCTAAATGGAAATAAGATGGGAGTTAAAAGGCATTGTATTCACTTACAGGCCTGTGATCAGATCTGCTCTCAATAGAACATCTCAATACTTCAAGTATTTGCCCTGTAATAGCATTAACATTCAATTCACAGGACATACTTTATCAGCTTCCTTTGTTTCACCAAAAAGATGTTTCACATTTCCACTCCCCTATCAAAACCTGAATGCAGTAGCAGCCTGGCTTCTGTAATGAATTCTACAGCAATCTGCTTGCTAAACCTGCATTAAGACTCAAGTGTGGAAAGATACATCGGATCTGAGATAAACTATACTGATCACTAGAAAAACACAGTGGTCACTGACCACTGCTGTAGCCCTCTCCCTGCCCTACCTGATCTTGGTGGGGCAGAAATAGGCAACATAGAAGGCAACCCTGCTGCCAATTGCTAGGAAAGTGCAAAACCACTGCTGGTTTAATATTTACCTGGGCTATTTTTAAGACAGATAGATTACCAGATTGCATGGGACAGCAGAGGTATTCCTGATCCTGTTCATGGCTGGGACAGAGGGAAAGCAGCGCCTTGTGCTCGCGCTACACACACCAAGGATGCAATAGCGCTGAAAGGATCAGCCCAGCAACCGACCGACGTGCAGGATGCCCATGCGTGGCACAGTTGCACATGGCTATGCACATCCTGCAGGCCCTCACACCCACCAGCTAGAAAGAACTGCCCCAGTCTCTGGGTGCCATCTGTGCTGTCTGCCCAGGAGCCACCGGCTCTGGCCTCTTGTGCCCCCGCACCGATGTGACGTGCACTCTTCCCAGGCAAACACAGCCCCTCACCTGCTTTGTGGAACCTCCCACTCAACCTTTAAAGTTAAAAAAACGGTTTCCTAGAAAAAGAAGCAGCTGTGGATTTTATCCTAGGCCTGCCTCAAAATGAATAAATTACACACTATAATTTCATAATTATGCACACACCAAATTGCATAATGAGAGATCACTTCAGTAGTTCTGTAACTACAGAGATGGCCAACGGTCAATGCATGGTAATTAAAATAAACTCACAGGATAAAAAGCACCTGAAGGGACCATACTGGAAATGGGAACACAGAGGCACTTACAGTCCAGAACACCTGTAGATCAGAATGAGACCACGGCAGCCTTTCCTGGCGTGCCACTGCATGCAAGAGCCCATTTAAAAAAGCATTATACCTGGGTTCAAAAGCCTCTATTCCTTATAGCAAATAACCAAGTAGTCTGTCTGAGTGAATTTAGGCAGGTGCCAGAACATGTGCAGGCTGATGGCTTGTATCTATAGAAATAGTTCCACTGTGGATGCCGGTTTTGAGCCTCCAATATATAGTCATCATGTTTTTGCACATCTACGTCTACGCGTGTGTCTGTACACATACATGAAGCATCCCCTCTAAGTAAATACCGGGGATGTGAAGAAATTATGCATCTATTCTCCTGGCTCACACAATTGCAGAGAACATCTGGGGAAACAGAAAAAACCCAAAACCCAGAATTAGGAAAAATACCTGAAAAAAACCCCAGGGGTGGATGATATTAGTGTATTGGTGAGATCACTCATAAAGACAGTGAAGAAACATCCCCTCTTCTTTCTGTTTGCCTTGCCTCCCTGTGTCTGAGGTGTGTAAAGTGCTCCCTGCCTGAGATTTTATCATGCATTTTCACTTGAGAGCTTGAAGTAGGCTTGGTGGGATTCGCAGGCAAGCCGGCCTCCAGCTACTGCCAAAACCTGCTGCCGCTCCTAATTCTGTATTTCTCCTGTTCCTCATCCCCCTTCCAGCCGCAGGAACGCTCTGTGACAGCTCCAGGCAGACAAAGCTGCTGCCTCAATAAGGCAGGATCATTTGAGGGCAAGAAGATTTCTGGCACTGTAAATGAGCAGCAGCCCTAGTGAGCTGCTCCAGCCACCAACACCCACAACTGGCCTGGCTTCCCTGGTCTGTTTGACTATACAAAGGAAAAAGAAGCTTCCATGTCTTATTCCCAAGAAAATCAGATTTAGGCTTTAGTCTTGTGTGCACATGTGATACGATACATTGCAAGCAAACAGAAAACACTACTTCTGTGCACACAGCTAGGAGACAAACACACCCCAAAATGCAGCATGTGGCACTGTGGAGAATAGCAGCTGCTTGCACATTACAGGCAGGCGGCTGGGGCTGACAGGGAGTCTCGGGTTGAGTTCCACAGTGAAGAACAAAGAAAATCTCACGGTACTCAGGGAAGTGCTGATGGGGAGGCTGCAAGATGGCAGGATCGGACTGCTGCCACTTCCAGCACTGAGGAGAGAGCAGCAAGAATTTTCTCACTAAAGACTGAAAAATGGGTTAATATAAAATCTAAAGGGCTAGAGGCAAATTTCATATTTCTTGCAGGTTGGGGAGGTGAGTACACTCTGCCCAGACAATAGCAAACAACAGTGAAGAAACAGAAGATATTACTTGGGAATGTCTCACTAAATGCAATAGCACTTTCATCAGGAGCAGAGAAAAAAAAAAATTGGACTTCACTGAGTGCTTCCTTGAGTCCCTATAAGCTTTGGACTCTTAACTGTGTCAAAGCAAGGAGAACCCTTTCATTTCACAGATCACCTTTAAGGAATTCTCATTTCCTGTAAATGAAATGAATACAAAAGTAACCCTAGGGGCAGGGGGTATCTGCAGAGATTTGGGATGACTCTCTTCCATATTGTACAACCAAGATTACCCTCTGATGTTCCCAAAACCATGATCAAGAGAGATGCCTTGCTACAATGCACGTCTCCAGGCCCTCTACAGTTCATTCCTAACAACTGGGATAAGTTCATTTTTCACGCAGTCCAATTTTCTTGCATTTTCTTATAAATGGCGTTTTTAGCACAGTTTTAAAAGCACTCCTTACCTGCAATCTGAAACAAGCAGGCACAAACGGGGCCTTTGACGCTGTCTCCTCCATTGAGAAGAAGATAATCCAAATGTTTAAAAACCTACTAATATAAAAACAGTTCTTGAAAAGGGGTGATTTCTCCTAGCAGCTACATTCCTGGTATCTTCTCTATTATTTGAACCAGACTTCTTGAAGTTAACAAGAAATTATCACAAAAACAGATAAAGGGCAAACCAATACATTCTGCTCCTGTACACTGCTGGCCAGGGTTTTTGCATGGCTAGAGTATATGTAATCCCTGACCTCATTTAGAGTCGTGGCAAGCTCTTCACCAACTAAACAAAGAGCTCAACAGAAGCACGGTAGCCTTCAGAGTTCCTCGGTGTTTCTAGAAAACTATAACAACAAAATAACCCCACATACCTCCTCCTCCAGCCGTTGAAGTACCACTCTCTATGTATCTACAGGGTAATACACAAGGCAGTAAACACAAGCAGTAGGCAGCACGGTACATAAAGAATAAACCACAGCAGACAAACTGATTGCTCTTTGGCAGAATTATAACAGTAAAGGCAGGCAGCAACACAGGTGATAAATCCAGGTGCTAGCAGAGTACCTGCTATTATAAATTAATTACAAAAAAGCATAGAAACATCCCAAGAAATGCATGCTGGCATGTAAGCTGAAATCTGGCTGCTAAGTTGATCAGAAAAGGGGAGTTACAAATTCCTCCACCTGCCAGAACAAAGAGCAGCCCGTTAGAAGGATGGTGCATGGAGTGGGGCATACAGCATCAGGGAAGCAGGGCTCGTCCGAAGAGAAAAGTAGGGTCGTTTCTGTGTTGGTTTTGTACTTCCTATGTCTGTAAGTAATTTTAAAAAGGATAGCTCAGTCTGCCAGAGAATTTCCTCCAACCCAGTTGCTCGGGGGGTGGGTTTCATGGAGTAAACAAAAAGGCCACGTTCTGCAGTCAGGCCCATCCACCCCCACTGCACCGCTCAGGGAAAGAAAACGAACCCCCATCAGGGTGAAGGGTTGTCCAGTGAAACTGCCATGGCAAAGAGCTCCTGAGCCAATCCCAAAACCATAGCATGGCTATGTCCTGAGCAAAGCACACTCCTTGCTCAGGAAGTTATTACACCTTGAAAAGTGTGAATGTGGACACACAAATCATTGGGATTAGTTTTGCAAACTCTTACCAGGTGAGGTAAGCTCTAAAGCTTCTAAAAATGAAAAACCTGAGCCATATAAAATCTCCTCAAAAGACCTATTTTTAAGTATGTCTTATAAATTAATATTTTAACTCAGGAACTGCTTATGTGAGAATTATTTCTTATCTCAAGGCCCTTCAGCATGTCCGAATGGACAAATCCCTTTTGTAAGCTGAGCTCCATTACTCTCTTCTGAATGAACGCCTCTGGGATGGATATAATAGATATAATTTTTAAAAGCATATCTAGTCCGCTAATAAAATGATGCCAGACACTGTCCGCACAGAGATTTAACACCAGTACGACACTCCAGCAAATTTTTGCTCCCATTGTGGCAGATAACTTCTGAGTAGGCTTGAATCATATGGTTCTCATCCAGATCTTTCTATTCCCTAGGAAGAAAATACCTAATATGGAACTACCTGAATAGTGCTGCCTTTCTAACAAGAGGGCTAATGTCACAGACACCATGATGAATAGACTCCTTGCTGTTATCTACCACAGCGTACAACCCTGGGGTTTGTGTTGCCACCTGAGAAGCTGGGGGAGCCCAAGATCAGGTGCTTTGCAGCACAGTACCCTTCATTTCTGGACCCAAAGTGACAGGCCAAAACTGGAAGGTCCGTAACAACCCTCCTTACACTCCCAGATGACTGATTTAACATCTCTGAATCCATCACCATGTTTCCTGAATTTGCTACGATCTGTCTTAAAAGTGTTTAGATGCTGGACAAATACCGTAACACTTTACAGCAGTACATGGCCACTATTCTTCCTGAGCTTCTATCTCTCAGGACTGGCGTGAATCTAAGCTAGCTGAACGCTGTCCTGCTGGCATATGACCAATTATGTAAGAGTTATTTGCTGGGACACGGGCTTTCTTACAACCACCTCCCCATTCCCAGCTAAAACACCCTCTGAGATTACATGATGACTTACCTAAACACACGAAAACTTTTTAGCCAAAGCCAAGCGCAGGAAGAATTAGGAGCTACATCCCCAGTAGATAACAACTACTATGATTTTTGCTTCTATCCCTCTACCTACAGAATATTGGAAGCATGAATTCACCATTTATCCTACACTGCAAACAGTATGTATGGTCAAGCTTCTGTTGGGAGGGGAAAAGGACACACTCCACATTTAATAACTTCTTCAAAGCCATGAGTTGAACAGGGTGAGCAGCAGAGCTGAAACTCTGAAGGTTTAAGTTTTGGCAGCTGCCAATCTCCATGCAGAGACACATACCAACCACGGTAAGGGAGTCCTGCTACCTGCGACCAGCTGTGATACATTTTTATCATCATGGGTCAACCACTAGTGGGGGACAAAGACTCATGCTCTACCAGTGTGGATCACATCTGTTCTACCGTACTAAGCAACTCAGGAACAGATAAAGATTCATGTCCACTAAAACCAGAACCACTTGCACTGTCAGGGGATGTTCATATTTGGGTTTATTTGGTTTTTTAAAGTAATATTTAGGTAGATCCAGAGCAGGCTTTGTTACTGAAACTGGCCCTTGCATCTAAACCCAGTATGGTTTTTAAGCTCTGTTTTATAGCACCAAGTGTGTAAATCCTTCACAGCTTTCTGTACACTTTGGAACGCAGACTCCCAGCAAAGAAAAAATGTAATAAAATACACACTGCTCCTATTTCTACATGAAAAAAGCAAAGCTGGCAAGCATATAAGTTAATTATAGGCTAAAAAGCTATACAACTTTCTTCAGATCAACTAGAATCTTACGTAATTATTTTGAACTGATGATTATGTGTCTGCTGTTAAAGGAACTCAGTAAATGACATTATTATTTAGCAGCCAGCAAATTCACAGAAAGTTGCATGTGCTTTAAGAACACAACCAACATGGCATGGGAGCAGCAACACACATTATGTACATATTTGTATTACATTTCTTTCTGCACTAATGCCAGAACTCACAGTGCTTTGAATTTCAATGACCACTAGAAAAATTTTATATTTCGTTAAGCTATTTGGTATTTCATGAAAAATATCCCTCTTTAATTAAAGGCCATTGTTTTTCAAGGGCAGTAGAACTAAAATTTTTCTTTCTTTTCCACTTGAATGTGAGCTAAGTTATAGCAGCCAGAAAGATTCTTGTATGAGAGAAATTTTTGTTCTGCTCAAATCATAATAGAAATAATCCCAAAATTGTACAAGTGAATGTGCAATTTTAATAAAAGTGAACAAAATATTTTCCCTGGGTTCTTTCCTTTGCAAACAGACACGGTGATTTTCCAGACTGAATGCTCCACTACTGGTTCATATGAACACATACTTGGTTTGTTTCCACGATGACCTGTACTATTGCCTCCTCCTCTTCTGAACGTATTCTTTGGACAGAACCGGTGGTGTGCTTTAGAGATAACCACACGTTCTCCTCTGAGCTCTCACAAGCACTCCTGTAAACTAACAAACTTCTCACTCTGCCTTGAGAGGAAATATGCAACTGCCCCATCCTTAAACTGAGATCTATTTGTGTAAAATCCCCCAAATCTGTAAATCTGAATTGGTTTTAGGCACTCACGCTAATCAATTCTTCCTCCTTCCTTCACCTCACACCAAATGACATAGCAGCATGCAATGCTGAGGAATACGTGAATGCTAAGGGAACCATCTCAGGTGATGGAGCCCAAGACACAAATGCCCTTTTAACCTTACTTTGCATAATTACAAATGTGATTTATAGTCAGAAAATTATTTCCTCATCTTATTAACCTTGGTATTATCTTTAGCCAGCCAATTTCATATCGCACTTAAGCTTCTCATAAATCTTGTACCTAGTGCTTCTAAGACTTCCCATACTTATGTGTTGTGTTTTACTTTCAATACAGAAAAACAAGTAATTCCAGTGATCTTGATTTTTACAATTGTCTCTGAGAGCTGTTATCTTCATGACCTGTGCAGAATTTGCAGTATCTTATTGCTCCGCTATTTTATCAAAACCAACAAAACTAGCAAATAAACTTTAATTTTTAACAGAAGGTTACTGATTGCAGAAAACAAGCAAAGAACTGCAGGAAGATGTACAGGATGAGTGTGGGTTACACTAGGGCACGCTCCGTATCTAATACAATATTCCTTTGCTCCCAAATTGTTGTCAGAGGGTACTACTGTATTGGAGTGCCACTTTCGTGGTTTAGTGGGTAATAGGTGGTGGGGGGATGGTTGGACTAGATGATCCTTGAGGTCACTTCCAACCTTAATGATTCTATTCTATTCTATTCTATTCCATGCAGTTTGATGGCACAGCACCTGGCAAGCAGTATTGCAAAAGTTATTTAAAAGAGGAAAGGAAGGGGGAGAGGGAAAGGGAGAGGGAGAGGGAAGGAGAAGAGAGAAGTAAAGAAAAAGGAGACATAGTAAACCCAACGCACACCTGTGCCGGATGAATGACAGAGAAGTACATGAAGTCAGAGTCAGATTCTCAATCAGTATTACTTTTAAAAAGTCAGT
Source organism: Psophia crepitans (assembly GCA_013399095.1). Classification (NCBI taxonomy): domain Eukaryota; kingdom Metazoa; phylum Chordata; class Aves; order Gruiformes; family Psophiidae; genus Psophia; species Psophia crepitans. The sequence continues at coordinate 185,697 of VWZZ01000951.1, read as the reverse complement.
TTTTAAGAACTGGACAGGTGCTGGAAATCAGAAATACATTAAGCCAGAGCTGAACAACGATTTACTCGTGTAATATTTTGTTAGGATACCAACTCTTCCTTTGAATCCAAGATCGCATCCCTTACAATGACAGAAATCTTCTCCAAAATCTTTAGCTATTATATGCTCCCAGTGAAGAAAGTGTCTTAGCAGAAAGCAAAACTGAAACTCATTCGATAGCCTTCAAATTCCATAGACAGTTGGGGGGCTTATTTTTCCCTTGTTCTTACTCTTGCAGAATTAATTTCAGAAAAACTGAACACAGACTGTGTCCACATTACTAAGCAGCACTTCATTCAAGCTGTAGAGATTTATTCATCAGGTGTCCAAAGCAGGCACACCAAGTTAATGGGCTGAGCATATAACTTTTATTGTTCTGTTCCTGTGTTTTGTTCCTGCTCTTCTCTTGAATCAATGGAAAAGTTCTGAGATAAGCATGTTGCAGAAGTGATGGATGCCACCACTGTTAATTATTCCACCCATTACAAGACACAGTATAAATCACTTTTTGTCTGGTGACTGTCGCACCGAATTTGTAGAGCACAAAAGACACTGCAGATTTGTGATATGGCTCTGTTCTTCTCATTACATAAGAGATAAAGATATGCATACTTAATAAATACATTTATTTTAACAAGATGAAGACAGGCGTAATTCAAGTAGTAGCACTTTCTGAACGGCTTTTTTATTATCATTATTACTTGGTACATGAGTACAAGACAAGTTTTATTTTCAACACAGCCTTCACAACAGAGCTTTTTTTTTTGCCATTTATGCTTCTAGTAGCTGCAGCTAAAAATGCCATTCAGAGATGAAATTGCTGCACAACTACACTTTGTTCAATACAAGAGCCAAAATTCATTTCTATCATCAGCTCTGTAAGAAAAGCTTCCTTATTCATAAGGTATTGATTCAGCATAAGTTTCCCATATACTTTCAAGTGTTTGGGATTAGAGGGCATTAGAGAAAGGGACTGGATGTTTTACAACAGCAGTGGTAGCTGCAGTGCTGTCGCAGCTGGAAAAGCTGTGCTCTGACATGTGCCGGCCTCACATAGCCAAGCTGGAGGTGAACAGAGGCAGCCTTGGGAGGCAGAAGGACCCTGCAACGTTTTCACATGCATTTTCCGTAAAAATCCATTCCTGTTCTGCCTAAGTCTTACACCGTGTGACTGCCCTTCAACGTTGTGCTTAAACCTCATGACTTCTAGGAGAATAAAACACTCGTTTATGTTTTGCTGAACAGCAACAGACAATTGGTTAAGGGATGGGCAATAGCTTCATGCTTAACCCTGGTCCCACAGAAAGTTCACACAGCTGACTGTTTCTCCACATGCGCAGTTAAACCATCAAGAAGATGAGAAGAATGGGGAACTCTAAACTTATGTATGTAGCATCATCTCCACAATACACAGCAAGACGTATATGCATGCCTGCTCCTGGTATCAGTGCATTCCCACCTCTACCTTTATTTTAAGGTCCTCACATTTTTCTGCAGAGGTAAGAAGACAATCCAAAAATCAAGTTAAATTAGTTTGCTTTTAAGAAACAACTGTTTCCTCCTTCCTCCTCTTTGTTTATCTTCTGAATGAACTGTTTAACATAAAATACATTTTTCATCTGTTAAATTCTTCGGGGGCATTTTTAAATGCTTTGTAGATTTCATAACTGACTTCAATTTCAAAACTCAAAACTTGATTTTAGCTTAGTCCTGGATGAAGGCCTTTGCTGTGATATGCTTCCAAAATTGTAACTATGAAATGAAGCAGCAAAGTCATTTGAGACTAGTTTACTGCATGATAATTTTCACAGCTGGAACTGCATATGTTTCTCTTTAGATGGGAACAAAGGATGGCTTGAAAAACTTGCTCTCGATGGCAAAGGAAAGTTAACACCCACCAAAAATTCACTCTCTTCCACAGAAATAGAAGGGTTTTTTTTGTCTGCTCTCCTCACCTCTTACTTTTCTAACTCTTTAGCCTATGCATCTGAACAGCTGTTCTCCAGCTTTGCCACGTTTGTCTGCAACGGACCAAACACTCAACTGTACATTGGCAGAAGACCACTGTGTACAACACAAGTTACTTTGATTAACATCAACGTTATTTCAGATGGTTTGCCCCTTCAGTGACAGAGGGGATGAGTCTAGGAATGAAACATTTATCTAATTGCTTTTAGATCAGAAAGACGACCTTAGATACAAACAGCTTAATATACATGTTTGCTTTTGCATCCTAGATTTTTGCTACTGATGTTAACTGTCTGGAGCGCAATCACGTCTCAGGAAGTTGGCAACTGCTCTTCTTTCAGCTTCATGCTACAATGGATTTCTTGCAACCCATGTCTTATTTACTCACTGGGTTACTTTTCTTTCTCCTACACTTCTCACATTATGTTTTGTCATTTTGAGTTTCTTCGGTAGGCGCACATTGGCCCTTGTTATAATAGTTACAGCTATATACACAAGTACCTGTACAAGGGTTGCACTTTCATGCCAGGTCAGCGACTTACAACTCTGCCCCTTTCAGGTTAAAATTTCTCAGGCTTGATCAGAGGCCAGAGCTGATTTTGCTGTTGTCATTTTTGTTGCAAGAAAAATACCTGTTCAGATTTTTCTCTTTTGAAGGTCAGAAACAATAAACCAAGGTAAAATTTAGAAAAAAGTACTCTGAAAATATTCAAAGCCTAGCACCAGTTTCCCATGAATTTTACACCAATGTAACCACCCATTTCATTGACTTTGTTCTTCACACAAACCAGTGTAAAGGTTGCCACAGTCAGCCCCCTTGCAGATCGGGTCTCAGCCTCCCACCTCTAATACAAACGACCGCCTTGACAAAATCAAAATGAGCCTGTAAAAACCAACTTGCACTTACATTTTAGTTTAATCTTAGCAGCTGTTCAGACAACAAGCACATATTTAGTGTGTCTACACGATGCAATGGACCGCAGCACAGAGAACCTTCAGCAAGCAGTGCCTGCATTAGCAGCACTGAAGCACCCAGGAGCTGTGGCAGCCAGCCCATCGCACGGTGCCACAAGGATGCGGCACCATGTCAGCATGGTGGCATTTGCCCTTTCCCTTGGGACAGTCATCATGCCCTCTGACAGAGACGGAACAGAGCTACGTTCCTCCACTGCTTTATATTACATGCACATCTTGCCTCCAGGACAACCCTTGGAGTGATATACAGCACACACGACAACAACCCCATCACTACAGCAGTGCATCTGTTATCTTGACAAATGAGTTTCATACAGGAAATTGCAGCCACATGCTTTCAAGTGACTCCATCTCTCCCCCAACCCTTGCTCTGTCTAAAAGGAAAATAGCATTTAATATTTCAAAAGCGCTCCTGCTATGAAAAGGTTTAACGACAAACACTTTAAATAACGATTTTAAATAGTAATTGTTACACTAGGTCTTCAGATGAGAGAAGAACAATCACTCTTCCTGTTACTTGCATTACCTTGCAATGCCCTCTCTGGTGGCAAGGTCCTTGGCATATATGACAAGGTACGAGCTGAATCTAAATGAACAGGAGCAACTTTTTAAACTGAGAATGAAATACAAAGGCCTTCGGTCAGTACACAGCAGCACTGTCTCCTAGATTTCTAGCGCTGATTTGTGCCCGTTGAGGCTCTGGATTGCTTACAGGCACCTGGTTTAGCCTCCTCCTTCCACCTCTCCACCAAGTCTTTGGAGTGATTTGGACACTGACGCTGGGTCACTGATTGCAGTTGCCGCTTGGAGACTCCCTCTTTCTCCCTCCACGACAACATAGCACAGCCTGGTTGTAAGCTCTCAGCTAGACACGAAAGCATGCATTAGAATGATGGAGAACCTCAAATGCACACATGGAAACAATCTCTTCTTGAAGAGTTTAACCTTTATTTAGTGCAGGTTTAATGAGCATGGCTATGTCATGGATTTGAGAGTTCAAATTGCCACTTCCCATACTGCAGATGTTTCTCTTGTCAGCTTCTGGGATTTGACTACGCCTTATATTTAGCAAACATAAGAACAACAGAAAGATTTGCTCTAATTTAGGCATCTTTGCTTTGAGACAAGGATCTGCATTCTCATTTCCTTTTCTTATTTTCATAATGTAAACCCAGCAAGCTGTTATTCACCAAGCATGCTACCAACAGTGAAAGCAGAGAAACACAAATGTCTGAGAATTAAAGCAGAATCGGAGCAGTACAAGCACACTAAGCCAAAACCAATCCTATTTAAAGGATAGAAACATGCCAAAAGGTGTCCAAATATAATTGATAATATTCTTGAAATGTAGCATTTTTACCAAAATGAGCACTCATCTGTTTTCCTTCATCACCCAGAAAATTCAAACAAAAGAACAGCCTGTAGTGTTTAGAGGAAAATATATGCATTGCACAGTAACTTCTTTTTTTACCTAGACTTTTTTTATCAATTTTTTAAAATGTCATGTTTTAGCAATACTTTTCTATTCTGCAGCTCAGCTCTTTTCACCCCAGATACTTCAAAAGAAATCCTAACAAGAGAGGTGGGTCTTTTTTGTAATGTTAGGGGGGAGAAATAAATAATCCTTCTCTGTCACACTGAAAACATGACAATGATTCTGAGTCAAAAGAAGGGGTGTCATCAAAGGTCCTGGGAGATGATGAATAGCTTCAGGAAGAATATAGGCTTTTTAATGTACAGTTTAACATTGAGAATGAATGTAAATATCTAGCCTGGTTGTGCAGAGAGATGGAGGAGTTTGGGGGGAAGGAGAACGGGCGGGGACACAATGTACCAAGGAGGGTATACAGCAGTACGGCAGATTGGGGGCTGACTGTTTTCGTCCATGTTTTTCTTGAATTTTGACTGTCTGTCAAAGTAAACAGCCCCAATTATATTCAGCTGGATTGACACATACAGAGCTCAAGGCTGAGGAGAAGAATATTTCAATAAGCAGTTGAGTTACTCTAGGCATGAGGACATCAAGTTTTAGTCTCGCTTCCTCCTCCCCCTGACATTTTAAAATGTCAAGCTACTGTCCACATTGCTGCCTTATTTCCCACCCAGTCTGCAAGGGCACAAGGGAAAGTTACCTGTTTACTACATGACAGGAACCACAGTATCATTGGAGATTTTAAAATGAGAAATACGCCACCACAAAGTTGGAGTAATGGTACAAATACAGGTCAGGCACTATAAAGTGGTCAATTTAAAATTCTTATTTGAAAGACTTACGTTTGCAAATACCACAGTCCCAGGACAAATCAGTGAGGGCACTGTGCTGGATGGGGTCTATCACACAGCACGGCAAGCTCCTAGCTCGATGGATGGTTGCATTACAGTGTCAGGCAGCACTTGCACTGCAGGGAGCTTCATGTGTGCACTGGGGCAAGTTACAAGTTCCTGTCACCTTCAGCTGAAACCCACGTGTCAGCAGCAGAGCCAGTGAGGAGCACCTCATCTTAATGAACTAAGCTCTTCTCTTCGCCAAAGCAAAGCTGGCACTGCAATGCAATATTTAAACTCGACAAAGTCCTTATTAAATGTGACAGCAACAGCTGTAGCAGCTAGAGCACTGGCAGAACAAGGAAAAGAATTAAAGCCCTTTCGAGGGCTAGAAAAAGAAAACAGTATCATTTTAAATATTAAAATGAGGTTTGGGCTGATGGGGAATATAGATATGGTGGCAGATAGCCAGAAATCTTGGAAGTGCTGAAAGCCATTGCTCTGACCCTCCCACAACTCAATGAAAAGGAACCATCTTTAATTCTTTCCAGTCAATATCCTCTATGCTAAACCAAGATACGTAATTCCCACTCCTTATATTCAGAGGATGATAGGTCACATTAACCTCACCCCCATGTCATGAGCTCCAGTATTTCCTTATGAAATACACAATTTCAGTTGCGATGCCAGAACAGTGGATAGCGGATAATAGAATTATTCATGTTTGGAAGGTGGAGAAAAAGTAGAAATCAAAAAGAAAACCCAAAGAAGGGGCATGTTTCCCTACAGGTAGAACAATACAACATGTATATTTTAGACATGCCCAGCTTCTGTGATTGGTTTTCTGGAATGAATGCACTTGAGGGAATGGTTGGAAATACTTCCATGCTTTACCATACTGCTTCAGCCATTTTGGCAGAACCTACAGGAACTTGAATTGTCCTGTATGAGAAGCCACTAATATGGAAGAGAAACTTCTTTGTAATAAGCTTGTTTAAAATAATTCCAAGTGAATTAACTTGGGTATATGAGTAAATTATGAAACATTGCTTTGTCATTGCTGGAGGTGTAGGCACCACAATACTAACCCTTGAGCACCATCACGTTTCCAGACTCACCTCTCTGCCATCTTTTTTCCCCACCCACAGACTGTGATCGCAGTAATACCTCTGAGTGCAGCAGTGCCTAAAGCTCTAGTGCAGCTTCTTTGTCAAGTGATGGAAAAAGTCTTTTAGTTAACAAAACAGTGAATTCCCTCCCTCTGGAGAAACACAGAAACATAGAATGGTTTGGGTTGAAAGGGACCACAAGGAACATCTAGTTCCAACCCCTGCCATGGGCAGGGAGATCCTACACTAGACCAGATTGTTCAAAGCCCCATCCAACCTGGCCTTGGACACTGCCAGGGATGGGGCCTCCACAGCTTCTCTGGGCAACCTGTTCCAGTGCCTCACCACCCTCACAGGGAAGAATTTCTTCCTAATGCCCAATCTAACCCCCCCACTTTTAGTTTATATCCATTACCCCTTGTCCTGTCACTGCACTCCCTGATAAACAGCCCCTCGCCAGCTTTCCTGTAGCCCCTTTAGGTACTGGAAGGCTGCGATTAGGACTCACCGCAGCCTTCCCTTCTCCAGGCTGAACAAGCCCAACTCCCTCAGCCTGTCCTCATAGGAGAGGTGCTCCAGCCTTCTGATCAACTTTGTGGCCTCCTCTGGACTTGCTCCAGCAGCTCCATGTTTTTCCTGTACTGAGGACCCCAGAGCTGGACACAGTACTCCAGAACACCACAGTATATCCCAGAATAGAATTTTTGCTATGGAAGGAAAAAAGTATTTCATAAGGGTGCAAATGCTAACATTTCTCTTTGACAAAACTTATGATTTTTTCAGGAAACTTACATTTCTTCTTCAACGTGATGGTTTGGTTAGCTTTTCAACAGTTTCAAACAGACTTTTATATCAGAAAACTCAATTAAGTACCAAAGGTCTTCCTCTCTGCCTGTCCAATCCGTCCCTCAGTATTTCTGAGGCTCCTTCCTTTCATTTTGGCATCCACACCATGCTGAAAAACTTACTGAGTACCTCTGACTCCTATTTTATTTACAAATTAAATTGCCTATATTTCTGCAACATCTTGTGTCCCAAGAGAAGCACAACTGAAATGACACCTCTAAATCAGATCACTTTACTGCACAGTCACATGTACATACGTATATGCAGGTAACAATGTTCTCCTTAAAAACATCTGCCCAAACACAGTTGCTATGGCCACTTAGAGGTTACAGAGCTATCACAGCCCTGGCAGGGTCATACCCTCCTTGTTCCAGATGCATCTTTTCCCATTTAGGAAGAAAAAGAAGCACAATAGTGTATTCCAGAGAAGTCATAAGGGCATACACGGCTTATGGCAAATTGGTTCCTTCCCTGCCAGAAACTATAACCACTCATGGCCCAGGAAGGGCAACTCAACTATCCACAACTGGATTGCTAATGTACTCTATAAAGATGAAAAGCCATCTGGTGCTTGCATCTAGTCTGCTTCGATATAACCAGAGACCTTTTATCACCTCAAGCCATTATGAAATTATCTCAGACCAATTCCTGGCAGACAGGTACCCACATAAAAGAATGGGCACCAGCCAAGATAAAATAAAATCAGAAACCACACAGACCACACTGCCCTTTAGTAGTAGAAATAGTCCTTCAGGTCCATAACTGGGCTATACCAGAAAAAAATAGAGGATAAGAGCCCAAAGCTGCCTTACAAATTTACAACTATATTGTTTATTAATTTTACTGTTAAATCATTTTGGTTTTCAATTCTGTGCTTTATTTCCTGCAGTTTTCTCAGAGTACTTCAGCCCATAGGGATTGTCATAAACAATACCTTTGAGAGCTTTTCATTTTACGCCAAAGTAAAAGATGAAAAGTTAAATCACTTACTGTTCCCTTCCCATTGGTTGCAAATTGATTTTATTTACTGAAACATGCTTGCATTGCAAAAACCACTCAACACACACAGTAAATAAGTCACTACATGAAATTCTAATGTCACCTAGTAGCTACCTATCCCTTTGAAATAGACTGGAGTCATAAAAACCTAAATACAAATTTAGTTGAAAGCTTATTTTTCTCCTGCTTACATGAGGTCAATCAATACTATCAAAGACAAAAAATAGCTTGGTTGGTCCTGATAAAAATTAAGAACATATATTCCATGCTGCTCCATGGTATTAAAGGTAGACAGGGTACTTAACACACCAACCATATTTTTCTATGTCCTTTCAACTTGGGAATTGCAAGGCACAGAACAAACATCGGTAAGTTATTAGCTTCAGTCTTCTGGTGAACTTCATAAGAGTAACATCAGAGCCTGAAGCAATACTACTACTGTCAGATCTCATAAGCTAAACAGGGTCAGGCCAAACAGGCACTTGAATAAGGCACCTTTGAGGACCACGTAAGTGCAGCAAGAAATAATGCTGACAATTCAGTAGAGAGCCCTGTTCCTTCTACAGCAGAACTCTTCCTCCCAGATACCCAGCCACAAGTGCTATGCAGTATAAACCAGCTCTGAAAGGTGTCAACACTGTGCTGAGAAAACATAACCCTAATCCCCAGCTAAAGTTACTACAGTTGACCTATTAAAATTTCTCCAGTCACTTCAAAGGAACTAGCTAGGCATTCCTTCCTACTCTCACGCTTTTCTTATGAGACAAAACATTAGTCAAAATTTGCAGTGTTGCTCTGGGAGGGTGGGAAGGCTGCATTTTTACTGGGTAAGGAAATCTGCTCACTCATGTATATCTATTTTACCATTAGCAAAATGGTTTCGGGGCAGTGTTACTCCATGTCTGTGCATCTATCTGCCTATCTATTATTAATAGAGAATGAGCATCCAGCCTACACTTTCATGATGAAGGAAACCTCTTTTATATAGGAAATGAAAATGTACAGGTTTATTTCAGTGGCTGTGCTTTACCTCACTGTTGTGGGCAAAAACCCCACAATCCTATCATTTATACTAAATCACCTCCACTACTGAAAGCACAATACACTTACAGAATGTGGCTCAGCAGCTCACAGAATAAAAGGCAATTCTTAAAGTGGGAGCTCATATCTGACATTTACAGTATATAGCAAGTGATTCAGCAAGCTACAGTTGCTGTGCACAATGACAGAACATCGGATAAATGAGCAACCGATAACAAGTGTGGAAGCCTTGGCTGTCCACATCAATAAATTAGACAATACCAAATAATCAATGCTACGAACTGCAAACTGCTGATTTAAGGTTGAAGGAAAAAAACCTAGATGATGTTCAAGAACATGACAGAGAAGTAAGGGGCATCACAGGTCAGTAAAAACTAACGCTATTTGCCATTCTAATTACTTTGCATGTTCATGAGCTAGGAAGGCAGTTTGTGAAGCTGTAAGTGAAGCGCCAAGAGTACTGACACTATATATAATTCATAGACTGCAGCATATTGCTACATTTCTCATTGCCCTTAGAACTTGTACTTTCTCCAGGAAATATGGAGGTAATGCTTAATGTTTATCTTCCAAACTCGTTTTTCATGAGCCCTATATTACAGGTCACTCTGGTGAATGGGAAAGCTATCAATCTGGATCATTTGTGGGACCAAAAATGACGGAGCTTTTACCCTTGTGGATATATTGTGTTGTCACTTCAACAGCGACATAGTTCACGCAGCAACCACAAATAGACACCAGCATCCTTCAGATACTGTCCAGATCCTCAGCGTACTGACTCTGACGAGGTGCTCTTGAAACCAGCAGAGTTGGGTCAATTTATCAGGACCGCGCTGGGTGTCAGGTGAAAGGGAGATGTTAAAAGATAGAACATGACTGCTTGTGTCACTTCTTCCAGGTGAACGGGCACCCACATCGTACTGATACCTCACTCTGGATTGACTTTTCCTGTTGATTCTTTGCAGACACCAAAGTTTCTGCAGATTTATGTTGGGGTTTTTTGCGCAGCTGAACAAGGAACACTCTGAGAGAGGCAGAGAAATTGCTCCATTTTCCAAATGTGGTCAAAAGCAAATGGCTACATTTCTTTTTCTGGATCACACTGGGTTTGCCTGAGGTAGCTAGAAAAATTAAAGTCACTACAGAAATTAGTGGCTATTAAGTGTGCTTTGACTACAGAAACGTGCTTAGCTGCCTACAGCAGTTAATGGGATGCTGCTGGCTAAACATGTAACAAGCCAGAATCTGAATTCAAGGCTTAAGATAAATACTTTACTGTAAGAAACAGAAACCTAATATTTACAAAACAAGGACCTTGATAAAAATTAATACAAATCACATAAAATATATCAAAAGAAAACTCTAATTTTTGGCACTTCCTATATGTAGCTTTAAATAGACAGTTATTTTGGCAATGGTTTGAGAACCCAGCTGTGAAATTCATTTCCTGGTCTTTTAGTACTGTATTTGTCAGCACTTAACCCATTTCTGGCTTGGTTTCTGTCACAAAAAGGAAGGTTTCCTTTAGAAAATCCAAATACTATAAGATGCAATGCATCATTTATATGAAAATGCAGCCAAGGAAATGTTAAGAACAGTATCTCTATTAAAGGTCTTTTAAAGTTTGGGACTCTCAATAAAAACTTCATTTGGGCAGGTTTTTCTCTATCCTTTGCATTTAATGAAAAAGTCATTCCTTGACTGTGTCAAGATATTGCAAACAGGGAGAAGAGATGAAGTCTTGCTATGGAAATGTGTAAGTCATAACAGCCAGAAAATGTCACTTCAGATATGACATAAATGTTATATATTTTAACATGTCAACATTAGAAGGGAACAGGAAGGATTTTCTGTTCCCAAATAATCTGGAGTATCTCTCCTAGAAGTATAAAATTTCTGCAGACCTAACTTGTTCACTTTAATATTTCTCTTCTGAATTAAAAAAGTATCTCCTTTTCACAGTTACTGGAACTGCAAACACAAGCAAGCTGCTTCTCTCTTTGCCTTTTGTTTTTGTAACTGTTTTCCTTCCAACAATAGGTTTCTCTAGATTACTTTTTAAATTTATTCTCTTTTGGACTCAAATATTGATAAAAGTTCTTTTACAAAAAAACATTAAAAGGTGTTTTCCAGAAGGAAATGAGGCCCTGCTGCCTCCACCATTATAAATACAGTCCGTTCGCCGATGGCACGCACTAGCACCATGGATTGCAAAGGAAGTCACTACGAAAATCTTACCAACTTATTATCCACCCTAACTGCTTACGCTATGTTTGATGGCAATCTGAAAATGCATACTTTATCTTGAGCTCAGCAGTTCTGGTTAGTCAATCATTATATCTTACCTTGTCACACTATTAAAGAATAATAGTTAAAGCCCAATGCAGCACACAGGCAGACATCTGGGAAGCCACAACATGAGCCCCCTTCTCCCTGCATGCTCCTGAGGCTGAGGCATGAGATACCACCTCACATCAGCCAAGGAAACAGGGTGCAAACACCTATCATGCCCTTACTCTGCAAGTATTTTGCACAGTGATTTGCTGTCTGTATTACCAAGTATGGGAGGAAGTTACAGCTTAGGGACAAAAATAGCTGGTTAAATACAAAATTGGGCTCTAAAGTAGAAAGTGCCAGTGTTCTCTGACTGCACACCGGCACTCCCTGTGAAGTTACGGAGAGCAGAAGTTGGGCCTTCGGCTGGAAACAGTACATTGCCTGCCAAGAGTGAGCTCTAGCTAGAGCACTTGCATGGGATACGATGGGGGACAGGCACCCTAGGCCATATGTGAAAAGTGGAGAGGACTGCCAAACACCGAGAGTGAACTGAACATTGTTCATGGTGGGGAAAGAAGGGTTAAAGCTGCCAAGCCAAGAGAGAAGGGAGTTGTTCCTGGGTCCAACAGCTACTGACAGCTTCAACACCACTTTAGATGCGATACAATTCTGGTGAACCCTAAACAGAGGAAGTTTTTTTCATTTGGAGATGTGGAGCTAAAAAAGGAGCTCTCTAGAAGGAGCAGCTGTTTCCAGGAAAAGGGAAACAGCTCCAAATGTAGCAAGCACTTCCCGTCTCCGTCAGCACTGGCCATGCAAGTGTGCAAGGAGGAGCAAACCCTGAAGGCCAGGAAACTTCCACCATCCTCACATGACCACGTTTTACCTTGGAGTGCTTTTCAGTCTGTTTCATCAGGCTGCTTCAGGCTTTCCTTGAAACGGTTTCTGCTTTACTTGAGACAACAGGCACTCTTTCCCATGTTTGAAAATACAAATAAATAAGACAGAGGGGAGTGAGTAGCTCTCACCAGATCCACTGGTCAAAATTGGCAATGAAAACACACCTGCACTCCAAGCAGCTCCCAGATCCCAGGGATTAGGCAAGATGTCTGGTGCTGCCAGCAACTAGAGTCTACATTTGGTGAAAATTCTGGTATTTAGTGAGAAACTTCCCGTGAAATATCAACTTAATTTTTAAAAAAATATCAATTAAAAAGAATTTTTAATAGGAACTATCAAAACATCTCAGGAATGCTGAAAGATTCAAATATTATACATTAGAGGTTATAAGTATAATTAAAAATTATACACCCACAAATCAAATTAAAACCTCTCCACTCACAAAAAAGAAGTAATCTGACAAAACAAAATAAGAAATACAAAACGTTGCAACATGATCTTTGATGTAGAAATTACATAAACTGAAATAGATGTTATTTCCACACAGCGCTCTAATTGACATGTTACTGCCTCATTGGGTGATAAAATGGTGGTAACAGCAGCTATTTCATCCCATCCCCAAAGAAAAGGCTGAAGAGCTTAGACTATTAAGCAGTAACAGGAGGGAGGGAGGGCATCCAGCCTCCACCAGGACCTGGAGTCCTTGCCCTTCCTGCACAGTACAACACCAGGCAGAGATGTCAGAGTTAATTTGGGTACTAAAGCCATACAAATATGTGAGCTGGGTCTGCTGAAAAGCTCCTTCCGAGTTAACTTAGGAATCCCTACAGAAGAGAGCTTTGTCCTTAGTATAGTACCTCTCGCTGCAGGAAACTCAGCTGAATATGTTCAGTTCATCCACGTTTATTCCTTAGCCACCTGCTTTTTTAACCTGTGTCTTTCGTTGGCCCTGCTTTTATGTATATCCAATTCCCATCTGCACAATGATATTCAGAGCTCAGTGACCTTTTAGAGCTAAACTGTTTTTTTTTATAAGTAACTACTTAAGCAATACTGAGGCATTTCATAAATTCATTGCAGATTACTAAACTGCTTGTGCCAAAACATAATGCTGTTGGAATAGAATCGTAATTAAATGTTCTCACAGTTTTAAGCAAATAACAATACTCATATTTTACATTCTAGAAGTAAATTCCTTATAATAGTCTGAATTTCAAAGGACATGTTTCAGTTCAGTTCAAATAAGCTTTTAATTTATCTTAACGCTTTTTGCTGTGGTTGTTCTGGAAACAGCCAACAGCTAAAAATGTTGTCAGTCAACATGTCACTCGTCTGATTCTGTTGATAATACTTTGTCTACTGTAAATTGGTAAGGCTTAGGGTGCACTTACAGATGACTGCAGGTGTAAATTTGTACTGTCCAGCACCCATTGACTCCTGCCAACGTATCACTGGACTCCACCACAAATAATGTAAAATAGCATACCCAGGTTACAGAGTGCATGCAGAAAATGCAAAGAATGTGCAAAAAAGCAACTACCACCGAACAGTGGCCGTACTTTTAGCTCATATCCTCGCTTATTCTGTGGTAGCTTGTCTCTGTACCTTCCTAGAGCTGCTGGAGAGTATGAGTAATCGGTTGCATTTTTAAAACCAATTCACCCCCTCGGCTTAACAATAGCAAATCACCATCGACTGCTTGTGCTAATAAAGAGGTACCAAACATACAAACAAAATCTAGCAACGGCAGCAGGTGTAATTTGAAAAGTGAGCAATGTAATGAGATTTGAAAGAATTTAATTGAAAAACTAAGCGCAAAGAGTGAATTCAGGCAGAATCATTCAATTCATGTAGCCATGTGGAATAATTTGTCATTTACAATGGTCAAAACAAATATTGCTGCATAAATGAGTTTTAGAAAGGGCCAGGCATTTTAGCAGCTTGTGAAGAATATGACAGAGAGAGGTTGAAGGAAACTTGGAGGGCATGGCTGTTGGACAGAGTGGTCCAGTAATTCCTGCATGTCACTTCAATCCATCACCAGCAGTTTATGAAGTTGGTCAGATGGCCACCTTCTGCTGTCAAACTGGAAAACAATTCACCAGTACAAGTTCACAAATCACCTCTTTTCACAGGGAGCAGAAAGAACAGGGCAACCTCTCCCACTAGCACAGCTGTCTGTGGAAAAGCACCCCCCTGCAAGACAGCCTCATCTGCCAGGGCACAGCTGCGCCACCCCATGAGAGCAGGTCTTGGTCCTTTCTCAGGGGTCACCCTTTTCCCAACCTCCAACATACATCTGCCTATGCCTTTCCTAAGCCTGTTTCCTTACAGACCAGTGTTCCAAAACCAAAAAGTGCTGAAGCAGCAGGTAAACATAGCGGGTATTTTTCTCAATTGCACCTTTTTATCCTCAAAACTATTGAAACATTGCTATGTATCAGACAGAGTGAGCTGGTTAGTAGGGTCGGGGAAAGCAGGAGGTTGCTGAAATTGCCTTTCAAAAACAACATGACTTTTTATGTTTGCGTTTTTTTTTTTAGCTGAATAATTGTTTTTCAATAAACACTGGCATTTAATAACATTAATTAAAATGCTTGTGATTTCTGATATTCCTAAAACCTTGTAATTTTATTAAAAACGAATAAATTCTGATATTGTTAATTATCTGCAACTTTATATTAGTATGTTCATTTTTTCTATGTGGGTGCACTCTAATTTATTATCTACTTAAAAACCAAGTTCCTGTTACATTTTTAGGCTTTAGAACCCTGGATTACACTTGCTAATCTCACTTGTGTCCACAACAAAACTACAAAGAGGTAAAGTGAAAATGTGTATATATACAGGTTTTTTTTTACATAGACTCAAGGGTTACATATGACTTGCTGAGAGATAGCGTTGCTGTTGTGTTTCTTCAGCAAAAAAGGCTGACAAGACTTGTTTCACATCTGTCTGCATAATATAACAAATCCATGAAGAACCAGTGATGAAAAAGCTGTTTTGTTGACAATCTATTATTGTTAAATGCACCCAAACACCAAGATTTAGGCACTGCTCATTAGTGCTGTATTGAAGCTCAGGATTTTATCCCTATAAATACTTTGTGTCAAAATATTTTTCGAATATATTCTAGGCTGCAAGCCTTTTTCTTACAACCCCAAAGAGCTACGGCCACTGAAGCCTTCTATCATCTTAATCACACTTGCTCGTATATGAAGCTGTGCCAGGGGAGGTTTAGGTTAGATATCAGGAAAAGGTTCTTCACCCAGAGGGTGGTCGGACCCTGCAACAGGCTCCCCAGGGCAGTGGTCACCGCACTGAGCTTGGCTGAGTTCAAGAAGCATCTGGATGATGCTCTCAGTCATCTGCTCTGATTGGGCTGGTCCTGTGTGGAGCCAGGAGTTGGACTGATGGTCCTTAGGGGTCCCTTCCAACTCGGGATATTCTATGATTCTATGATTTACCATCAAAGCTATACAACAGCATTGCCAGTCATTGATGGCTTTCAGCTTCCATCTATAATACCAGAGATTTTTTCTTACAAATTATCTCAAAGTAGCTAATATCATGACTTAGTCACAGGAAGACGAAGAAATGGAGTAGGAACTCTTGTAACTGAGACACTGAGATCTTTTGTTTGGGTCTGCAAAAGTGAGAGGGCAAGACTGGATCTGAAGAAAGACCAGCACATGCTGTCCTTACAGCTCCCTTGCACAGCCACAGTCCCTCAGGCAACAGTCTGGCACAGCAAGAAGTTAAGGCAGCACCTATGAAAAGCTCTAATGACTTCACTGGAAGTTCACTTAAATAATTGGTAGATAACTAACTGATAAGACCAGGGCTTTGCCACTAATTAAAAGTCTCACCTAGCAGACTCTACTTGAAATAAATGCTTAAGCAACACTAACATGAATACCAAATACACAGTCATTCTTCATCTAGTCCACCACTGCTCCCTTGTCTGCAATTAACTTTGATCAGGCTGCCTTGTGGAATCACATCTCCAGTAAAGCTGCTGCATTAGTCTTGGATATCATTAACTCTCCTGATTACCTTTCCCAACATCAAGTTAAAATGGTGCTTCTGGCTCCTCCACTTTCAAATTTTCCTGAAGCTTTCCATTATTCCAACTTCTGCTACGTCATCACTGCATTTACTCTGATTTCGAGTTTCACTCGTTAGACGCCTGTACTGCATTTGCCTATGAGTATCAGTTATTTCATATTGCCACTTCCACAACTACCAGTCTCCAAAAAAGACAAAAACCTCATGTAGCGGATCTGACGCAACTTTAAAAAAGGAAAGATCCTTGTCTTACAATCAAGCAACAAAGTATATAACTTAATTGATTTAACTGGTATTTCAAGTATTGTGTACTTCAGTCAATGCCTGAAAGAGTACAGGGAATCTAACGCAGCCTCATCTCTCCATGGCAGTGCAGCTCTCCTTCCTCGAGGGAGACATGGAGTGGCCTGTTTCACTTTCAGAATAATGCTTCAGTTACAATTTCCGGTTACCATGGCTGCTAGCAGCGGCCAACAGGGTCTTGCTGTTCAAAATCTGTATTGCTAGAGGTACTCAGGCACTTCTCAATAAATACCAATTCAGGCATGTTAATAAGTAACACCATTAGAAGGTTCCTGCAGAAGAAAACAGTAGGCAAGATCGTTTTCTCCACATCTGCATTGCAGGATAGCAGAGACAACTCTGCCACAGCTTTGCTGGTAAGCCTTCAGCAGAAGTTGCTCACAATGATTTATGAAGACCAGCAGGTTCAGCAGCCTGAGCCCTGGTCCCACCCTAGCTCCTCCTGGTACAGTATTTTGACAAGAAATCCATTTTCAGGTAGGTGAATAATGTGGCCCAGAGCACCATCAAGCCCACTACAAGAAACGCATGGACATACCGGAACAAGTCTGTGAAGGCCCACGAAGATGATTAAGGGACCGGAGTACCTAACTTACAAAGAGAGGCTGAGAGCACTGAGTGGGTTTGGTCTGAAGAAAAGGCAGTTCCTGGGGATCTTATCCATGTGTATAAACAAGTGGCGGGAAGGTGTAAAGGAAACAGATACAGACTGTTCTTAATGATGCCCAGTAAAAGAGTAAGAGGCAATGGGCACCCAAACTGAAATAAAAGAAATTCTGTTTGAACATAAGGAAAATCTTTTTTACTCTGAGGGTGGTGGAACACTGTGGCAGCCTTGCCCAGCGACGTTGTGGAGTCTGTATTCTTGGAGATAATCAAAACCCGAGTGGGTGCAGCCCTGGGCAGCCTGCTGTAGCTGATTCTGCTTGAGCTGGGGGTTGGATGCAATGATCTCCAGAGGAGCCTCCAACCCAGATCTGCACTAGTCCCAGGGAAAGCAAACTCTAAGGATGTGTATGCCAAAAATTACACCAGTATGTAGCTTTCTTTCCGGCTCCCACGAGACATACTCTTCAACAAAGTCCCAGAGTATTTCATGTACCTGCTCCCACTCTGTGATCTGAACTCCCTCAGCACCCTCCACTCGACGTGCTCAGCCACACAACACAAGTAAGCCTCTGTTGTTTGTTGTATGAGTTTCCTTTGACCTCTCCCATAAAGATCTAATCTCACATGCATATAAAATTCACAGACTGAAACAAATGGGAGTCAGGAGAAAGAAACTTGGTGATGCACCAAGCTATAAGAAAATATGCTTACATGGTTCTATGTATTACATTCGTAGTTCTAATCCTTATTTTCAGGTGGTCATCTACATAAACTTACTAGCCTATTTCATCTAAAGAGATTCAATCAGCAAACACCGAACCTCAGACATGTCTCACAAACACTTAAGTCTAGAAAAGGTGTTTACTAACATATGTGCTTTTATGAACTAATTTAATAGGATTTTCACATCTAATTACAAGGAGAACAATCTCCTGGGTCTCAAGCATTTTGCAGAAATGAGAACACTTGCATATTCCATATTTACATCTTTAAGAATTCAGGTCATGAATCTTTTAATAAAACAAATAACTTTAATACATACTATAATTAGTTTAGGACAAATTCATTATATTGTGACATACGAATGTACCACACTGTTCCAATAATGAAGAGAACACATGAGTTCTAGCAAGGTCATGATGAGAGGGAGAGCATAGAATATCTGTTATCTAAAGAATATCCATCATGGGGAATTGAATTAGATGCATCTCATTTTCACTTTGTCAAACCTAGTTCATATTCTGGTTGAAGAGCAGCATGCTACCTAGGACAGCAACTATTCACAAGTCAAGTATTATATCTTCATTTGACAGGTCTGGGGTCAGGTAGGTCAAATCAATACTTTAGAGATCTGTTCGTGGTCAAAAATGGACAATAAAGAATCACATGACAGTGAAATCCAGCACACAGGGAGAAGAACTCATTTAAAATGAGGAATAATGATAAGAATAGAAAAATGGATTTCACTCAAAATAAAGGGAAGAACTGTATTTCAAAAAAATTTTAGAAATATCATATGGACTAATTCAGTTTGATATAAGAAAGTAGAATTCTACTTATCATCACTTTGAGTAGGACCCTATTTTAATTAGTATGTCGAAACAGACAGGAAAATATTTAACCACTTGTTGATATGGTTTTGTGCAAAAGGCTGAAAAAACTCAACTGTTTTCAGATACTTGTAAAGTTCCACAGACACTGAAGGCAAAATAATAATTATAGATGTCATACTGCACAGTGGAATGCAAAGGGATCAGCAATATATTGGTAAGCAATATTTTTTTACCCATTCATTTCTGGTACCTGACAAAAAGAGGAAGAAAAATTCTGTTGACTAGTAGATTACTCCACGGACTCAGAAACATACAATGTTTCAGCAGGTTACCTTCCCCCAGACATCCCAATGTTCCTAACTTCATTCTTGGAACAGGTTGCACCACTAAAGGCAAACCGTAGTCTGGAGAAGTTGATCATCATAAATTAAAGCAAAGCTTAACAATCACTCAAAAAAAAATAAAAAAATTGATCACTCCAGATGTCTGTTTTGGTTGTGTTTTATTCTAGGATAAAGCTCACCAAAAGCCTGTTTTATACCTTCAGTCAACCTTCCACTCCTCTATTCAGCATTGAAGACAAAATTGGAGTATGAATTATTACCAGTGTATAGGGAGGACTTACGTCCACCCTACCTTTTGCTCTATAATTTCCAAGTTTTGTACAGAGCGAAAGGTAGTAGCAGTCTTCTGTGGAATTTTGTAAGATCTTGATATAAATTTCACCTCGTCTGGGACTGCTTGACTATTGGGATTTGGTTTCGACTTACTTCTATCAAACAGATTCACTGACATGTGAAAATCACTTTCTTATTATTATCTCAAAGCTCTATTTTTAATATTGGCATAGAACAAAAATTCTTACCAGTAACCTTCAATTCAACTGTTCTTCGTATAAGCTTGCCTTCAAATTTCAGTTCACAGGTATAATTTCCTCCATCTTCTTCCTGGACCTCTTGTATTAAGAGAGTATTTGCCTTCTGAATTACAATGCTTCTCCACATTTTTGGCTTACATTCCTGCAGAAAAAAAATTCGTTGCCAGAATTACCCAGCTTGTATGACATAAGACAGTGTTGCCTGACCAGATTTTCAGTATTATACATAAGTAAACAACCATCTCAATATATTTTGCAATTCAAATTCAAATATAATTTCAGAAAACATAGAGATATGAAACCAAAATTAATTTGAAGACAGAAATTAAGCACAAATGTTTTTAAGGTTCAGTAATTCCCACGTATCACGTGGGCCATATTTAGTATGTGGCACCCTGAAGCAGTGGTTAACTATCTTCTCTTTTTCGTGATGAACAACTGTCAAGACCTCTACTTCAGGATGGACCATTAAAATACATCTCTGTTTGAAGGGAGCAAGGGCAACATCTGTTAAGAGTTAGCCTGAAGGCAAACTTTACACACAGTCTCAGGCTAGAACCATTTAGCAACGTAAGAAAACAGGCAGAACAGCAGTTTTACGAGCAAGAGAATTCAGGAAGCCTCGTTTCCTTATGGTCTTGTTTCTCACCACTGGCTTCTCTGGCATCTGATGAGCTCTGATTCATCCTTTTACCACCACTGGGCTCTTTATAGCATCACCCTTATATGTGTCCTCTGATGTTACTGATGGTCTGCAACTCTCACTGACTCCACCAGGCAGACCATAGTTGTTACTTGGCAGATTTAGGTCCGTCGCTATGAACTGTGGTCCTACTGGAACAGCATTTGAATCCTTCTGAATAGTCTGTGACACAGTACAAGAAGAGGCACTCCACTTTCTAACACACTGTATCCTTGCAGCCAGATCAGTCACCTTCCACCCTAACGGTACTCATGATGGAATACCTCTTAATCCGATCATTGTCTCTTTAAAATGGTACCTTAAGACCATATATTTATTATGTCTCAATAACTTTAACATCAAGCTTGCTCTGCCTGCAAACAAAATCACGCTTTCCACAGTTCTCTTAAAATACTCAGCGCTCCTGACAGTTCCAGAGGCTCTGGCTAATTCTGTCCCCAGAGCACCCAAAGCAACACAGGGTCCGAGTACCTTTAATGCCCCTCTGTTCCCTCTCCCAAGGTGGCAACATGGAATAAGCTCTCAGGCTGCGGCTAACAATCTCGCATCAGTTAAATCAGGCTCAGCAACTTCAGAGATTTGTGTAAATAGCCCAGACCTATGCTCCATTTTCCACTTGCCTGCATCAGCAGTGTCAGAAACACAGCAAACAAAATGGAACAAAGCTTTCACTTCAGAAGGCACCCAAACAAGAAAACACCTTGACATGCAAATATATTGTATGACAGCAAGAGATCAGAAATGACAAATGTAATTTAGTCATGGGACTCCACACACATTCCAAATCCACAATGTCAGATTATAAATTAAATGATAATAATGAAGAAATAAAAAGATAAATAAAAAGAAATATCAAAGAAATAAAAAGATGGCACTGTGAGCTTCTGGATGTGCAGCTGAAAATGGAGCGCTGAAGCACTGATCCCAATCCCTAGCAGGACAAATTCAGTTACAATGTGGTCAGGTTTCCAATTCTGAAACTGTGCAATACTACTGCAGGTAACAGAGCGTTCAGGTTGTCTTTCTGTTTCCCAAGCACGGTTGTAAGGGAAGTGTAATCTTGTCTTGCATGTGAACTTTAGTTAACACCAGTGATAGAGAGTGATCAGAATCCAGATCCTATCTGCTGTGCTGAGAAGAATCAGAGCTTATTTTTGCTACTAAAGTGCATTGACAACACTTGAGACTCATGCAGGACACAGATCTGAGCTGGGAAATGCCTTAAATCCATTCTGAGTTGCACTCAATTTTTCAGTCCTATTTAAAGGTACATCAACCACCTACTTGGAGTAAATAAATCTGAACACTGGGTAAAGAATAGGACTCCATTCTATTCAATCCTAATTCAGAAGGAATACAATTCCCAGAATACACAAAGTAAGCATATTTCAGATATGCACCCCTGCAGTGCAGCACTGAAAGACTCTATCATATGTGACCAGTTTTCTATTTGCTATTTTATTTTAAAAAGTCTGGCACAGAGATATATACTACATGTTTGCAATAGGAAGGGTGACAACTACTACAGAGATTAATGATTTAGAACAAACAATGTTTGTGCTACTGTGGTTTCACAGAGAGGAATTGTTCTGTTGGAACTGTACCGCTAATTACCTAATTGTTTCTTTTTGTACCAACTTAAAACATTTCATATTAAAAATTATTTATAAGCCTTTCTTTCCCTAATTTTAGCTAACTATTTTTTTTCTACTGACTATGCAGGCTTTCTAAACATATGTTGAAAATGCCTGGTTTATTCTGCCTGTTTTTCACAGACTAGTTCAATACACAAAACTAAAAGCAAAAAAGAGAAGCTGGAAAATCATAACAATTCCTATTTTAAGCAACAAAAATGGCTGAGAAACCAATTAAAAAAAAATCAAACTAGTCTTCATATTGTGAAAACAATCTAGATTTTACTGTCCGAGGTCTGCTAATTTCTCTAAAAGGTAAGTGCTCAATTCTGAGACTATTATCTGTTCAACCAATTAATTGCTCTTTCCTGCTTTGGCACCATGTTTACCGGCTACAAGAATCTGCAAGTTTCTTTTGCTAGTCTCTTTATTTTCCTTAGACATCTTGAATGCTTTGGAGTTTTTTTCCCCCATAATTAAGCTGTGCACTGTTATGTTTCTTTTTCTTTTCCTTGAAATTTAAGTGGCAGCACCTCAACAACTCAATTTTTTGTACAGTAGATAACAACTACCTGTCCTTCACCTGACATTTTCATTGTTTTCACAGCCCTTCTTTCAACCTAGGAGTAGAAAAAAGATGGTGGAAATGGATTAAGCCTCCACATTCTTGATGCAATACACCTTTTACCTCTGCCAGCTGATTTTTCATGAAACTCTTACTGTTAAATCCCATTCATTCAATCATGCCTTGACACATACACTTATTTCAAAAAAACCCTTATACTTCTTGTCAAAACAGTTTTAAGAGGCGTAACAGTGCTGTGTATGTATCAATGGCATTAATTGCTGAAACCTTTAAAAATAAATCCTTCATGCAGTGTAATTCTAGCTAGAAGTGAAGTTCATACTACTGTTAAAACAAATCCTCATAGCAAATGTTTTATTACTTATTGGGTGTGCATGTGAAATCTATTCAGGCATAATTACTTTAAGAGTGTGTTTAAATTACAGTTAACTCCCTGCAAATTGATGCAATTATTGGCTCAGATCCATTAATCCCTCCACACAGAGAAGCCTTCTGGAGGCAAGGCAAGTCCCTGCACACGGTGGGCTTGCATCGTTACTGTTCTGTCGGATGGTATTTCACCAGTTACAAGTCCAAACTCCCCGACCACCAGCAAACTGGCAGGTTCTCATCAACACAAGGATTTCTCTTTTCAGCCAAAGGTATGAGAAGGAACCTTGAGGACTTCCTCATATGTATTTATCTATTGTTCTTTTTTGGACAACTTATGGTTTTCCTCTGGATGAAAATCTCAAAATATTTCAGCATAATGAAAAGGAATTGTCCCCCAGTGCCTCTGCAGCAGATATACATAAGAAGATGGCTCATTACACCTTCATGTACACGTCAAAGTCAATGACATAGGTAGAGGGGGAAATCTTGAGCATCCAGAGTGCTACGACTGGAAACATGGCTTCTTCAGAAAGTGAGGGTCAGATCCTAAAGTGGAATACCACTTTACACTATTCTTCAGGAGAAGGGACCTGCTTTTTGTTACACACATTGCCTCACACAGCATGATCTTAAGCCCCAGACTGCGGTTTTTAGGGGTTACCTCAGTACTCATATTACTTTGAAATACAAGTAATCACTATTTTCTAGAAACTGGACTTAGGCTTTTTTGAATAGGCAGACTTCTATTAACAGTAAGTACCATAATACCCTCTAGAATAATTTTTCCAAAACCTTGTTTCAGACTTAAGTTTCAAGGGATGAGCTGACACATATACCTTCTGCATAACATTAATATTGACATTTCACATTACTGAGCTTCGTGACTCAGGTACAGATAACATAGGTGTTGTCTAAGAACTGAACTGATAGAACCTTACTGCTAATTATGGATAAAGACATATATGTAGTAGGTTATTTTATCACTGTCTCTTTTCATTATCTAGCCAGATTAAAGGCTGTCAAATCCGATTGTCTCACTTATCATCCAACCACATCAATTCTGTTCCACTTCACCATGGTGATGACTTGTCAGTCAGCTGTCGCACTACAGCCTGGTGTCACACAACCTCTGTGTGCAACCCAGGTAACAGATGTGGGCAGATGGAACAAAGACCCTTCTGTTCCCTGGCGTGGTCAGCACAAAGCATCACTGATGTGGGGTTGTATATGCATCTTCCTTAGACTGCTTTTTGCTCCATGATAGCTTGAGATTATTCCTGTCAGATTATTTTTGCAGTGTGCTTTTGCAAAAAAAATGAGATCTTTAGTGATCTGGTGTTCAGTAATACCTAGGTAGACAGGGCAAGAAACAGCTGCTCCCTGGTACCCTCTTTTCTCCAAGGTTTCAGACTTGACAGAATACATTTATTTTATGTACAAAAACAGCACTGAAGATATCCACCATATGCTGACAGGAACAGCTTCAATGGCTGAAAGAAAAGCTTTGTTTATACTAACAGTAAGTTATGGCACACATTTTGTTACTATAAGATTGAACATGTGAGATTTCTGTAAAAAATAGAAATAGATGACAACTTTTATAATTGCTCTTTTCTGATGCAACCTGCTAAGGAAGAAAAAAAAAAATCCGTATCTTTACACATATTACTTATTTCACACAAAGTAACTATATCCAAAGAATGTTATTAAGGTTGGCAAACCAAGCACTCAAAATTTACGATTTAACTAGTTTGTGTTTTTCTGTCTTCATTACCTGAACCAAGCTTCTCCCAAACCCATTCTGCCTTTCTACCTATGATACAAACTCTATTTTCCGTGGACACCGCTGAGGTCTTTCTCTGGCCCAACTATTTCTTGTTCCCTCTGACTCTCAGCTCTTTATTCTTCTCCATTGTTTCTTGTTTTTCAAACTTTGGTCCAAGTCCAGACAATGGGTAAGATTTGCCAGACCTTCAAATGGTCTTTGTACCTGATGTCTGCGTGACAACTAATATTTAATCATTCTCCTGTTTTCTTGGGGAGCTACATAAACACATCACCAATATATCTGCTGCTGAAAGAGGTGTGTGGTACTTGACAGGCCTTGGAAAAGGCACAGCCAGCCATTATCTGCCAAGTATTAAAAGTATCTAACAGACCTCCGTTAAAACTACTCAATGAACCTCAGCAAAGGCAAATGCATCTCTCTGAAACTACCCATCAGACTTCAGTAAAAATTAACAAGCCTTGGTGAAATTATCCAACAGGCTTCATAAAAATCAATTGGGTAGCACTGCTGAAGCTGGTGGTGCTGATACACCTTCGGCTCCTTTGTAGGTTGCCTCCTTTAGTTCGCACCTCAGTGCCAGGTAGGCAGACATCCCACCAAGGTAGAAACTGGTACAGAGGCACAGTGGTTTGGGAATGTGGCATTGCTGTTAGAGAAGTCATCTGACCTCCTGCACAGAACATCCTCATTGATGCTGATTTCTGTCAACGATGACTACGCTGGGTAGTTTTGCCTGTATTTTAGTATCACTTCTGTAATACTGGAAAAGCCTGCCGTGGTCACAAACCACGGCAGGCTCAGAAAATGCCATCTCTAAGCCTCATACTGAAAACACTGGAAGTTTTGTACAGTTTCAGCAGAACAGCAATAAGACAGCAATAGTTACCTTGTACCACACCACATCTGGCTCTTGACCGGCTGTTTTGTAATCCTCAATATCAGGACAGGAGATTGTCTTTCTCTTAGTGACTTCTGATTTTTCCAGATATCTGATCTTCCTGTTGTAGCAAAGCCCAGATTCATTCTCAGCTACCGTCAACGACATGGACACCTTCATGCAATATGTTGAGTTTCTGTAAGGACAGAAAGATGTGTTTACCATGTTTACATGTTTACCATGTTAGTTTCAGTAAGTTTCTTTGTTAAGCTCCTATCTTCACAAACACTTCAGCAACTGTCAGGCTGTGTATTTCCAACATAGAGGAATTACTGGAAAATGTAAAGGCTCACTTCTGATTTACTATGAAGAACCCCATAAAAATTTGACTGACAAGTGATCTAACCAAGCAGGTTTGCTCTTTTGAGCTTGCAAGTCTACAAACACAGGAACCTGTTGGCATCTCAAATGTTGGTCAGGACCCACAGTCCCATTTCCTCTATGTGTCACACACAATCCTCCTCTTCCTCTCTCTCTCCCACCTTCATGAGATTTCACTCTAGTACACAGTGCTATACATTTGAGAAGAAGGGTTATGTGCTGGATGTTAAAGTACATCATGCAGGAAGAATTCCTCCTCCTGAAGTAAGTGCTATATAAAATCCTACAGCATGTGATACTGTGGTGGGTCGACCTGGACCAGCTGCCAGCCACCCACCCAGCTGCTCTCTCACTCCCCCTCAACAGGAAGAGAAGGAGAAAATAAAATTAAAAAGCTGATGGGTTGAGATAATGACAAGGAGATGACTTACCAATTACCAACATGGGCAAAAGAGACTGAACTTGGAAAAAGTTATTTTAATTAATTGCAAATTAAAATAGATTTGGATGGTAAAAAAAAAGATGAAAAATCTAAACCACATTTCCCTCACCTCCTTTTCCTCTCCCTTCGTGAGTGACACAGGGGGTGGGGATGGGGATTGTGGTCCATCCATTGCCCCCAGCGTGGGCCCTCCATGGCTGCCATTCCTGTCAGGAAAACCAGCTCCCCCGGGCTCTCCCCACGGCCGCAGGGCAGTCTCTGTGGGGGGCCTGGAGCGCCTCCTCCCTCCTCCTGCCCGGCCCTCGCTGTCGGCTATTTCTCACAGTTTTCACCCGTCCTGAAGCACCTTTTCCCTGAGGCGCCGCCAGCCCGGCTGAGGGGCTCAGCTCTGCCGGGCCGTGGGGCCGCTGGAACCCGCTGGAACTGGCAGTGCCTGGGGCAGCCCCTCAGCTCTCCTCAGAGGGGACCTGCAGCCTGGCCGCCAGCGCCTGGGCACGGGCACCCAGCGCAGATAGGAAGAAGTCAGACTGGTGGCTACACAGATACGTTTTAGCCTTAAAATCTTGAACAATGTAATCCCTTAGCACTTCAAACCACAGCCTGTTCCATCACCAAAGAACCCTGACAGAGTTAAATCCGAGGTGAGTGGATTGCAAGCTACACCTAGTTTTTCTGAGTATCAGGGTAGGATAAACACAACCAGCCCAGCTCCTGTGCCTCACAATCATGAAAACAGGATTAAATTAAATTCCTTCAGACTTGCATCTTTAACAGAGCTATCAGACACACAGTAAAAACAACCTCCCAAACTGGTGCTTGTGGTGTGTTACTGTGAAGCATTTGCACTTCGCACGGGATCGCTGCAACGCAGACTGTCAGCTTCTGCCCTCCATTAGGTGTGACGGCAGACAGAGTCCTTTAAAAGCAAACTACAAAGTACAAGCGACAATATAATGAGGCTCTTCCTCCCATCATGCATCATTTTGTCATTTTAATTGACTGCGCCACAACCAAAAAAAGCCTGGAGTAAAACCGACGTTCGGGGTGGTTACTCCATCAAAGGGAGCTGTGGAGAGCTCTTGCTGGAGATGCTGCCGCTTTGCCGCTGCCTCTTCCATTGCAGCTCTGCTGCAAACTGGTTTGGCTCAGCAAGAGGGTGGTACGGCAGGCAAAAACTGCCCTGTGCACCTGGAAAGAGATGCGTCAGACAAACCCCTGACGCTAACGATGCTGGCAGCTTACTCCATTAGACTCATGACAATGCTTTTAATTTATAAGAAAATAATAAATCCAACACGCTCCATAACAAATCTTTTCTTATGCAACTTTTCAACACGTCACTCTGTCAAGCGAGCCTGTAGTTAGGAAGAAAATAAAAAGGTCTATAGGGACGTTTCATCACGGCTCTAAGCTTCATGTTAAACAAGCGCTGACAAAACACTGTGCAAATGGCTTCTTGTCAAAGGTGTGCCATGAGCAAGTGTTTGCGGAAAGAGGTATTTGCAAGGCAAATCGACAGGCAATCTTCAGAAACCTCCCATTCTCAGCATCGTTACGTTACGTGTTCAGCAGAATCAGACTTGCCCCTTCCTACTCCCTCCTCTCCAAAATGCCGCCTATTCATTTACACACTAAAGTCAGCGGGTATCTTCTCTGTCCCTCACCTCAGCTTGAAAGGCCACTTCGGCATAGTGCCATGTTTCAGTTGAGAGGCTACAAAAAAAGTCTCATCCTCAAAAACTACACAAAACATTTTTTTACTGGAATCAGAAGTTCTCTGGGCTGAAAAAAATTGCATGACTTTGATTTATGGAACACAAATCAACTTTCTCCTGAACTGCCTGCTTTTGAAAAGGGTTACTTTTTTTTCTAGGAAGAAAACCAAAACATATTTGGAAAGTTTCAATGCTTCCTAATACAGCACTGAAAATCCACAGATTACGGACACAACCACTCAGTATAATCAATAGTAATTAATTGGTAATGATTATTTAACTTTCCTCAATGACTACAAGTATTAGTGAGTGCAAATAAGGTCAGATGTGCTCAGTAATAATGATCCAGGCTAATCAAGAATAATGACTTTGAATAGTTGTCCATTACTTGGTGTTATTTAATAGCGCTGTATTTTCTGCTAACAATCTTGCATTATTTAGATTGCATTTTGAACAGCGCTGGAGGCTACTTCTATTTAAAATGCTCCCTGGAACTACAACCTAAAAACGTAGCATTCTTTTCATTAGTTACAATTAGAATTGAGTAGAATTGAGAAAACTGAGTGCCTGGTGAGCACTATCACTTTTGTTCACACTCCATGACCGAGACAATAAATCTATTCAGGCTCATGATGAAGAAAGCCCTCACTAAGCCAACAGCAACAGACTTGAAAGCTTTATAAATGCTTCTTCACCAGCCACTCACATTAGCGCTACTGCTGGAAATTCAGAAAAGGGCAACTTCTGCAGGAATTCCAGTGAAGGAAGCCTTCCTTTAATCTCACCAGGCCGGGATAACGGTTATATTTTAGTCATGTGCAAAAGGAAGCAGTGGTCTGATCAGTTTTTCTCCATTTTGATTTGAAGAGGTGAGCCATTCCTCCCTGCGCTAGGCAAGCTGTTCCCCAGGAAGGTATGGATTTCACCACTCAGCCTTCTGAGCAGGGGATGGGTCTCTGCTGACTTTTTCTTGGAGACTCCCACAGCTACCGTTTTTGTCAGCTCAAATGCTATGAGATAGAGTTTCCTAGAAAGACACATTCCCTTTGTTTTAACCAGAAGATTGCCGTGGAATTGACCATGCTCATTCTATGCGGGAATTAGTAGTAAACCTGTTAATCTTCTCACACAGAAAAAAAACCAACAAACCCACCATACCAAACCCTTGTAATTTGAACCGTAATTTGCAGAAAAACATGCATTTGGTTTCACTGGCACATGGGAATGTGCTGTCTTCCCTCTCTCGTGGGCTCTCTAGAAGGTGACAGCTTGAGGGAGAGCTCAGGAAGGGGACCACAGAGTAGTCAATGGTCACTACAGTGTCATTTTTATCAGCCAGGTAAACAGGAATACTACTGTGCTGGCTAGCACACAGGACAGTGAAGTGATGGGAACTCACCTACAGAGGTCCCTCAGGAAGCCCATAGAGCTGCTGCACTTAGAGGGGACCCAGTTCTTACCTTCCAATTGTTTTCAGGACCTGTGTGTCTTCTTGAGGAGCTGCATTGAAGTTGTTCATTATAAAGGTTTTGGTGTTTTTTTTGTAAAGGTGTGGAGACTGACTAGCATGAATCCTACACTTACTGCTTTTCTTCTTTTAAAAGCTAAACAGATGGCCTATGAATTATGAAAGGGAGGATCCACTTTTGTTTTCAGCACATGGTCATGGAGCTCCATGAGGGAGGTCAGTGCTCCCAGCAGCCTGCAGACTGGCAGGAAAGGTTACACGCCCACGTTTAATGAGGAAAGCTGGAACACAAGAACAATAGATAACAATAGAAAAGCTGGTAATCTGGGTTTTACGGTCAGAATTGGTGGCTCAAAGGAATAACAAGAAAACATCTTCTGGGTGAATAAGAAAGTTGCTGGAGGGCTTTGCAGTGGCGATCTCACTACTGCGAGGCCAGGTAGGAAGAGCTGGATACAAGTAGAGAATACTGGAACCCAAATGAACCTGGCAGACTGCAGGCAGCCAGCTTTCCACATGTAATGGAAGTAAGCCCATGAGTCTGAAAGTGGGTCTTTTAATAATCTGTCTTTTCTGAAAAGTTTCCAAACCATTCCTTTTCCAGAGGAGTCAGTTCCCAGTGGATTCCATTTCTATAGGAAGTCATATGGAGAAGAGGGAAGAAAAGAAAGAATTACTCCATAGTACAAACAAAAAAATTAAGTGTCTTATGTTTTCACACTGAAACTAAGATTTGTAATTCCCTGTTTCAAGGGACTAGTTATAAACTGGGCCTACTCTCTCGACTGGAAATGCGAAGAAGGGTTTAGCTTTGCCAGAGTTCAGAAAGCAATTTCCTTTGTTCTGGTGGCACGGCATTCGTAATCCCCAGGCCACCTGGAGCTGGCTCTGAACCACAAACTGAAGCCAGCTTAGAATCCAATTGAAAACCACGCGGAAAATCAAGGGAGTTTAACAGGTCTCAGAGCAAAAGCAAGCAGAATTGTGAGTTTGGCTTGACTTCGAAGGAAGGACAAGAGGGAAAAAGGGAGAATATAAAGAAAGGGATAAGAAGGACATTTGAAATTGAAGTGTCAATCCCTACATTATTTCATCTTGTTTTGGATTCAAGACAATTCATCAGCCCTAAGGCTGAATTCAAATCAGAGGAAATATTCACAACTTTGGAAAAACTTTTCTGGTATTTGTGAATGAGGGTGGTTTGCTGAAAGAGTCAAGTAAAACAATTTTGTTTTCAGTATGCGTGGAACCTTCCCCCCCATTTATCAATTTTCTTGTAAAGAGGAAGGAGGCAGTGAAGTGGTTTTATATCTACTAGATTTTTAAAAAAAAAATATCCCTACATTTGAATTGCATATTTATACAAGAGGATTTGCAATTTTTAATTTTTTTTCTTGCAGGTTCATTTTTCATTGTGTTGCGTTTTGTATTACATTTTAAGACTTTGGTCTTCGAATTAAGACTATGGCAGTAGATCCAAAAGCTGGGAAGTGTATTTATCAAAGCAGTGCTCAGGGAACAGCACAGCTCAGACTGAGGTCTCTCCCAATGTACCTGAACACTCTGGCTGTTTCAAGGACATTCTCACCGGCTCACTGAAATACTGGTTGCAGGACCGTATAGGTCAATCCTTACACTCAGCTTTGCTTGTTCTGTGCTAAAGTAACAACAGCAAATACTGCACTGCCAACTGTCTGTGTCCATCTGAAGGTCCACAGCAATTCATGCACTACCAGATCCACTACCAGCTGCTATCAGAATGTGCTGTTACCAGCTTTCAGACTTAATTGAGCATTTGATTGTTTTCCTCTCTCTTCTTGAGAATTTTATAAATTTATTCCTGTCTAAATTTTCCACTTCACATAATGGTTACGATGCAGTTTCACTGGTATCTGAGCTTGTTTCACTCAGATCAGTGAGGTCATGGTTTGGTGATCTGCTTAAAGAAAAATGAGTTGTTATCATTGTTTTTTTCAGATCACACAAATGTAGCATGCTTTCTAAAAAGAAATGGGATTGTTTCTTATTCTTCCAAGGCTTCATTCAACTGCTAACTTATTTCTCAGTGACTACCACTGCTACATATTTGGGGTCATTGTCTGGAAAAGATCAAATTCCTACTTAAGGGGTAAATCACTCTCAGAGGTTACAAATCACAGATCCTTTTTGGATTTTTTCTTCTCATCAATTTGTCAAGTGAGAGAGCAATGCCCAAAGAGGAACAATGCAACGGATGGCTGACACTGCTTCCTGAACCACAGGCCAAGAGGTGCAGAGATTCTGCGGCTTATGTGCATGGTACCTGGCCTTGGTACAACTTCAAACATTCCAGTCTTGTATTTCGCTTGCTCATTGCTGTTATAATTGTGATTCTAATACCAACTCCTATGCACAATAAGGAGAAATCCTAATCCCACGCTAACTCTCCCTTATGTCTGACTGGTTTTCAAGATTCTACTAGTAAAAGTAGGATCATCATGGAATTACGATCTCAGAAAATGAAGTGCTAAACCAGTAAAATGTTACAGACCCAGTGTTCTTGCATTATCTGTGCTTCCTTCGATCCTTCAACAGAGACCTGCATTGTGAATCCAGACAGAGGTACCATTCAAGACCCCATGCCCTTCAAGCAGAAAAAGTATTTGTGCTGAGCTAACCCATCACTCTTCAAGAATTTTTATTCCTTCTGTACTTCTTTTCTCCTAAGATTCAGTCACTACACAAGACTCACTAGAAACAAGATGACAATTTGAGCTTGACTAAAACATACCTGATGTGCCTTTGCACATGTTTTTCAACGAAGAAAGGCCAGATCATTACTTTTCAGAAAAAACAACTGAGCAAAGTCACTGAAAGGTAATTTTGAAAGGCTTACATTAATGACAGCTTGAAAAACAGATATCCAAGGATGTCTCCTCAAGTGAACTGTCAGGAATACAGTTCTCAGCAGAGGGACTTGAAAGCAAGACCTGTACTCCTCAGTGTGAGTTTAGCCCTGATTAGGGAATTTTCAGGCTTCCTGGAACAGAGAAGAAAAGATGTTTGGATCTGACACCTGGGTAGACTTACAGTTGGATGTCTCTCACCAAAGCTTAGATCTAAGTCTAAATTAAAGTTGGACTTCAGCTAACATCATTATTAAGAGGGAAATGTGACACCAAATGTGCCTAGTACAGTCAGTGATACAGCCCCTAACAGCAAGGCCGTGATTTGAAAATTCAGGGATCATCTCTAGTATCATGTTCCTTAAGTCTCTCTGAGAATAGTAAGTGACAGCCAACCCGATTTGCACACTGTTAAGGGTCAGGAGGAGATACTACTTTTCTGGTTGTCTTCACACACAGCTGCACTAGTCCTGCTGACCACTGCGTCATGACAGAAGCAATCAAAAACCAAACAAATCAGCAGTCAGTCATTCCAACAGGGACTACTCAGGCATAGAGGGAAAACCTCCTAGCATTTAAGTTGAATCACACAAATCAGCAGTGTTCCTTGGTTTTGGTTTGGTTTGTTTAGTCATCAAAAATGTTAGTTATTAGAAATGAATATATGAAAACATAATATTGAACACAGAAGAAATACAGAAGCCAAAGGAACACCAAGTTATCTCAGCATGTCACACCAGTTCATGAACTATCTGGTCTCTATCAGCTTCAGCACATCCTGTTCCAGCAGAAGAAATCCTTCGTGGCTGGCTTTGCTCTCAGGGAAAATTTTTCCTTGCCCTTAAGAATTACAAGGCAGCAAGTTGCCCTGAAGTTCGCTAGTGCAAATGACTAAGCCCTTTTCATTTATTTCCTAATAATTTTCTATTAGAACTCTAGATATTACTGTTAAATTATACTGTCTTACTGAAAAGCCCCATTACTGATGACATAAATCTGAGGCACAGGGACAACTGCTCCCAGGAAAGTATTAAGAAATCCCTTTCCAATAATTTTGGTTTTGCAGTACCCTGTTTCTGAAAGCACTGAACGCTTTCTTCTTTATTTCTTCCAATCCACACAGGGGGTGAATTAGTGTATCTACTCCTCCATGGGTTTTTTTATTAGACATCTAGCACAGAAAAAGAAAGTTGTGTTCAGTATACCCATCAGACTTGTCTGCATTGCTAAACCTCACCGATTTTGTTGCCTCCGGGAATAAAACCTGTGGAGTATATCCTTCTTCATGCATGTAAAGCCCTATTTGTAGACGCAATGAGGAAAGGCAAGCCCCCCTCAGTTTGTATACGGGCAACTGAGCATGTAAACCAGTGGATCAGTTATTATCTCATAGGGTAAACAAGGAATGCTATCATGAAGAATCATAAAGTGAATGTCCTTATGCCAATTTGCAATGAGAGCTGTTGGAGTTCTGCAGCTGAGTCCTTCTGGCTGTGTCTTCCCCTAAGTGTTTGCCAGAAAAGAACAACTTATCCTCCAGGATCACTTACCAAATACCAGTTTAACTCCCTACGGTTCTGTCACCTCACGCTTTGGGGATGACGAATTTCCTCAGGAAACCTTACGTTTGTCTCTCCAGTCACAGGACACATACAACATCATCTACTGACATGTTATAGTTACAGCTGGCTTGATGTGGGTTTCAACAGGAGCAGTGCCTGGGTAAGCACATTCTCCTCCATTACTGTTTGGAGAACAGAAGGGAAATGAAAACTCCCTAACATGTTGGAGAGGAGATGGCAAAGGAGGGCTGAACAACATTTCAGCAAAAGGTCTCCTGCATGCCAAGCTGACTGCATGAGGAAGCAGTCACTCCACTTTGCATCCCCTCTCTCCACCAGGCAAGGTTTGAAGCCCACCAGGGAAGGCACTTCTTCCACAAGCAACCAGTGACAGTGAGCTGAAACATTACTGATACACTGCAGCGCATGGAGCTTGTGCTACAACAACGTGTGGGACTAGAAAGTAATGCCAGTCATTTTAAAGGTACCCAAAGCTGGGATTTTCCTATTAGCAAAACGGCAGGATACACAATATCCTCACTCTTGTGCATGCTGCTGCAACAGGGGAGTCGCCAGGCGCTCTCCAGCCACAAAGCAACATGGGCATTTCTGCCTGAAGCAGAAATCCTGCAGCTTCTTATCGACAGCAAACACTGGCTTTCAGAAAGAGAGAGAAGGGGTATTTCCAAGCTTTAGACAAGGAGAGTGATTGAACAGGAATGCACGTATCAACAGGGAAAAGAAACAAATCTTTGTTTTTCTGCAGGTCTGTCAAAAGAACAGATAGAACAGATTTCTCTCAATAAAGACAATGTTGTGAAAATGATTTGCAGGAGCACCATCAGTTTTTACATTATTTTAGATAGAAAAGTAGAAGTATTTCGATTCTACTTTCCCCTGCATTTTGATAATGCCAAAACGTTTTATCTCAGTAAGTTAAATTTTATCATGAATCATGCTGACTTTATATTGTACAGGCTCTAACACTGTATTCAAGTACTGAATACCATATATCACAGGGATTTTGTTTATACAGAAACAGTCACTTTTAATGTGGGAAATGTCATATGCTTTTAATGCGTGACATTTAATGATAGTGTCATACAGAGCCTGGGAAGACCGTGCCATGCTGAATCCATACACTTGCTCAGTCTAAGTGTGAAATATAGCTGGCTTCTACAGACATGCCTGGGACGGTACAGCTGTGAAGGCTGATCAGGTACCAGTGTGCAAGTCTGAGAGGTAACTATGAGATGTGGAATCCGTCAGCTACTTAGATGTGGTCCTCTTGGATGTCTTTGGATCTTCAGAGTAAGTCTATGGGGAAAAAAAGCACCTGCCATTGAAGCATATGGAAGGAAGTATTCTATGACTGAACTGGAATTACACCACTTTGTTTTAAGGGATTTGATATACAAAATCACCTTTGTCATGAACAGTTGAGCCCGTGAAAATGAAACATTCTGTAATGAGAAGTTATTGCCACCAAAATGAATGACTGCATTAAAACACACATTAAGAACTACGGGAGATGGCTGCAGAGAAAGCGACCTTACCCCTACACATTTTCACACACGATTTAGTCCAACTTTCCTGTGTGGTCTTTGTTTGGACCTGAAAAAACCTCTTCTTTCCTTTCATTTGGAAGTCAGACTTTCAGAGCTCAGAAAAGTGGTGCAGCTTCTCTTGGGATGATGAGTGCATACTGCCGTCTGGGTTGTGGGCATGGGAAACAAGTTCCTCAGCTCCACCTAACACCCACTGAAGTGGGAGCACAAAGGTTATACTGCAGATGAAGTTCTACTGACGGCCCCTCCAGGCTGTCTAAATCTGATTTGGATTTGCTGGTCATGCACTGCGCAGGCATTCAGAAGCCAGAAGGCTTAAAATCTATCTGTCTACTATCAGTCTGTTTTATTACTGCTCAGAAAGTAATATCTCAATATTCCACCAATGGCTTAGCAAAGGCTTGATTCTTCTGTGCGTGTCCATAGCAATGCTGCTTTCCATTAAGAACTGTGCAGATACGGACAAAGGAAGGGAAAAAGGATACGCGGGTTTCCTAACTTGATTTGTTGGGGGTTCTCTGGCATCAAATGCTGGTATTAAAGATTTGCAGGCTCACTGCCTCATAGGCATTCAAGGCCCTCATTCCCTTGTTATTCTGCATCCTGTACAAAAATCAAGGCTTAGCTCCACCAGCCATTCTGGCGACCACAAACCTCCACCTCCTGCTTTTCCTGCACCCCCTCAAGGCCCTCCTGATTCACATTTTGGGAACTGACTTATTTTATTTCATCAACAGTTCATTAACAGTAGATATGCATTAATGTTTTACTCTTACTGATCTTGTTCATAAAGCATTTATTCAGTACTTCAGCTTATTTTGGAGCTGGTCCCAGTCAGAAGAAAGGGTTCCAGGAGCAGTCCCCTGCTGAGGGCAAAGGTGCAGCTAAACTGTGCTCAGATTTCTTCCTCAGCTCATCTTCTCTTCTTTTAACAGGTTAAGAAGATCTAAGTAGGCCCAGTTCTTGTTCTCTCTTTAAAAAACAGGCTTTTAACACAGAAAAAAAGATGTATTTGTTCAGAGAGCAAAAGCAGCACATGATCTGGCAAATGACTGTCTTACTGAGAACTTTAGGGCCACCCTATGCATTTAGAGATGTTTCAGTTTCCATGTTTGGTTTTGGTGCTGTCATCTCTGAATCCTTCTGCAAAGATGCTTCAATCCAGAGTGCTGATGCAAAAATCCCAGACCACCAAACCTAATAGAATAGTAATAGAAATGCTGACAGCTTCATCTGAAAGTATCCCTGGCAAGTTCTGGAAGATTAATGGCACACCCAGGACCTGTACTGCAAAGAGACCTCCAGAACACAGCATCTCCACACTGGGCAAAGTCACAAAACACACGTCCCAGCATTTATGTGGGAACTGTAATGAAAACACACACCTATCCATTAGTCAGGATGCCTTCTGGATGTCCTGGATCTTGCTGTGGTAATATCCCTGTTCTGGCACAGAAAAAGGCACCTGAGAATAAAGCAAACCCATGGAATTCACCTGGATTAGCTAACACAGCTCAACTCTACACTCTTCAAAGTCCTCGCAGAATTGGGCCCCTTTAATATGTTACAGCCATGCGTAACACTGGAGAAAAATTCCACACTTTGGTTTGCATCCATGTGTCAGCTCAATGTCAAAATGTATTGTGAGAAGAGAGACGTAAGTTTTAAGGCAACAATAATTTCCTTCTACTATACACACCCCCCCCACACACCTGCCTACAGAACAATGTCTAATTGGTTAATAAAGGAGAGGCAATATTTAAATTAGACCTCTTCAGCCTGGAGAAGCAATCTCTTTCATTAAGGCTGTCATAACATTCCTTAATTTTATTCAGTATTACAGGTTCATTTAGAAAACAGACATTATGATTATTGAAATGACAATTCTATATAAGAAAGAATTCACTGACACACTTAATTTTTACCCATCTCCAAATCACTGTCACATCAGCCTATCCTTCAGCTGCTCATACCACCTTTTTCAAGCAGCTTCTGAAAAATTCCTTCCCATTGCTTCAAAGATACTCATGCCTTGATCCTACAAGAACCTGTGAGCAACCACAAAATGCAGCTTCTTGAAAAACAGGGGTCTTTTTAGAATTGTGAAGAACCTTTTCAGTAAATAGGAAATTCAGTGACACGTGCAGTTGCCATTTTCCTCATGAAGTTTGATTATTTGCTGCTTTGTTTTGACTAGGAAAAAGGTAACCAGTTGAGGGAGAATGAATTAGCATAGCTCTCACTATTGCGACATTCTTTTGGGTTTTTGTGCCAAAACCCCTGGGTGTTCAATTCCCTTCTATCAGAGAAGATCTTCCCAGCTCAAGCGTGTTCTTCCTTTCCAGCCATAAAATTCTTTGGGGATAGGGATCTCTTGTCCCCACGTAGCCTTAGCACCCCATCCAAGCATCTCACTCCCTTGAGCCCTTTTCTGCAGACAAGGAGGAATTTCAGAGAGAACAGTTCCAAGGCAAGGGTACTGAACTGGTTGAACGCAGCACATCCCGGCCGCCGGGACACGCAGACGTGGGTTTTCACCCTTCAGGCAGCACAGGGAATTGCACCAGGGCTTTCCATGTCCTTGGTTGAGTGGCTAGAAAGACATCAGTTTAAATTTAAACTGCTTTTGATTTTCTCTTAGAGAACCTAAACGAAAACTTCTTTGTTGAGAAAAAACTTCAAGAGTTTTATATTTATTTTGAATCAAAAACATTTTCTTCCCCAATTTTTTTCATTCAGTTACCAAACCAAGAGTTAGTTATGCATGCAACCCTAAACCCAATGTTGCACACTGATGGACACAGTTCCCTCTTCATTTCCATCACACTGAGTTCTCTCTACCAGCCTCTGTGCATTCAGTCTACAAAAGAAGGCATTTGTAACAGAAACTGTTACTGTTTCTAGAAAATAAAATCATATTCTAGAATTACCTCTCTCATTTGTGACCTCCTAATTCTCATAAAGCAGGTGATCCTGGTTAATGACTAAAGCACAAACATCTGCTTATTCACCTCAAAAAAACCAACAGATTAATAAAGCTGAAATTACACAGTTAATGGTGTGGACAGTCTACCACAAAAGTGTAATCATATTTCAGAACATTACATCTAGCTAAATTTTAATGAAATTAAAATAAATTACTACTGCTATTTCCTCAGCTATTTTAAGCTACCTATTATTTCATAAACAAGGATACATTACCAAATTTTTGGAAGAAAAAATTAATTCAGTAAAGGAAGAAATACAGCCTTTTATATGTAACCACTATATATAATATTCTGCACTCTGACATAAGTCTGAAAAAGGCAAAAATATCTGTAATAATACAAGAAAGTTCTAGCCAAAGCCGGAAAAGTGCATAACTGACAAGGAAGACCTTGTTGCTGTGTAATGCCTTCCAAGAAGCACACCATATATTTTTTTATCTGAAAATGAGGAGAATGCATGCATTATTTAAGAACTTGCTCATTTTTTGTTACCAAAACTACTTTGTCATGTAAATGAGCAGAGAGTATTGAAATTTCCCGGAAACAAGTATGTCCCAGAATTTGATCCAGGATCATTGTTCACATAGGATTCGCATTAAAATTTCCAAAGTACAGTGACTTCTAAAGTATAGCTCCCTTGAAACATGTAAATCACTATCTTCCCATAACATTTCAAAATCACAGAGTTCACGTGACACCAAACCTGTGACAGAGCAGCTAGTAAAAGAATAATTAACTCCAAAGGCTGCAACACAGATTTAATAGTCAGTTTCGCAGATGCATCTGATATTTAACCTGGATGTTGGTCCCCAGTACAAACCACCATGCACCACCGCGCATTCTTTTATTTTAGTGGCGTTCTTCAGGATCACAATGGACTGAGGCAGGCGAGACCAGGCAGCAAGACTTAGCGGAGATGGAGAGCGCGAGCAAATTCTGGGCTCTGAACAGTGCTGTTATTTTGCTGCAAATATTTGATGTTAAATTCATCAGACTTGTGTATAATTTCAGTATGGAACAGCAGATAACAGCAAGCTGTATTCTCTGAAATGAACTACTTTAAAACCAAATCATATAAAGTATCTGTAAACTCCTTTTAATTCAAAACTGGATCATTTAAGGAATATTTATTCATTCATTCTTAAAGAATCCTCCTTTTTATCTTCTCATTTCAGACATAGAGCTGACATCAACATCCACATGATGGAAATCACAAGCTCCAGCACATGCTTAATTTAAGGTTCATCCAACAGTTCCAAAATACTTCTGAGACACACATTTCAGTGCCTTTCCAAACGAGGTCTGGTTAAATTTATGACAAATCATAACTGTATATTAAAATAAACATTTCTTCAAAACCAGACAGAACCGTAACTCCCCATGGTCTAACCCCATCAGAATAATTCAAACTATGTCTAACTCTTGAACAACTCAGAGGATTTGAAAAAGCACATTACTTAACCAAAATACCTCATGATTTAAGAAGTATCCAGTTCTGAAAGTTTATGGCAAATTGAGAATTTGCAAATGTCAGACAAAAAAAAGAAAAAAAAAAGAGTAATTAAGCAAAAGTATATGTTTAATTATAGCTATCGGAAAAGGTCAATATAATTACTAGGGAAACTAATTTTGAGACAAAGCATTATGTGACATATATAATTATGAGAATAAAAAAAAGGAGTATGTATTAACTGGAAGAATATCTCAATCCTGAGAACTAAATTTAAACATCTTTTTTTAACCAAGACAATCTATACATTTTTAGTTAGACTTAAACATGATACCCACCTTAGAACACATGTGTAGAAACCACTGTCTTGCAACTCAACCGAGTGAAACCATATTGAATCTTCATCCTTGCTCATCCTAACTTCAGAAAAAATAATGGGTTCTTCTAAATCTCCTTTGTTTTTGTACCACATAAGCCTAAGACCTGTGCTTTGGGCCATGCTATAATTAGTTCTGATATAGCTGTAGAAAAGGGCACATTTCACTCGGACTGGTTCACCTGCCAAAGCCATGTATGTCTTGAGATCCACTGACCAGTCAATGCAACCATCAACTGAAAGTAAAACAATAATAAAGAAATATTAGATACAGATATATTTTTTCAAGACAGTGAAAGGCAGCTTGTGAAATGCAGTACAATTAATTCAACGAGAAGAATCTTTTTTTCATAGGAATGTGAAAAACCTGAAGTGGCTACTGGCAATCAAAGGGGTTTATACATCTTTTTGAGTTGCATGTAAATGTGAATGTGCAGGCAATAAATAGAGCATGTTGGGCCTGCTCAACTCCATTTCTTTAGAAAATCATCACTTTCATCCCCAAACCCCACTACTCGTAAACAAACTAAGTGTTTTCACCTTAACTGCTTGCCCCTGTAAACCAGTTTTGAATTCCTTAATTCCTTGTTGGATGAAAATGTACACTGGCATCTAATCCCAATCTTATCCCTTAAAACTTTTCTATCCACCTCTGAAAATTATATTATGTGAAAAAAAACCCAACAGATGTGACATTTATAATTTTCTTTTCAAGGCAGTTCCACAAAGCTGCTTTTTTTCCTGCAGCCTACTCAAACTGTGAAGACGTGTATTCCATACAACAGGACACAATGACAACATACTACCTATGCAATCAAGCTTAGTACAGCAATTGGACAAGTATGAAAAGGGATTTTTGATGTTCTGTTCAGCAAAAACTTTTGAAACAATTTGCTTGAGACTTCACTTTAAAAATGAACATGTCAGCCAGTTTAATAAAAGATTACTTCTCCCTACAGTTTTTTCTCTCGTTACTGTAAGTTATCTTAGTTACAATACAATCCTTGAACAGGCATAAGTATCACCACATAACTCCTCCCTCACATATGAGAGAGCTTTTAAGTCAATCTCTTTTATTGCTGGAAAAATTGTAAGCCTGAAAGTCAACCAAGAATATAACCAAAGAACAAGACTGCAAAGGCAGATCATCAATAGGCAAATACACAACCTAAAATTAACAGACTTCATGAATTGTGTAGATTTTAGAACTGATTGATCATATCCAGCTATGTGTAAGTGGAACATCTTTACCCTTGATGTAGCTACTCAGATTCCATCAAGTAAGGTTGAAGTTGCCTCTTCTGCCTTTACAGTATCACTTCTCAAACTCTAAGTGTTAGAAAGTCTTCATTTCATATACATCTTCAATAGCATTCACTCTTCAGGTGACTTTTTTATTTGCTTCCTCAACAAATGCAGTGAGCCAAAATTTCTACATGTGGTGCAATATCAGATCTAGGCCTTTTTTTTTAGTGGCTTTTACTGCCTTTAAATTATGTCTACCGTTTTTTCAGGCTTCTCTTGAATCCTTCAAAACTAACCATGACAAATGGAAGGTTTTAATTTTCCCATGGCAGTAAATCAACTTTAATTGCACTGCGCCCACATGAACCATGCAACCGAACCATATTTTACACCTGTTGACACTGACCACTTTCATACAGTTCTAATACATAAACTTCCGTGTAACATTTTGTCGTAAAACAAACTTTGACTTGTAAAACAAACTAATGTAGTCTCAAGAGGAATGGAAACCCAAAACTATACTTTTAATGTATCCACTGGCAAGAGGGAGATAGTACAAGACCTTCACCCCAAGCGGTGTGGACCAGGCTGCCTGCTCCTGCCCCCAGCCCGCAGCAGATGCGGGCACAGCAGCTCGTTGTGCCAACTGACTTCTTTTTTTCAACAAAAAAGCCCCAAAACCAAATCATTTGCCTCAAGTTATGCACACACAGTTTCAGTTAACATCAATTTTCATTTCCATTTTGCTGAAAACATCCTACTGATTTAAATTAAAATTCATTGCTTCTTACTTTTAACGGCTACTCTTAATGACATAAACTGAAAGGCCGATAGCAATTTACTGACTTTCCCTTTCTTCACTGTTGCAGCATCACTTCTTCCTCCGTGTTCTCCCTCTCACAGCTTAGCACCACACAGCACAGGACAAGTTTGGGTAATTGTTACTCGAAAATCATGTACTGAAGTATTTGTTCTCAGTGCATTCCCCCCCAGGTTTATAACATCCTTCCCCACGACCAAAGCCACGGGCTGTAATGCAAACATTCTCTTGCCAGGACCCGACGGAGCACTGCCTTCACCTCTGTCATGGTGTTATACAGTCATGGGCACCAGCAGCAGCGCTGGGAGAAGAACCCAAGTCTCCCAGTCCTGCAAACCCATCCAATCCACTTTTACATTAAAGATTGGTTCTGACATCATAGATTATTTTATACAGGTGGCTTTGAGGGTTTTTATATCGAGTGGGTATCAATATACTCCACACAGAGCTTCCTCACAAAAGCTCTGTGCCTTTTTTAAGCCCCGCTCTTTAGGCTGGTGTGAGCTTACAATGGAAGAGCAGTGCAGAGCTTGCAGCCACCTTCTCTCAGCACGGGATGTGAAAGGCAACGCTGAGCTTTCCAGATGGCTCATCCCTGTTCCCCGGGACACACAGGTATTCTCAAAGGCACCCTTCCTCCTGTGCTTCAGAAAGTCACCAAAGTCTGAGTAGGGGCCTAAGCTGAAATGAATAGGAGTGCCCAGAGCTGGAATTTAGATCCAAACTAATTCAGCCGATCTAATTAATTCTGTCAATCTTCTGTCAATCTAATCCTGCCATGTCATCCAATGCTTTTGAACCTGTGCTGGTTCAGCAAAGTTAAACCATGGTAAAGAATAACTGACATTCAGACACACATGGAAAGCTTGTGGGTCAACCAGAAAGGTGCTAGTTTTCCATTTATTTCACAGAGCAGAGGCACAATTATGAAGAGTTACAGAGTTAGGTACTGACCCAATATGGAAATCCAGCTTTGGAAGGTGAAAAAATGCCTCTGCTTCCAATAAAATCACTCCCACATCCACACCAAACACCTTGCAAAGCACAGCTCAAGCGAACACTGAGCATCCCTCAGTATCATTCCACCTGCCTCATCTTCCACTTTCATTTGAGATTTTCTTCTCCCTTTCAGTGCGCACTTCTCTACTACTTTACTTTCAAAATTACAGCTGCTGGAGTACATAAACACAGAGTAAAGACATTTGAATGGTAATTTACAGCCAGGCCATTTGAGTGGCTAAACCCCATTTCCAGCCGCCCCCCGTGGGGCACGAGACTGCGGGGCCAGGGCACCGCTGGCCGTTGCCTGCGCTCCGGGGGAGGCACCGGGCACAGTGATCTGAGCCCAGCCCCGCACCTGCATCTCAA
Organism: Psophia crepitans; assembly: GCA_013399095.1. Taxonomy (NCBI): domain Eukaryota; kingdom Metazoa; phylum Chordata; class Aves; order Gruiformes; family Psophiidae; genus Psophia; species Psophia crepitans. The sequence goes on along the minus strand of VWZZ01000951.1, from coordinate 141,640 downwards.
AAGAAGAAAAGAAAGAAAAGGAGATTTACACAAGAGACCTTTTTCCCGTTAACAGTATCCCAGTGGAAGAATTTCAGCAGCCAGCAGCGAGGCTGACCCCAGCACAGCGGAGGGGGAAGGTGCAGGCAGGCTGCCGGCCCACCGGCCCTGCCTGCACCGGCTGCTCCCCTGCAGCAGCTCGCTCCCCGCAGCACGCCAGGAGGTGCTAATTACGGAGAGGGGAGCACACAGGGAACGGAGTAACCATTCATTATAGGGTTGATGACATCTGCGGAGGGGAGAAGTCTCACAGAGCGCCTTGACTAAATCTTAATTATTGAAGAAAGACTAATCAAACAGGAGACGACTTTTTCCCCTTGCTCTTTTTTTTTTTTTTCCTGTTAAATACACAGTCAAGACCGTTTCCTCTTATGAAGCTGTAGAGGCTAAAATCTAGGTCAGGCTCCCCACGCTCACGTGGAAGCTGGAATTTTTCCTCTTGCCACGCTGTCACTCACTGGAGCGTGAGCACCGTTAGATTCGTTTGGAGTATTCTCCAAGCTGTCATTACAAATGACTGGAGCTGCTTAGGTAGAGTTTAGCACTCCATTATCCAGAACAAAGTTTGCTGTCATTTTTGTTGGGCTGGCTCTCAATACGTAATATAATCGGGGTGGTAAGTAGAGAAAAATAATGGCATTAAAGAAAGGCACGTATTACATAATAAATGTATACACATCTCTTCTCTGCTACCCAATAACCAGCTGATCCTTAATAAGTGCCTGATTGAAAGCCAAGTCAAATTAACTCCTATCTACTGTGGGTATGTTTGAGACACTCTCAATAAAGACAATTATTTTAAATATTTTCTAAAATTTGGAGCATTGAGAGGATATGGAAAAACAATGTCTCATTTTTAGCCCAGCTTCCTAAGGAAAAAAGAGGTTTGCCCATTTATCTGCCAGCCTCTCCACCCCATTAGCACAACTTCTGACCCAACCGACTGAGATCCACCCTGTTTCATAGAACACACAATGCTTGGGAACACGAGAGCCCTACACGGGTGAGGGAGAGCGTCCCGGCAGGCAACTGCAGGGGCAGTTACTGACGGTGGGGCGCCGCTGGGCCCATCCCAGTTACCTGTCCAGGCTAATGCCACCTGAGGAGACAGGGAATTGGAAATTAAAGTTTCTGAATTATTAAGGAAATTATAGATTAAGTTGGCTGACAATAAGTTACTGTACTTAGACGTTCGCAATCACCCAGTTGTACTGCATCTCTTTCCCCAACATTTCCTAGTAATTTCCCATTATTCTTATTTTAAATAAATCTAATTGTCCAGGGAGTCTAGATGCTTTTTAACATCAACCATAATAATTTATGAGCAATTATAGAAGAGCATGTACATAGTCTCCAAGTAATTTGTCTTCCTGCTTGCTGCCATATAAATAATTTTTTGCATTGCGAATCTGCCTGTAATAATTTCTGTAGGGATCTGTCACCTACAGCAATTTATATCATGGCATTGTTAAACATGTTTGCCTACCTTGTTACCTGAAAATCTCATTTTAAATTGAAATCATCTACAAATAAATAATTAAAAAAATAATATACTAGCTAATGTATTAAATTTATTGCTCCACAAAGCAAGCAATGCTTGTGACTGTAAATACACAGCCAGAAAAAACCCCAACATTCCTCTGATACAGGAGTTATATTTTTATTTATATATTAGTCATAGAACAGCAGACTCCAGGAACCGACATCCGTCATGCCAGGGGTTTGCAGACATGTAGCAACAATAGATGCACTCCATTAAGGAAGTCCAAAAAAGGATGCAAATTTTTTTAGACTCTTAAACGGGAGAAATCAGTTTCAGTCCACGAATTTTAGGCAACTTGTTATTTTCGGATCCTGATTCTGGAGAAAAGGGAACGAACCCTGGCTGTGAGCAGACACAGTAATGCCTTTAAGAGCTTTGGCTGGATGTGATCTTCACAAAGGGCCAGGGTGTTCGATCAGGCTCACCATACGTAATTGGTTTCACATCTCTGGCTTTCCGGCTGCGCTATGCTAATTCTGTTACAGTGCTTGCAGATCCCTGCCAGCATCTCATCACAGCCCGGCACTACCATATGAGACCTGTCAGTCAGCTGAGCCCAGCGTGGGGTCCCCTGACACCCTGCCTCCTCCCGGAGCACTCTCCTGCTCCTCACATCACGAGCCGAGTCAGGGAGCTGAGCCGCCCAAAAACTGACAGCAACCCTCACCTCTACCCCATCTGTGATTCTTTACGTACTCCAATATTCAGAGGTATGTTTGCTGGTCAGAGAACGCATTTCAAACAAAACAGTCTACTGACCACTCTGCGCCATCTTCAAAGTCATGGATGTAACCTCCAAAGTCAGGTGAGATCTTTGCTTGTAGAGCTCTCTCAGCTTAGCTAACCTACCAAACTGGATGCTCGAATGACACTCTCACAACAATTAATAAAAATCTACTCTGCTGACAGACGTCTGACATGGAGAGCAAGTTACCCAGTTGTACAGGGGAGAAGGAGAAGCTGGTGCGGGCTGTAGTTCAGAGGGGAGAGAAGGATGGCCTCCTCCAGCAGCTGGGGAGCCAGCAGGGAGGAAAGGAGAAGGAAGTTCAGGTCAAACGTCTGTGATGTTTCTTTTCTGAGACTTACAGTTTCACCCTTCTTTGAGTCAAGTGAAGGCTAGCTTTTGACTTTCACTATGCTCATATTTTAAACTGCATTTTAGAAAAAAAAGAGAAATAGTTGTCCCCTGAGGGATCTTGTAAACCATAAAAAAATTTATCTGTTAGAGATGAAGACCACCTAGAAAACCACCTTCTATCTTCAGAAAAAAACCAACTTTATCATGATCCAAGCCCGGTGTATTTCACAATGTTTCTCCTACTACCCTGTTAACAACGTTAACTAAATAATTCATTTCTATCACAGTAACATCAAGATCCAGCAATCACCAACCAACACTATTTTGCTGTAGAAACACAACATCGAAGAAAAGGATCACTCACAGACTGTGTAGTTTCTCTACTCTGATCTCCATTTTCTGAATATTTTCTAGCAAGATTTAGACTGTTCAAACTTACTGCTGGAAAAGTTTGGGACTTTCGAGGCATGTAAAAGTGCAAATATTCCTAAATCAAATAATGATGAGTGCAAAGAAACTTCATTAGAGTTAGTAACATAAGAATATTTCTCAAAATCAAGCTTATAACTATGAAAAAAAGCATTTACTTATCCTTATACAATGGCTGACTTTTTTTCCAAATATTGATCAAAGCTTCGAATTTCTCTAAGACAGGCTAAAAGGTTTTTAAGACCTGTATATGCTTCATTCTTTTTGCCCAGCTTTTTTTACAAGCCACACAGCTAAACAACCCAACTGAAATGTCAAATATTCCAGCCGAACACTCATAATTTCCTTTGAGGTCAAACAAACTAAATATATACTGCCAGAGGTCCAAATAACAACGGAATGCTCTGTCCTGACTTACATATGCATACGGAGCCAGAAGCATTTTAGTCTTAGATTGAAAAGCGCAAAAGAAAGAACATACTAGTAGATCACCAATCTGCAAAATTCTCTAGGGAGAGAAAAAAACAGCTTGGACCTTGAAAACCTTCTCAAGCTTCCAGGAGCAATGGCATATTAATGAGGTCGAGACTTAGAAATTAGAGTTGGAGAACAAAAAACGCCAAAGTAGTGTCACTAGAAGTTACTGGACAGGGGCATTTCATCCTGCCGCACTTGTCAGAACCAGCTTTTCAGGTGGCACCTTATCACAGGGATTTTCGGGAATGCTCGCTGATGGAGAGAAGAGCAAATCACAGCTGGCAGGTTAGATTTTGCTGGAAACAGGGAGCTCTGAAAAACACATTTGTGACAGAAAGGAAATCTCTGGTCTCATCATATTCTTTTCTACCTCTTCCAAGTCAGATGTTCCCGGAGACAGACAGACCCGAACTGAAGTGCCCTTCCAAAGCTGTGCTCTTTGCTTCGAGCGGATTGCTCTGCTGAGCACAGAGAAAGAGGAGGGCATGAAAGCAACTGTTTAAAATGCAGCATATTTACCCTAAAAATGAGTGTTTGGTGACCTTGATCTCCTAATCACTTCAATATCTGGCAGGTTTTTAAAGAGTCTGTGTTGAAGTAAACAGTACAGAAATTGGAACTTAGAAAATGGTTTGGTTTTAAATATTCAGTGTAATGGCTTGATTCTTTGTGGCTGTCACCACGTTAGAAAACAATGTAAAAGGCACCTTGAAAATCAACAGCAGTAGAGCCAGGACATGAACAATAAAGAAATCATATTTTATGGCTTTTGTATACTTTGTGAAGTCCCAGACAGGGGTTCAAAGACGGTGTCCCAGCCTGTCCTGCCGTCCCAGCCCCTCCTGGTCCCTGCCCTTCCGCCCCGGCTGCCCCCCTGCACTGGGGCAGGCAGGCTGGGAGGAGTTGTGGGAAAGTTTATTTACAAAGCTCCTGCCTCTGCCCAGCTTCCCTCTCTGCTCCCACAGAAGTAAAGCCAAGTGGGTGATCTGCCATGAACAATTAAACTTCTTTTCTTGTTTGTGGATCTATAAACGAAAGTCCATTTCTTTGAAGTCTGCCATGAAATACTGTCATTAAATCAGCACATCTCCTTTTTTTCTTTATCCCACGAGCAACAGAACATTATTTTAAACAAAACATATGTTGCACTAGATTGGAGCGGCCGGATCGATTGCGTGACATAACATCTGATCCTTGGACTGAACAAGTAACAAAATTTTCCTGTTAAATACTAAAATTTAAATTCCATAAACAAACAACTCAGGCACCCAACAACTCAGTGCGAACACAGGAATGAACTCAACAAAGACTGCAAATTAACTGTTCACCCAGCTCTGAAATCCATCTGAACCCAATTTTTTTTTTCACATAATTAATGCCCCCAAAATTGAGTATACAAAAATACTTCCACTTTGTAAGCTCTAGAAAGGGAAAAGAAAATATTTTTTTCTAATGTCTAGGACAAGGGGCAATGGGTTTAAACTAAAAGAAGGGAGATGTAGATTAGATGTTAGGAAGAGATTCTTTATTGTGAGGGTGGTGAGGCCCTGGCACAGGGTGCCCCGAGAAGCTGTGGCTGCCCCTGGATCCCTGGCAGTGTTCAAAGCCAGGTTGGATGGGGCTTTGGGCACCCTGGGCTGGTGGGGGCTGTCCGTACCCATGGCAGAGGGTTGGAACTAGATGGGCTTTGAGGTCCCTTCCAACCCAAACCAGTCTAGGGTTCCATCTTCCACAATGAATATTGCCATTTTTATTAGCTCTTTGGATTTCTGAGGAAGTCAATGAATGATGAAAAAGCACAATGAGAGATTTCCCAGCATCTCTCTTTAGTGCACAGAATTACCTTTAGACAAATTAGATGGAAATAGAAAAAGAAAGTAAGAAGAATCAGTACGTAAGAAAAAGGAGAATAACAACTGATTTAAGTAATGAGTAAAACAGACTGAAAATATTCCATTTGCATTTATAAATAAAAATTTCATCCTAGGAAGATTTTGGGTAAGGAGCAACAGACTGGAAATACGCTTTATACCTGAAGGTATATGCAATTAATATTTTAAGTGGTGTTGACTACACACGAGTTCTTTAAGGACACTCTCAGAGACGGTTTTAATATTCTCCAGCCAACCACATTAACCCACGGAGGCTTTCACACACTTCTGTTTTCAAGTCTTTAGCACCACGCAAACTTCGGGAACAAAGCTGAATTCATTTCAATAATTGATGAGTCTCTTTTCTTTAGTCCCTTTGAATAAAGTTACTGAAGGTAAAGTAAATGCAAACTAGATCCCAGATCAGGTAGTTGCAGTCTCAAGTAATCCACAATTAGGAAACTCTACATCCACCGCTTGTTGTTCCAGGAGGGAATTGTAGGAAAGAGCGGTGACTAATAAGAATTTAAAATTAAAGAGAATGAAACTCTATTAACTTTCTGGTCTCTGTGGGATGCAGGGACTGGTGTACATGCACAAGACTATTCTATTTCTCCTCTGTTTCTCAGGTATGTGGACAGTTTGAGTTGGATTATCTGCTCTGAGGGCACAGTCCTCTTGAGTTTGGATTAGGTTAGGAAGATGGACTCCCTGCTGAATACACTGGGCTAAATGCATTTCCTCTACTGTCTGCAGAGAGGAATCCTTGAGTGACACAGGTCTGCTGCAAGGGCTCTTACTACACCTCACTTGTGCCAGAGGAAGCCTGCTCGACAGAAGAGTGTAAGGCTATCAGAAGAGCCTAGGGATAGTACCACACCTCACCACAAGAGGAAAGCAGGACTCATTAATTCTTGTGGATGAGCTACATGGTATTTCTGTAAGGTTTAAGCAATTATTCACTGGGACACCTCAGCAGGGACATTTCTGGAAGTCCAAATTCCCCATTTACCATGAGAAACTCATGCATGGGCCTTGCCGGCACAGCCAACCACGCCATCATGCAAGGCCTTGGAGCAGGAGCCCAGGCTCCGGGACTCCAGAGGTGTCTCCCAACCTATTTGGCCCCAATAGTTTGGTCCGGCCACCGACACAGCCCCGACTGGTCACAATTCACAGACACACAAAGGGACCCTTTTGCATGAACGCCTGTATCTGTGTGTGCAAGCTCTCTACCTAAAATCATTTATTTTCTAGCTTACGAAGACGCAGTCAGTCCATCAGGAGATGACCAAATGCTTTAGAAAACTAGCTCCCCATCATAAACACAGTAGGTAGAATGAATGTTTTGCACCTTGGACATTTTCAACTACTTAATGAACACATTACAATGTTAAAAAAATAAAGAAAAGAGAGAACGCACAACTTTACACCAGGACATGCTCATGAATAGAAAGGAACAAGTCAAGTTCATCTGAATTTACTTGCAACAAATAACCAGCTTTGGTCATTTGCTTTGTCTCTACACACTTACCTTTGGATATCTGGACATACTTACCATCTCACAATTGCTATGCCATGGCTCCTGCTATCTGGCACAGATCATTTCAGCTGCAGTGAGCCAATTACCATTTCCACTTGCCTGACAGGTACACCTCTGTTTGAAAAGGTTGTGACCCACGCTCTAACCTAGGTTGTAATTCCTCCTCTCATTTTAATTCATTAGCTGCACGTGTGCAGCAGAATTTAAATAGGAAACTCCTGACTGCAGAACACACCGAGTTACGTTTCAGTAAAATGAACGTTCACAAATCAAAACAATATGTGCTTTCATAGGACAAGCATGCGTGGAATTGTTAGAGGGTTATTTTACTAAAACGTGTCTGTAACTGATGAATTATGAAGTGCTTTCAAAATGAGGTATTTCTAAACAGTAAATGTTGTTCTTAAGACTTTTCGTTTCTATTTAAAATAAACAAACGCAGAGTTATCCTTATTGCAAGCTGTTATAATTACAGGTAAGAAAGAAAAATGAAGGATGATTGAGAAATGAACCACCGCAAGAGCTACCTGTGTAACAGCCGTGTCTCTCTAGGTAAAGCAGCACACAATAACGCAGCGCTGTGCTCCGTAACACGCTGTTGCACGTTTCTTTAGGTACACCTTTACCATTGACATACATGTTTTCTAAAACCTGCCTATTGCAACACCCTGCAGCACTGCACCTGCCGGCAGCCCCACACCCCCCAGGAACGCACCTCCAGCGAAAACAAGGGCCACATTTACAGGGCCAGATGTACTTTCAGTTCTCCAACCCAGATGGTGGAAAGGGGGCTGTGATGGCAGCTCCCTGCATCTGCCAGATCCCCCAACATCTCAACCCGCTTCCAGATCAGCTGTGAATGGCGGCGCTAAGCAGACCTCATCACCAGCACCATGGCTCCGCTTGGTCCCCTCAGACTCCTGTCCCCAGGGCCTCGCTCCTCCCCAGCCCCGGTGATGGCCCCTCGGTGGGGGACAGGGGCCATTTTGCCGTCACCGGGGTGGCAGGTCCCCACATGGGCATGTTCCTGGGGCCTTCATCCACTTTCTGGTTGTTTTCCCAAGTCTTGACTCAGGAGACTCGGACCACGGCCAACGGCCAACTGAAATCCCACAGAAGCTGGCATTGGTTCGAGCCAACACAGAGCAGCAACTATTTATCTTCAAATAAGGACCATCATAAAGCAGACAGCCCCAAACCAGTCCAGGTTACAGTCTTTTCCTCACACTTCCCTGTAACTTCACAAACCAGAAACAAAACTGGCAGCAGGAACATTTCATTTATTAGTAAGCATAAGTGACTCACTGCAAATACTTCATTACTAATACATCATTTGCTCAGAACGGCACAAAACAAACAGGTCTGTGTTTTATTCATGGGCCTCCTGTCATCCTCCGTGGCCCCAACTCACTCTGCAAAACATGCAGCTGCTGTGTGTATCACCAAGCAGCATCCAAGAGGGGGACGGGAAGATGAGGAGATGTTTGTGCTCCGGGTTGAGGCTAGGCAAAGATGGGAGCTGGGATCCCGGATGGAGGAAGGGAGCTGGGGAGTCCTTGGCACCTTTCTTTGGACGTCACCACGTCCTCCAGCTGGGACACTGTCCTGCAGCCCTACCAGCCATCAGCTCATCATTATTAAATCATCACAGCTCAATGTTAAAAGACAAGTCTGAAAAATCATCATAAAAGCCTCCACCTGAGCTACTGATAAACCAGAGAAATTACATTACTGGAGTTGCTTTTTTAATTAATGTCTCCCCACTTGTACTGTCTGGTTACTCAACACTCAGTAAGCAATGTGGAGACTGTGCATTTTTTATCATGCTCTTGCTCACTCCCAGTTTCTTGACGTAACCACCATTTACTTTCCCAGCCTTGGTAACTGACTGCCATAAAAGTTCGAGGACAAATGTTTAAGTAGTCTTTTAAAATTATTAATACAACAAAATGTTGAGGTGGCTACACCTGGATTGGCTTCTGTAGGGATCATCCCAAAGAAAACCAGTGTGGTTTCTTAGGAAACCATGTTTTAAAATATGGAAAATCAGTACTTAAATTCTTAAACAGAAAACACGCACAGTGATTAGGGAAGACATGATAGAAATATGAAGCTGGACACCTCCTTCTTCCATCCACCTTCTCCACAAAGAGGGTGCTCCTTTCCAAGCCTGGCTTTGGTTATCTCAATGAGTTCAAGGGGCAGCAACTGCTTAATGCCCTGGGGACTCCTGTTCCTGCTCCTCCCAGCAGGCTTGGGGAGGGCTCCTGGCTCCCAGTTCAGGGCTGGGGCTCTCCTGCCCCCCCAATTCCCCATCCTTCCCTCACCATCCCTGCTAAATCCAAGTCAAATTCAGCAAGTAGTCTTCAGTGGGGAAGCTGGGGATGGAGGGGAGGATTAATTTTGACAGACAGTGTTGTGAGTGGATGCATTCTCAATTAAAAATGTTCCCTTTAATTCAAACTAGTCAATGTTATTATTATTTTGACTTTATTTTTTCAGTTCACCATGACAGATTTCTCAGTTCAGATGACAGAACTGTCATCTGTCCAGCTCTACATCTGAAGGAAAAGAAAAACGACTGTTCCCAGCCGGAGGGGAAAAAGCACACAGGAGGCGTGTGACCTCAGGGTAGGGATTTTGGGCTACAAACAGTGAAATGAAGTGAGAGGTCTCTGACAGTGTAACACGTGTTCTGGGGGCACAAAAAAAAAGGACTTTGAATCGGATCTCATCAAGGTTAAACAAGAATTTGATGGCAAAGCAGAATTTGATGGCAACAAATCGGTCGCGTTTTCATAAGATACAAGGTCCAGGCTTAGAGGTGGTGATGGTGTTCAACTTCCATGGCAGCCAGTGCGCCCTATACAACCCCTGCACCCTACAGCACTGGGTGCTGACACTCCTGGGAGCACATCCCTCCAGCAAACCGCCTTTGTGAAGGGGGAAGGAGAGCAAAACAGAGAGTGTGTTAGAACCAGGGGTACGAATCAGAAATAGAGATGCAGACATCATACAAACCATGTTAAGGGAACTGCCGATAAAGAGTTGTTCTTCAAAGATGAAGACGCTTACTGTTGTATTTCTGTTAAAAATAAGAGTATCACAAATGCAATCATATTTTTTCATGTGTCACTTGTGAAATAAATGATATTTCACTGTGAGGGTGACAGTGTAAGAAATGCAATTAGAATGATTTGCATATTAAAGACATTATTATGTCTTCATTCTAAATATTTCCATCATGATGACTTTGAATAGAATCTTTGCAAACAGAAATATAAATACCCTCATGCCAGATTTCACATAATCTGAAATCATGCTGTGTCAAGTTGTCAATTTTAAGAATTCTCCTAAGCCATTACAAATCTCATTTTAATCTCTCTAAAGACTCATTTGATTTTACATAATTGGAAATAACCACTGCTGGTAACGTGTTAATTTTGATGTGCAGTGAATACCATGGTGCCAGAACCCTTCCAGCCAACCACTATTTTGAAAAGCTGTGCTAAGTTTTCCATCTTCAGACTGTCCCGGGCTGCAGAAACCTTTACAATGCATTTTTTGGGGCTGTTGTTTAATACTAAATATTCCAAAGTATGGAATAGCCCAGTTGGTACTGGACTGCTTCTCTGTGTAGTAGCCTTCTGTTAAAAGAGATGAATCTACTTATCAGGCATAAAGGACACGGCACTTCTCTGCTTCTATTTGCACGTATTCAGAATTACTCTTGGTACTCAGTAGAGCACAGATAACGCACGTGAAGGATGGGAGAAATGACAGCAGCGTCCCACTAGACCCAAACCAAGAGACATGCAAACACTGGCATGGACAGAGAGGACTGGGGTCACAGCCCTGAGTCTCAGGAACATTGACAAACTTTCACTGCACGCACATGTACATAAACCAAAGGAGTATGGCGCAGGAAAGACTGACTTTCAACCTGGGTTTGCAAACTTTACATTGATTAGGAAAAGATTTCTCAAACTGCCATGCATCTCCAGACTTTGTGCTGGGAAGACCATTTACTTCTAAATGACAAGTGTAGGCTGCATGCAAAATATTCTGAATTTTTGGTTCTCTAAATTACTGTTAGCCCAACATTATTCCTGCCTACCTTGGGCTTTTAAATGGAATTACATGGAGCCTGCAGCTTCAAATCTAAATGAAAAATGTAGCTCCAATTGAACCTTAGGAAAAAAAAGGCAAAAGTTAATGAGATTTAAATTAGTAACAGCCAAAGCTTTCCCTTAAAGAAAACATTATCGATTTTAAAGAGCTACCTAATGAAAAAGAATGGCACTCATTTAGACTTTGCATGAGCTACATTAGAGATTCATTTATAATAATAAATAAGGATGTGCTTTACAGTGCAATGAATCAGCAAAATTTATGTACATATTTTTATGAGTTAACTACACATTCCTTAAGCCTTTAATCACAGTTTTGGGTGAATTGTTTATGATAGCAAAGAAATTACAGTTTCTAAGGCCCAGGCCATCAAAGATAATTAAGTATCCATTCCCTATAAGAGTTAAACACCTACGCAACGCTAGGGTTTATAATCTATTCTTCATTTGTAAAATGGAAATGGATACTGGTTTCCCTTTATTCTTTATTAAACAATGTTTCTATTTTAAGTTCAAGTAACTAATTATTGGAAAAATTCCCCTCCTATGAATGCTTTTCAGTTTTTTCACAGTAAGTACAAAAAATTAGTATTGCCAGGAGAGGGTATATATATATGCGCTCTTTGTAAATTCCTTAAATAGGGAGGAAATTCGTCAAGCTGTTGGTTTTCATATATTTTCATTCAAACACAATTTTATACAATAGCGAGACATTTCATCATATCAGTATTGTTCAGGAATATAATATTGTGATCCTACGACATTTCAATATGCAACACCGGTGACTGTGCTCAGGTAATTATCTGGTTGCATTTCGTCAGCTTACCAAATGCAGTTACCCCTCTGAGAACTGCTCAGATAACAAAGGAGGTCCAAGGTCCTCCAAGCAAGTTTCAAATGACTTTTAAAACTAAACTACTGATACAAAAAGTAAGCATGCCTGGACCCAGTCCAAACAGAATTTCATCTCATAATTAATTAAAGCTCCAGACAAAACCCATCAGAACAAAAGGAACATTCAGTTCATTTGTGGAGATACCTGAAAGTGCTAAAACTTTAACTTCCATAAGCGGTCAAATTCTCTGTGGCTCAGCAGCTGAAACCAAGCTTGGTTGGGGGAATCCCAAGCCCCCAGCTTGTTCTCTAGCTCCCACCCTGGTAGGTATCTGCCCAGACTCACTGCTCCAGTCACAGAGCTGCTGAGAAGCACCTCAAAGGGCCGTCATGGTGCTACAGATGGGCAGGCTGACCTTCATGTAGCATTGACAACAAAAAGTGATGTGTAACTCACAAACTCTACTCGTACAGTAAAACCAGGAAGAAACATAACTGCAGTTCTCTCAATAGAGCAAGATATACATCCTTACGTCTCAAACTAAGCTTGCGCATGCCAAGAAGATACAGAACATGTAAAGGTGCCCCATGCAGTACCAACAAGTACCACAATCCCAGGACAGCACTGGTTTTGCAATGCAGTTCACCAAGACATCATGTCACAGGGGAGTTAATACTTGTCAAAGCATGTCTAAACTGTAAGACTTCATTTTTGGTTTGTTAAAGCAAAAGACAGATTTGCAAAGAGATGCATTTATTTTTAATAAAAAAGCATCCATACACATTAATTTCACCTGCCACAAGACGGTGCCTTGAAGAGCTTCTTTAAAGTAACTGAATAAAACTCAGTCCCTCTGTTTCACAGAGCTAAGAATTACACCTGCCTATTTGTGAGCTGATTTACAAAACCATGGCAGACCTCCTCCCCTACCTTCAACATCCTGCTGCTGTCCACCTCCGCAGGATTTTAGTCATCTTATCCACATTATCATTACAATTCAGAGCAGTAGTGCAGCTTTGAATCAAATCCTACTGTTGTCCTCACATTTCACCAGGAGGATACAACACCGGAGACACCGCTGCAGGTACACGCACACACGCCCTCCCACCCCAAGTGGAGACAAACATGTCCAAGCCAGTGTCTGGTCTTCAGATAGCTCCAAAGTGGACATGAAGGTTGGGAGACATTCAATCCTGGGCATCAGCAGAACCCCGGGATTCAATCAGGTCTGAAGTGCACACACACCCTCCCCCAACCCAAAACCATCGAGATGTGGACGCTTCTGCTCCAAATCCTTTATTCTAATGATCCGCTCTTGCTGCACCGAGTTGCGTGCTAACATAGATCTAGCCCAGGATGCCCGAAGGATACCTCTGCGGAGGGTAGGATGGCTCTGCAGAGGGACCTGGACAGGTTGGATCGCTGGGCTGAGGCCAACGGGATGAGGTTTAACGTGGCAAAGTGCCGGGTCCTGCACTTTGGCCACAACAACCCCAGGCAGCGCTACAGGCTGGGAGTGGGGTGGCTGGAAAGCTGTGTAGAGGAAAAGGACCTGGGAGTGCTGATCGATGCTCGACTGGACATGAGCCGGCAGTGTGCCCAGGTGGCCAAGAAGGCCAACGGCATCCTGGCCTGTATCAGGAATAGTGTAGCCAGCAGGAACAGGGAGGTGATTGTCCCCCTGTACTCAGCCCTGGTGAGGCCGCACCTCGAGTCCTGTGTCCAGTTTTGGGCCCCTCACCACAAGAAAGATATCGANGAAGATGGAACTTTCTATTCATCGGGAAAGTGATATGCTTCACACCTCATGCATTAAAAGAAGAGTTCCCAGAGGCAAGCCAGCTCTGAAAAACATAATCTTTGGGAAGAACTTTCGGTGGAGAAAAGGAAATTGTAATTGAAGTACACTGGGTTGGCTTCATACTTTGTTCTTCCTTTCTTTAATTATAAAGTAAATTAATAATCATGAGCATTGTGGTTGGTTTTAACTGTGGTATTCCCTAAGGCACAACAAAAAAAATTGAAACTGCAGGAACTGCATCCCTGAATGGATCTTGAGGGAAATAGTTAATAAAATCTACTTTACCATTGCTTCTTTCTATAAACTGTATATTCTAGTAATGTTCAATAAAGTTTCTTGAAGATCAACAGAAGCCAGTCTTTTCTACCCCACGCAAATGTGACCAGCGTACATTGTACATCGGCGAGATGTGCCACAGAGCCACCGTGACGGCTTAGGAGGGCGGTGCGGATGGAAGCGGTCACTCCTGTAACCCCCATTCTGGTTTACATCTAAGCCAAAGGGACTAAGAATTACCAGTGGACAGAGGGCATCAGCTGGCAGCTGAAACAGTCCTAAATTGAAGAATAACCTAAGCTAGATCTGAGGGAAGCAATAAACAGCTGTTACTCACACTGCTGCCATACTGATTTTCACATCAAAACAAACCTACATTTTAAAATGCTCCTCTTGCCTTTATTTGATTCCACTTTACACACGCTGTTTCTTTTCAGTCTGTTGCTAACTGATGCAGGGGTCACTTTCTGATGTGTTGCAGACCACAGCTCAGGAACACCCGATTTAAAGCCTGCTTCCCTGCAAACCAGTTTGTACACAGCTCAGCCTCCTCTGACAGGGTGCAGCCTTGTACTTCTTGATAACATCCTCTAGATTTTAATTACCACTGCCTACACTCCACAAAGAAAGCTTAGCACGTCACCTCTGACTTCCAAACCTTTCACAAGTAACAGGCTTCCACAAGCTTTTTTTTCCCCCCTACTTTTTTTTTCCTACTTTTTTTTTTGTGTTTCTGTCTCCCTTTGCATTCTTTCAATCTGCAGAGTTTAACTAGGTTCATATGCGCTCTGTACACCAGTAAAAACTTCAAAACTCAGACATTTGAAGTTTGCCTTCCTCCCCAAGAGCCTTCAGATGAGTGCCTCCTCTGTTTTAAATATTCCAATGGGAATTCCTACAAGCACCTTGCCCTTTCCTTTCTGCCTGGAGGAGGATTGCTGCTTTCATTGCAGGGAGACAACAACTAAAAATATTCTGGACGTACACACCCAAGCTTCCCTAATGGAATGATGTACAAGAGAGGTGGTATTTCTTTGGGGCTGGAAAAGAGGCGGCTGAATCATTCAACCATTCGTGATGTCTGTAACAAGTCTCTTCTGAGCTTTGACAAGAGTTTCACGGTGAGGTGAGACTAAGCATTGTGCTCTCTAAGCTTCGAGCTCCAAATGAAAGACGACCTCCTGCAAAAAGTATCTGAAGATCATTTCTTCCAGCTTTGCCAAGGCTCTCAAATGGTGAAGGCTAACTTAGGAAGGCCTTCTTGAGGAGACAAAGTCTGCCCACCGTTCAGAGGCAAGACTAATATGCTAACAAAATCCCTTGGCCGCTAAAGATGCAGTTTGAACTCTGATTTTCTTTTGTTAGAAAAAAATGATCTCATACAGGCTTTGTCAAAAGAGCTTTGTTAACACTAACACGTGCAAAACAACTATGCTAATGTGACATTTTCCATCCACTTGTTCTGTACTTTTATGCCACTTATAAACGAACTACAGCAATTCCCTCCCAATCCCTAATATTTGGCCACGTGAGTATGTGGGAGGCCACTTTTTTATTACTTTTACTGTGCTAATGTATTGTCATTTATTACTTACACAGAGCACACCTGCACTTTAAACCTGACTACACGTGCCATTTGGCCAATAGCCTTGTTGACACAATGTTGGTTTATTAAAAATTGTTATTATACTAACAAAGTAGTATAACCAAACGAACCAACCACATTTGGGGATAGTTCGTTTCTACACGTGCAATGTCTCCACGCCTCCATACCAAATGTACCCAGGCAGTCATTTGGGCACAGGGGCAGCTGTTCCTCTTCCTCCTAGTCCCAGCTTAGAAACCTGAATGAAGTTGAAAAGGGAACATCTTGGGGAAGTCTGGCAGTTAAAAACTGGGGACACAACAGCCATCCTTTCCTAATTAGTATTTTTTAAATGCACAAGAATTTTCAAAAAGCCTTCATTTTGCAATTGAAGCATGAAAATAAACTGGTACTTGTACAACCACCAAGGTTTAGCCACACAGAACTTGGTCATCTCCTCTGTGGGATTATTATGCACGTTCATGACTTAGTGTGTTGAACAGAAATCAAAGGCCACGCGTAGATGTTTATCAAACAGATAAAAATAGACTTATCCCCAGGAATATGCAAGCTTGATAAGAAAAGTAGATAAAAGGAAGTAATAATTACCCCAGTTTCCTAAAGAAAACAGAAATATTGAAGCCCCAAGGCAAGAAAACATTTTCATACACAGTAACTCTTTAGAAAAGACACTGTTGAGGCAGTTTCTGATGAAAGTAATAACAGTAGTGACGGGATGCGAACACACATCTGCAGTCCACGGCTTTCCCTGCATGAGCTCCTGCTCACGGCTTGCTCAGGAGTTAAAAAAGTAATAATAATGAAAATTAAACCGAGACTGAAATCATCAGTCTTCCACATTATTTTCACAGAGTTGTCAGAGTCCAAGAGCAGAGGCGATAATTTAGACTTACAGCACAGGCGTCTCTGCTAAAGCCCTGAGCGCTGAAGAACCCCCCCCAAATTGTGAGTCCTTTGCTAGAGCCCTCCTCAGAGGAGCTGTGTGTGAGCACCACTCCCAGGGCACCTCTCCCCACCAGCATCCCACACACACCGCCCTCAAGCTGAATGTGTGGGTTTGCTATGTGATGCACTTGCAATGATGCCCTAAAAGGGGTGGGTGAAGGGTTTTTCCCATCTTTGCTCCCCACTTTCTCCCCACCAACTTTTCCCTTTTAATCTATGAACAAGGACATTCTAGCTGCGCTTTCAACACCCCAGTCTGCTGAGGTGTCTTCTAGAGACAGCTGGCTACACAAGTCTGCCCGTTTCTAACTATTTTTAAAACACAGATGAAGAGAGAGGCATTTAGATCAGAGTGGTTGGACAAGAACTGAACAATAACAAGTGCACAATAACAAGTGCACTGTTTTAAAACAAACAAAACAAACCAAACAAAGAAAAAAAACCAACCCAACCAACAACGGCAACAAGAAGCTATAGCGAACCACCCCTGCATCATTTACCTACTTGATTTCCTTAACAGCTATTGTGACTTCTGAATTTAGTTTTCCTTTTCATTTATAAGAGCCCGTTCCTGATTGTACTCAAAATAACATTATTTTCTCCCTGGAAAGACCTGGTGCTGCCTTTCTTGACTTGTAACTTCCTTTCCACTCAGCCCCAACTTTTGCACAGTATCTGCCCCAAGAGATCTTGCAAGGAGATCTTGAGCATTATTATTTTCGAGGAGATGAGGTGAGGACCACGTGGGGAAGTGATGCGACTCAAATACATGGCCCCAAACCATTCTACAATGGACAGATGTCCATAACATCATCATCAGAAGAGATACTATGCTGCGGGCTGGACAGCAGCCTCCATGGCGAGCCAGCAGCTCATGCAGAGATAACGGTGCTGTCACCCATGCGCGAGCCAGCGAGGAATGTTTAGTGCCATATGGCCGCACCACGTTGAGAGTGATGCTCATTAAGGAGACGGTGTGGCACTTGCTTTCATTCTCTGAACAGAGCGAGCCCTAAAATCTCCAGGCTGTCAGTCCAGTAGGAGAGAAGAAACTTACTTATCTGGCCAATTCCTTCACACTATGTTTTTTATTTGTATTTTAAAGCTTTAGTCCACAGATCACATCAAAGGCCAGGCACCACACTCTGGCCCTTACAGAACACGGTAACTGGATTCCACCTGCACTGCAGTGCATTGCACCCGCGAAGTTACAGCTTAAAAAGGCGAAAGTCCTTCTACAAGCGCTGCAAAAGATCCTTCACGCTATGGTGGAAAACCACTGACCTGCACATTTCATGCAGCCAGTGGGTGAAACGGCTGTGGTACAAACCTTCCACAGAGCTGGGACGCTTTGCAAGACTCCAGTTCATAGATCCCACAGTCGTTTATGGTTCAGGGCAAAGGCAGCCAAAAACTTTACCTGTGGCCACACAGAGCCGGTGGCTTCATCCAAACAGGCTGCTGTGTCTCCGCGTTTATCACGGTAGAGTACGAGGGCTGCAAGCCAGGACTTCACATTTCACAGCAAGCTACTTGCAAAACTTTGCTTTCATTTGAGAGCAGGAGGAAATCTAATAAGCATCACCAATTGCTCCACTATCCTATTAGACTGCAGCACCAGCCAGCGTGAAGCGGTGGCTTGTCTCGGCTGTCAGCGGTTCCTGGCCATGCCCTGCGGGTTCGCCGCTGCTCCCTGCTGCTTCCTTCTCCTCCGATCTGCGCTGCCCTCGCCTGTGCTTCACAGCAGGCAAGGAAAAAAGAGAAGTCTTTTTTAAAAAATCACTTTTTAAAAGGAAGTGTATACCTGAAGTGATTTGTGACCCTGATTAAAGCTTAACTGCCTTTTTTTCACCTTGGCTCAGTTAAAGTGTATGACAGCAGTCATGCAGTGCCAGAAGCCAGTGTAAAGGGACACACAGAAGATTCCAGAACATTACAGTAACTGGCAAGACGTTCACTCTTACTCCCAGTTTTCCCACTTTTTTCCTTTACCTCCCACAAGAAGTACTTAAGAGCAATCATTACTTCCCAGGATGGGCAGCCTGGGGGCAGCCTGGGCAAGTTCCTCCGCAACAGGTTGAGGGGGGGGGAACGACAACGACGGACACACGACACGGACGGACGGACGACACGTGAGTTGTGCAGACGGTGAACCCCACTTGGCAGAGTGCCCCAGCCGTGCTCTGCCTACCTCTACACTCCACAGCAGGGCACCACGCAGGCAAAAATCACAGAATCACAGAATCACAAGGGTTGGAAGGGACCTTGAAAGATCATCTAGTCCAACTCCCCTGCCAAGGCAGGGCCACCTAGAGCACATCACTCAGGAACACGTCCAGTCGGGTTCTGAATGTCTCCAGAGAAGGAGACTCCACCACCTCTCTGGGCAGCCTGTTCCAGTGCTCTGTCACCCTCACGGGGAAAAAGTTTTTCCTTATGTTAACCTGGAACCTTCTAAAATCCTCCTCTGGAGCACCCAGTCTCCCCAGAGGTGCTTCAGAGAACTGGTGCTGGCAAACGGAAAAAGCAGTGCAGGCAACCCTCTCTTTTAGTGTCTTCTTTCCAGCAGCAGGGTGCAGGTATGAGTAGAGGGCACCCCGCAGGACCTCAAGGCAGCTGCACCACTACAAACGCACGCTGCCTCTTAGCCGAGTCGCCTGGGTCCCGCTGCGTGGCCCTGGCAGCCTGCGGGCACACGCAGCAGCACGGAGGCTGTGTGCCCCCGAGCAACATCCTGAGGGAAGGAGCCATCCTCAGGCGAGACACACAGACACTGAGCCTTACAGGAAAGCACCAGACCACGCACACACGCATTTCGGATCTGCACTGCAAGTTGTTAAACCCGCTGCAGCTCTGGCTCAGAATGCCCATGCTGCGCTTGCACAGAGCCGAGCCTGGGACTGCTGCCAAAGCACTGGACTGCAGCGAGTCCGGTGCCGTCTGCACCGCGTCCCCACACACCTCATCAGCACAGGCCCCACTAAGCAAGTGGGAAGGTTGCCCCCCCCCAGACACAGAGCGATCTCCTTGCATGGGCTTGATGATTCACAGCTCCATCCAGAGCGCCGTGCAAAGCTGGTCTTGCGTAGCGGCACTGACCCATGAGCAGCCAGTGGTTACACGGGCTCCTTCTGCTCGCCGAAGTGGAGAAAAGCCTCCAGGGACTCTGTTCACCAACCTCTCAGAGCAGCCATCACACAGTCCCTCCGCATGCTCTGATCAATATTTAAATGATGGTGACAGCATTAAGAGGCCCTCCCTCATGCACTGATACAGTGCCGCCAGCCATCCCATCTGGCCAAGGTCTGAAGGAAAAAGAAAAGATAAGGCTTGTACTGTATCTTGAAGGTCAGTAGGTTCAGGCATGTTTGAAAGTTTAACTAAGGCTTTGTGGCAGGTCATCTCCCTATTTCCTGATGTGGAAACAATTTTATTTAATACTTCATTGAAAAAACAGACCGTTGCATAATACTCCCGACAACGGTCTTCAGTGCAAATCTGCCACCCCAGACAGGTAAAGCTCCACCACAGCGTAATTAACAGACTGTGAGTTAAAAGCTCTGTAATGTCCACCCGAAGCAGAGACACCCATCCCTTCCGTTTCCGCATCGATGCCGAAGCAAAGCAGGCAGACACGGCGCCGAGGTGCTGCCTGCTGCCCTGCCACAACCAGCCCGTGACCGCTCCAACCGGCAGCCTCCCCCAGAAAGCCTCAGCAGGTCACCCCAGGCGTGCACCTCCGCTCGCTCTCACCCGCACCACTTCATCTGTAGTTACTCAAAAGGCGCAGTACCTTACCGACAGCACTAACACAGGTTGCACCGTGAGGCGACAACACGGCTTTTCCAAGAGTGGAGATGGGAATCGTGTTATGATAAAATTTACGCTAGCTGCGCCGAGGCTCCCCGTTTGGGATCAAGCGCCTTTCCCCTCTCAACACACAACAAAGGGCAGCATCAAACACATACCACGCTCTGCTCATGGCTCGACGGCTGCAGGAGCATCACACCTCCCATATCCCTTGAGCCTGCGACGGCCAGCACGTAGGCAAGTGGGAAGGATTATCCCATTCTGGTGTTTAAAACAGGAACAAGTCTGGAGGTTCCTCACTCCTAATTCTGACTTTCCTGCTGGCCCTCTTTTACTGTCTTCTAGTTTTCCTGATTTCCGTGGTAGAACCTGCTTACACACAGAAAATCTGTGGCCTCTGCAAGAGTAAGACCATTTGGGCTGAAGAGAAGGTCCCCGCTGTGCACTGGGGAGAGCACGCACGCTGTGGGATACAGCAGGTGAGGTCTACTCCTTCACCTTTCAGAAGAGGGGGCAGGAAAAGCAGAGAGAACACAAGGGAAAAACGCTTCCCAAACACAGTTTTGTCCAATAAATCACAGCAGAAGTTAAAAAAGAAACAAAAAGTGACCATGCTTCATTCAAATTTCACTGCCTGAATTTCACCTTGGAACTGCTTTCAGCTTGCACAGAGCCCTTGGTGAAAGCCCACGGTGTGTGGTGACTTGAAACATCCAACATCGAGCTGCTGAAGACTTTGGAAAAATTTCTCTCCAAGACACCACCAGCAGCAGTGGGCAGGGAACAGCACAACCCACTGCGGCTGTCCCAGGACACCAGCACTGCGGCACTCCATCAAAATCACTGGGGCTGGGCTGCAGCACATATGGCAGAACCAAAGAGATGATAAAAAGTAGCAGGAGAGGGGAGGGGAGGGGAGGACACTTGGGAAGGCTCAGATCAAAGACTCAACTTCTGTTTTAAAGGCGACCTTGAAGTAAAGCAGGTGCTAAAATCTGTGTATGACTCGGAGAACGGGCACTTTACCAGACACAGCGGCAGAACCCATCAGCCAGACAGGCAATACACAGTTAACTCAGAGCATTCTCAACCACATTTATATTTTCACTCAGCTCATCAAGTAGAGTCAGAAATCAGATTTTTCCATCAAAGTGTTAAACTACTACTTTTTTTATTCCAGGCCAACAGAAAGTACGTACGAGGCACGAGGTTGTTTTCACTGACTGCAAAGAAGAGTTTGGTAAGTTTTGTCTATTTGATGGGAAGGCAGAAACTGGAGTCAGTCAATAGCTACTGAGCAAGATCCACATTTGTAAGGTGGATGGCTCCAGCTTTAAAGAACGGGAAGGCGAGCAGCCCATGGGAAGCCCCGCAGAGTCCCACCAGCTCGAGGCACAGCAGCATTGCCAGCTATGAAGCCCAGACATGGATCTAAATGTCTCCAAAGATCAGATCTTTGCCTCCAGCTTTAACGCATGGGGTGGGTTTCAAGGTTCCCAGCAGTCTGACTGTGCAGATGGAACTATTTTTCTTAACCAGAAAGTCTAACTGCAGCTTGTTGCTGGCAAGCAGGTCTTGCTATCCCTCTGTAGGAACAATTATGACCTTCCAGATACTGCATTGATTTCAGCATTAACATTTTTCACACTTCCCTGTCACAATAAAACACCATGCCCGCATTATCTGAATACAGACACTCGTGGGAGCGAGCATTAAGCAGACTTTCACAAGGTAACACAGATCCAAACAGATGGACGGACCCTGGTTTTTAAGCTGTACCGTTCCACGGGGCTTCCTTTAGCCAATTTGATCACCGCCGAGGAAAGGAAGCTTTACACCTGATGCATCTGTGCTGAAAGACCCCCTGCCTTTAAAATGACTTTTCTGAGTGTTATTGGAAACAACAACATTAAGATAATGGCAAAACTGGCAGTGAGAAATTCACAGGGGACGCAAAATAAATGAAATCAATTAGTATTATAAATACAGGCTGAGTTTCATGCGTCTCAAATGTCAATTATTCATACTGAACTTTTGAGACTTTATTATTAACAGGTTTGTTTTGGCAAAAGCTATAAAAAAGGAACAGAAAAACCCAACAGTGCTATTTTAAACTTGTGCCATCATGCTGCAGTTTACATAGCTGCAAATAAAATGGAAGAATATTCTTATGAGCCATCAAATGGCTCAGCTAATACCGAGAGGCATTTACTGAAACAAAAATTTTGAACAAGCCTGCTTCACAGCAAGCCTAGTTTTGATTTTTCCAATTAAACAAAGAACAATTCGTACCCCCATATGAAAGTGGATGAGCTCTGTTTAAGTACATTAACCAAACACATCGGTTTTGAGGTCAGCTGTCATTCTTTCCAAATTGCTCCCTGAGCAGATCACAGAGCAGATGGAAAAGGCCAGTTTGACATGACTCTTTGGCTTAATTATAGCATTACTAAGACAGCATATGGAGTTGGTATGTACTGTAGAATTTTATCCAATAACTTCATTTCTCTTAAATTCAGTGATCTGCTTCATTTGCTTTTACTTGATCTTCAGTATGTACATTCACTGCAATTGAATTACTTTTACCTGTGCATTACCAGGTCAAGCTTTCTTAACAAGTACAAGAGCTGTAAATCTACATTAGTGTTCAAAGAATCACAGAATTTCAATTCGGTATCAAGTACAAGATCCTTTCGAAAACATCAGTACTTAAACTGATTCACTGTTTGCAGCGCTAATTGTGTCAGATCCCTCAAGTTATCCTGTGACTCCTCAGAGACGAGCAATGCCAGACTGGTCTAGTGACAAAAATGCTTTGTATTACATAGACTAACACCCCCCAAAGAATCATCTCGTGACATATGCCTACCCATATGCACAGGCACCACACCCACAACACAGTGCTAGGCAAAGGTGGCAAAAATAGGCCTGATAAGAAGAGCAGAACAAATAAAACGCCGACACACTACCTGGAAGCACGGGCAGTTTAGCATCTTAGCAAAGCACTGCTCCATTTCCGTGTCCTTGCTTTACAGAAATCACTGCAGTGTTCAGACCTGTGAAGTAACCACCCATCAACAAGAGATTTGAATTCTTGGCACTGATCTCCTGCTGGAAATTTTTTAGGAAAGGTAAAAACCAAATAAAATTGAAAACTCTTATTCTGGTCCTCTAAATACGTCAGGTTTTTGTAACAGTTACCCACACCAATGGTTCCATTTGCAACACCAATAAACTGTTCAAGGTTCAGATAGAGTATCAGGGTATGTTGTAGGTGTTGACACGATAAAATAAGAGAACCACCTGCCATCGTGGAAAGACATACTTTAACCGGACTGCAACCATCACTAGAATTCCTCCAAGGTCTATTACCACATAAAGGGTGCTTCGCAGCACGGGGTTGTACAGAATCCCACATCACTGACAAATGTACCAAAACCAGGAAAGCAGGAAAATCCAGCTCCAACTTGATTATTTCAATATCCTTCATCATTTTCCTAAAAAGAGGAAACGGAAGAAAGACAGGGCTATCAAATTGTGAGAGGAAGTGGTACATTTCCACTGCCCTCTTTCTCAACAGTTCAGCTTCTTCCTGCTGGGCAGCAATGGAAGGAGGCAGCTATCTGAAATTAGGAAGGGGGGAAAACAACAACAACAAACAACAAACTGTTGGGTTTCTATGATAAGTTCTAAATAGAACTTTCAGGGAAAAGCTTCATTTTGAATTTTCATTGTGAAATTAAAAAGAAAACACAGATTTTCTTGTAAAAATGTCACTTCTGCAAACCAGTTTTCAAACCAGATGATGTCATTTTTGATCACCTCTCAGCTCTTAGTCATAATACAAAAGACTCTTAATGCAGCAACTCACCCTGACAAAGCAGACTGTCAAACCTCCCATTCAGAACCTCTTTTCAAAGCTGACTTAGGACCCCCATAACATCTTTGACACCTTTTGTTCTTCACCTATCTAAAAGGCAAATCCAACTCAAATTAAAAAATAAGGGTCGAAAAGACAAAAGAACATAGCACCCAAAATGTAACAGATTTGAAAAATTCTCACTGCCTACAACATTAAAACGTCTGATTTAAGAGGTTGGTTTCTCACACTGCCACATTAACAAATGATCACCATCAACCTGCAGTTTAACTACTTACATTTATAATCAGTGAAAATAGATGGATGGTGGTTAATGGCTCTTCATTTGTTTCCTGGGCAAGAAACAGATCCTATTTCACCAGCTGGCAAGGAGGTACAAGCTCTCTGCGGTGCCACAGCATCTGGCTGCAGAAGCTCTCAATTCCTTCTCAGCGCACCCCACCTCTAGGACCCACCGCAGGCCAGGCGGTGTGTGGCAAGTGATGGGATCTGAACCCACAGGAAGCACAGCCCTGCTGCAAAGAGCAACCAGGATCAAGTACCACTGTTAGAAGAACATGAAACAGGGAAAGAAAATGAGGAACGAGTGCTGAGGAATAAAAAGGAGTCAAACGAGTACTTAGATGCTCCTCATAAGGCACTCTTCTCTGCCTTGCTTGATTCTTGCTGCACTCAGCCTCAA
The DNA here is from genome assembly GCA_013399095.1 of Psophia crepitans. Lineage (NCBI taxonomy): Eukaryota > Metazoa > Chordata > Aves > Gruiformes > Psophiidae > Psophia > Psophia crepitans. Next base: position 116,695 of record VWZZ01000951.1, on the reverse strand, counting down.
ACGCATGTGAGCCTGCAATTTAATATTTTCTCCAACCCTAGTAAGAAAAAAAGAAATTCCTCCTGCATCATCATAATTCAGAAACACAGAAACGTTTCTCTCAATTTTTTTGACAAAGCTGAGGTCGATTCTGTCTGTTCCCTCTCTGTCTACTCTGGTATCCACAGAATCTGTGCATAATGCTGGAATTACTATCCCACACTAAGGCTGCAATTCTGCCTTAAAAGTACGATGACCAAAGCTAACAGTTGCTTGTGGCAATCACAAACACCACAACCTCTGCCTTCCATCCTGACACAACCCAGAATTGTAGTTTCAAGACTTATAGTTTTCTTACAGAGGGGATGTGGAGCTCTTATCTTCTGGGTCCCAGCAGGAGTAGCATTTGGATTCAAGATGACTGGTCCTATCTCAGCCTCCATCTCAAGACCCAAATCTCATGGCAGCAACAAATTCTGGGTAACTCCAGCCACGTGTGACATGATATTGAAACTCAAATCCAAAAATGCCACAACTTTTGAAGGTACTACTTACTCAGTGTTTTAACTTTGGTCCATTTTTATGTTTCCACTAAGATTTACTTGACTTATGTTAACATAATTAAGGGTTCAGGGAGTGGGGGGAAGACGAAATTGTGATAGCTATGGCTGCAAATTTTTTAGAAGGTTTAAGCAATCAAATGCCACTGGGAAATCTGTCCCTACATAATCCAGTGCTGCATACAGGGAGCTGCACTCCACCCTCGGAAGATCATACATTTCAGCATCCTTAGTACACACATATATTAGCTGTATTTTTAACATGCAGTATTTAATATTATAAAACATTATAAAATTACTCTGCAATGCTTGTTGACATAAAAAACCACAGTCTTCACTTGACATTTATCAAACTTCCATACACAAAACTTAGAAGGTTTTCTCATTCACATTTATCTTGGAATAATTTTAAATCAGCCTGTTTCTGTCCAAATGGCATTGCACAACGAAGTGCATAGGTGAGAGACAAACAACAGACGCACGTTAACGAAACGCAACAGCAGTAAACCTTCAGGTAGCCACAGCATCGCGAGTTATAAACACGCCTTCCAGAAGTGATCCTAAGAGGTGCTTTTACAATCACAGCACAAAGGCACAGGTGAAAGGCAATTTTTCCTGCAGGTGGATCTCTCAAGAAAAAAAAAATAAAATTCCTCCTTCATCTTAGAAACACAGAACAGACTTTTAGATAACCTTAAACAGAAATTATTTGGGGCTATTTAAGCAAGAAAAATACATTGCTTCTACCTAACATCCAGCTGTTACGATTAGAAGCCGAACAATGTTTTCACTATGATGAACTTCAAAGGCAAAATTGGAATGTTTCGACAAATATAAAAAAACATAGAGGAAAAAAATGCCCACCTAGGTTTTAAATGATGTTTTAGATAACTCAGCTTGACACTTCAAAATACAGAATTTAGCTTGTTCACAAGAAGGAAGACAGGCTGCGCAGGATATAAAAGATGAGGTTCTCTGCTCTGCTACTACAGGCAGGACCTCGGTCCTGCTACCTCCTTACGTACGGCCCAAATTAAATTGTCCTACGAGAACTTAGTTACTGGTACAAAGGACAAAATCGACCCTTATTTCTCAAGACAAATATTTACACAAGAACTGGGGTGAGCTCTCCAAACCAGTTTTACGTGGAGCAGCACAGAGCGGAGCCCTCGGCAGCGGTCTGCAGGCAAGCTCAGCAGTGCCCGGTCCGCTGCAGGGTCCCCTCGTGGGGGTGACCCAGGCAGCACAGAGAGAGGTGGCCCAACATGTGATGCCCAAGGTCCAGCTTATGGATGCAAGAATAAAGATGTTGCAACTCAGATACTATATGGGTGAAGACCATGCAAAAAAGACAGAGGAAAGACACCAATGTATGACTGAACACGCAACCAGTGGAGTCATAACAAGATCCTCCGCTGAACTATTAAATGCAATATTCCCAAAATCTCTAATTATAACATTTTCAATGCCTATTTAAAAACTAAATACATAAATAAACAAACAAACAAAGCAGCGAGGTGGATTTAATTGATATATAACAGAAGAGACACTTTGTTCAGGTAAGAAACTCCCAAAGTTATAACCGAAGTTAGAAATCAGCACACCGTTCAATAAAACCCAAAGGTGTATTTTTAATGAGAAAAAAATGCATAGTCAATAGCCTCATCTTAAAGGTCTTTCCTGGGGTGAGGCAGGAAACAGAAAAGAAACTTTCGTCATCTCCAGCATTTGTCACAGAATTAGTTTACACGTAATTAATGGTTTTCCTGCAAGTACACTGTCAACAGACTAATTTAATCTGCTCCAGACTCTGAGGATAACAAAATTCCTGAGGAAAATGCAAAAAGAATTCTCTAACTGCAGCGTTATCATGCATAAAGAGAAGTTCATGTATAGAGTGTTTCAGATAGTTCTTTCTTATCATAAACTCCAGCTCCCGGGCACTGGAACTCTACAAAGCAGCATCAGAAGCAGCAACCGAGCTGCATGCTCCTGGGGAATTCAGAGAAACGGTTTTCTAAAACTATCTCCTGCTCTTTAGATATGACATGATGTTCGCAGAGAGTACCCACTAATCTATGCAGCTGGGAAAGTAGTGAGCAGAGAAGCAGAATGAATAAATAAAATAACCCTGTTCAACTTAGATCTCCTCAGCTGAGATTAAAACCTTTCTAGATTAAGTTTATCAGAAAAAAAATACAGTTTCTTTTGAAGAGTTGTTAGGATAAAAATCACTTTCTGGATCTTAGTTGTGTCTCCATTGGGAACAGGAAGAATCTAAATAGTAGAACAGAATTACTGCCAGTAAAAGCAATACTCCAGTGCTGAACCTTTCTCAAATACAGGCTCAGCTCCTCGATCAGGATGACTTGACCTGATTAAGGAACATGCCATCAGCTCACCTCATTCAACATCCTCTGCACAAACAGTTAATAAATCTCCCAGCTGCTCTTTAAACAAAAGATCATAGTCAAAGCCTCCTAACAAAAAAGATAAGTATCCAGATAACTAACTTAAATTTCAGTCATCAACTCTTTCAATTTTCCACTCCACTCCCATGCAAGCCAAGGGGAGTTTGCTATTGCCACCAAGACGAGGCCTTGCCCAGGCTGGAGACGCGTTGGAGCTGTCAGCCCACACTCTCGCTCACAGCTCTCTGTGTAAGCAGAAGACAAGCTCATTATTGAGCTTGGATCAATATTAGCAAAAAACCTTCAAGACTGGAAAAGTTTATTAGGAGAAAATCACCACAAATACATTGGTATCACTTGAATCTTTTGGCTAAAGTTTGATTTTCCTCATTTTTATGTTATGCAAATTATAGTCTGTGTAAATCTTAAATCATGATAACCTAAAGATTAGTAATAAATTGGACCCCTCTCCTAATTAAAATTTCATGTCATCTGACTTCTGTCCATACTAAATCATCCAGTGAATCTTCCCTCCTCCCTATTACTCACAAACTGAGAGATGACATTTAGCATCTTAGTTTGGTCCAGAGATGAAGTTGGTTAGATTACTTTGGAGATAAGGGGATAGTTGAGAGTGGCTAAATCACCAGTGAAAAACTCTCCCACCCTTGTCGCTTAACTGAAGATCTAAGCCCACAGAATTTAAGACTTTCCTGATCAAGCAAGGACAAAGTTTTTTGTTCTGCTCCCACTTAAGATATGAGTCCTTCCTACTATGAAAAAGAAAACTCTAACAACAAAATACTGATGCAAAATTCAGTTTAAAAGTGTATATAATTGTACGCACAAAGTCATCAGGCTCTGAAAAAAACCACACAGGTAAATGGTTAGCAAATGTAACACCCATCCGCAAGAAGGGCTGGAAGGAGGAAACAGGGCCTGTCAGACTGACCCAGGTGCTAGGGAAGGTCATGGAGCAGATCATCTTCAGTGCCATCATGAGGCACATACAGGACAGCCAGGTGATCAGGCCCAGCCAGCATGGGTTTATGAAAGGCAGGTCCTGCTTGACTGACCTGATCTCCTTCTATGACAAGGTGACTGGCTTAGTGGATGAGTGAAAGGCTGTGGATGTTGTCTACCTGGACTGTGGCACTGGACTTTATTAAAATCTTTGACACTGTTTCCCACAACATTCTCCTGGAGAAACTGGCTGCTCATGGCTTGGACAGGCCTACGCTTTACT
>VWZZ01000951.1:130-112292 GCA_013399095.1 Psophia crepitans | reverse complement strand
TGAGCAGGCAGTGTGCCCAGGTGGCCAAGAAGGCCAACAGCATCCTGGCTTGTATCAGGAATAGTGTGGCCAGCAGGACTAGGGAAGTGATCATCCCCCTGTACTTGGCTCTGGTGAGGCCACACCTCAAGTGCTGTGTTTAGTTTTGGGCCCCTCACTACAAGGACATTGAGGTGCTGGAGTGTCTACAGAGAAGGGCAACAAAGCTGGTGAAGGATCCAGAGAACCGGTCTTATGAGGACCATCTGAGGGAACAGGGGCCGTTTAGCCTGGAGAAAAGGAGGCTATAAGGAAGAACTATGCTTTAGCCTTTAACAACCTGAAATAAAGGTAGTTTAGCCAGGTGGGTGTCAGTCTCTTTACCTAAGTAACAAGTGATAGGATGAAAGGAAATGGCCTCAAGTTGCACCAGGGGAGGTTTAGATTGAATATTAGGAAAAGGGTTGTCAATCATTGGAACAGGCTGCCCGAGGAAGTGGTTGAGTCACCATCCCTGGAGGCTTTTCAAACACACATAAATGTGGTGCTTAGGGACATGGTTTAGTGGTGGACTTGGCAGTGCTGGGTTAATGGTTGGTTAATGGTTCTTAAAGGTTTTTTCCAACCTAAATGATTCTATGATAATAAGTACTGCTCTGCAAACATCTAGCATTTTCTATCCCTGTTATCTTTACACGCATATTGTCATTTACTGTTGTTTTTAATCAAGAGCACAAAGTTTTCATATTATACAGTGCAGCCAAATAAAACCATCAGTATCTTTAACTAGAGGAAGTCACTCAGGTGGATTTTCAGCATTAATTTTAGATTAACAGTAATTGCCTAATTATCATGAAAGGATCGCAAGGAAAACAATTCTGTAACAAAAGTTGTAATAGCTTGTGTAAATAGGAAGACTATTGAAGATAACCCTTATGGTTCAGGGTTTGATACAGTCTGTAATGTTTACAGACTGGGGAGTGAGGGGGGATAATCAGCACTGCTTTCTGTAAGCAAAAGCTTGATCCTCCAAAAGACCTAATGCTGCTGACTGGGTCTCCAGTTTGAGGTTGTGTCTTCAAATGCTTATCCAACGCTTCTAAATCTATTACAGTGTTTAGATGCATGGTGCAAGTTGATCCAGAGATTTGCCTGACAAGGACGAAGGACAGTCTGCATCTCCCAGCTCTTACTTATCTGCTACCAGTCTGAGCAGGAACTCAGCTCTCCAAGAGCCTTTACATACTTTTTCAACATCAAAACCCTATTCAGTGGCTTTTTGTAAACACAGGGGTTTTTTCTCAAGTTTTGGAAACCCTCATCCAAAACAAAACCAGGACTTCACTTTGGCTGTGAGCTGTATAGTGGTGGTGAGCAAAGGGCAAGATGTGGAGTGTCAGGAGCAATGTCTCAGGCAGATACTTGTGCCTGTAAGGGTTCGAAAGCCCAGGTGGAAGAGGACTCTCAGGATTGCAGTCAGAGCCCAACTCAGAGCATCCTCATTTCAGTCCAAAACCAACTATGCCTGAAATACTGAGTTCAAAGCACCCCGGGTTCATTCTCACAAGTAACTACCATGTGAATAACCTGATCATTGGAGATGTTCTGAAGTTAAGGAGCTACCCAACATCCGTTACTTTTACTACTGTGTTGGGAACACAGCGCCTGAAGCTAAAATACTTCTCCGTAGCAGTTGGGAGTTCAGGGCAGGAAGGCTCATTACTGATGTGCACTTCCATCATTCTGGACTATTTCCGATTTTCAGCTCCTGTTTAGAGCCCTTCAATCCCCCTGAATTACTGACAACTGGAGGATAATTAGTCCATCATTGTTTGGAAAAACTAGAAGGTTTTCTATATTTCTTTCCAACCACTTAAGCTGGCACACAGGAGAACCTTATACCACAATTTTGCACTTCACTCTTATTAAGGTCTTTCACCTCCTGTTTCTTAACATTGAGATACTAAACAATCCCTTGGCTTAGTTCTAAAATAAAAGTTACATCACATTTGAGCTGATGCCTTCCAGCCAACCTCTGCCAAATACAATTTGCTTAAAAACCTAAACCTATCTAGCTGGGGTTGGATAAGAAACTTGTGGCAAAAGCTGCTTTATAAATAAACCTTGTACTCTTGCACTTGAAGAAAAAAGAGTTTCACACAGGAATCAGAAAAACTGGCTCCACATAGCCAGAGGAGATATTCAACTGTATCAATATGCTCATCCAAAAGGTTCTGCTAATTAAAACCAAGTGACTCCTTACAAATGGAGCAGCAGTTTAGCTGGGTTTGAGTAGGCAGCATGTGACTCTCTGCTTTCAGTGCCTGAAAATGTAACAGACATAACAGACACGTTGAGTAAGAAGCCACTGCCTCCACAACGCGCTGAGGGCCAAACTTCAATTTCCTTGTAATGGCACTGTGATTCTGAAACAGAGCATAAATGGGTTTGAGGGTTTTTCTACCTGAATGCACTTATAGCCACATTAGAATTATTCTGACAGCCATCATCTGTGGTCTTCTGATGGAGGAAACCCTCCACTAGGCTTCTTTTAAAAGTTGCCGTTGGACCGGTCTAAAGAAAAAACGCAGATTTTAAACTGGGTGCTTCAGATCTATCTTAACATGGTCAGAAAGCACGGAATGTGTTTAGAAGTCTTTCAGACCATTTATCATATGCATGAGGTGTTCTTTTTGATGCCATGACACTGAAAGAAAAATCAGATCCCCCTTCCTCAAACATGCTAGTCATACCTCTGAAACCGTGTTTGGTCCACCTAACCATGGTCCACCATTTTAACCAGGTGGTTAAAATACCACAAGGATGTCAATCACATAAATTAGTACAGAGAGACTTAAAGTAGGGGCAACAACAATATCAGCTACTTATTAGGGTTATATTTTCATAAAAATGCTTGAAGTTCATGTATATATATGATTAACTTCTCAAACATCGAGCAAACTGTTTGAAACTAAAACAGTTCTCAAGTAATTACACCTCACTGATGACCATCCCTAGCATAAATTTCAGGTACTCAGTGCCTCTCAGTATTTGACCTTTAATAAAGATGAGCTCTTGATGCCCTGAAAGCTGTACTGCAAAATGCATTAACAGTGACACAAATAGGAAATAAATGCCATATTCTCCAAAGTTTCTAAAAGAAAAAGGGAAGAAAGTCAGTTATAAGAGAAAGCAAACTGAGAACTCCTTGAAAATTTAGGAGTTAGGATAGAGAAAAATAAAACTGCCTTTCATAAGTAAAGTAATCATTTATGAAAATTCCAGAGTCATTTCATTTTTCCATGAATCCCTTCGGAAACCCATCACAACTGATTTTTTTTAATTAAAAAAAAACAAACAAGCAAACAAACAAACCAAAAAAAAACCCAAAAAACCACAACACCAAAAAAAAAAAAAAAAGCCCAAACCAGAAAAACCCCAACAAACCAACCAACCACCCCAAAACCCCTACCCAAACCCCAGCATTCAATAGCACATGGTCACTTATAAAGCTCCAGGTGACCATCACCAGTTCACTTCTGATCCTTACTAAACACTCAGCATGTTAGACTCAGAGTGCTTTTGTCTTGTCTACTATCAAGTAAAAAGCATAGTTATTTGTTATCATTAGAGGCCTGGCAGAGATGCTTTGAGAGGCTCTTTTCTGTTGATGGAAGCCAATTTGTTGGAAAGAAGAGAAATCTGGGCTCTTGAAGTTCATTGAGAATGTTAAATAGGCATCTATCTCGCTACCTGGTATATGTACAAAATGAGTTCTTTAATCTATCACATATAATTAGTCTTTTGTGTGACTACAGAAAGGAAACAGGATAGCAAGGGGAGGAATTTACACCAGAAGCTAGTAGTTGCTTTGCCTTCGCAGAAGTGTCTGGAAAACTCATGATACCAGCGCTCCTACTGGAGAAGGGAGTAAAAAAAAGTGGAGGTGACCCTGAGGAATACCTCCCATGCTAAGTCTAGTTGAAAGCAGGCCAAACTACATGTGTATTTTGCAATGGTAGTGGGTGAATATGCATGAACATATGGGATGAAGAGACTCCTTCCCAGGAATGCTATCAGAATGCCGTTGAAAACTGAAGAGACAGGAGCCTGCAGACTAGAGCAAGTTACAGGAGTAAAAACCTGGCATTGCTGGCCTCAGGCTGCTTCTTCAGCCTATGACGTGGCTATGGACGAGTAGTAGGGGGTCATGCAGACCAGAGGCAAGTCACACCAGCAGCAGAGCATGCATGGGGCAACACTAGTGGGAAGAGGACAGAGAGCCCCATGAGAAAGGAATTAGCCCGCTGCCAAGCTGGGGGACCAGCAAGCAGGGAACCACTACCCATCACAGCCTGTGGCATCACCCCTGCAGATCCACAGCACCATGCCTGTCTTTTCAAGGGCTACAGTAAATAATTAACTTCCAAATTCAGAGACAAAAATGTAGACGAGCACAAAGGACACCAAAGCTGGAGACCTTGGTCAACCTCTTATGCTGTGTCACATTCATAAGCAGATACCCTTCTTCTGCACCAGACCAGCATACAGTATACCTCCTCGTCACCAGGTTCTGCTGTGTGCTGAGCTCAATATTGTCTCCTTCCCATGACAAGCAAGTTTGCACAGTGTGATTTTTTTATCTGTCAGTCCTTCATTCTGGTCACATCAAATAAAAAAAGCAAAAAATATACCAATAACAAAGACCAAGCTATAATTGAAAAACTGACAACTTCCCAAATCAGATGTGACTGTGACCCAAATCAGGAGGGGAAGAAACAGTAATTCATCCTGGCACACTAATTAATTATCACACAGATTGCTTATTGATTTTCTTGAGTTCACTCTGATACCTTATGAAGTACACTCATTTCATGCAAACTTCTCATAGAACGGCAGACACTGGCAGATCAAAAGCAGATGCAAACGCCCAGCCAGGTAGGTCAGGTCTCCACTTCTGCAGAGGGGCATGGCCAGGGGCAAATCCATCCTTCCACAGCACTGAGACTCATCTCTAGTCCCACTCATAAAGGCTAAATTTTTCAGTAATGATCTCCCAGTGCAGCAAATCAGCCCTTGCTGATGAAAGTAGTCAAACTGCCAAGGTCATCCCCGAGTCACTTGAGTTTCTTGAAGGCTTCCTGCATTGGACAATAGGCTGAGTTCCCAGAGAAGTTATCTAACAGAACATTTTCTAATTATAGAATTAATTACTGCCACAGAATAAACAGCAGAGGCATGTCAGGCTGGAGGTAATGATTTGTACAATTAGCTCTTTCACATCAAATAAACATTTACAGCTGTTCCTGAACGGGGAATTCATAATATTAAGAGGTCAGACTTTCATCATCCCTGGAATATCCTGCCACTGCAACAACCAAGTGAAAAGTATTTATGGCTTATCTCTAAACCAGTATGAACACACGTCATTTAAGTTGTTGATTTTCTTTAGCATGTTCTGGGTACTAAGGAAGCACCCTCACTGCAAAGGTTTTAGTCTCCTTTGTTGTGTTTTGATTGGGTAACAAACTGTTTTCCAACTCATGATCACAGCGAAACTGCCTGTTCTTAAGACGTGCCTACAGCAGATGCATCACCATGATCAAGGAAGATTCTTGTGGACAGCATCTTGTTTGCTTGTGCGCAGGGAAATAGCTACGGTCTCATTTCCAGCTCTTTGCACAGCCAGTACAATTGTCATCATTACAGTGATAAAAGCAGCCTCTGAAGATGTTTGTGTCTAGTGAAAGACCTGTCAAAGAGGAAGCGTGAACAACCTCAGAAATGGGCAAGCGTATGAAAGGGCCTAATTTTGTGGTCTAAAAACAAACATGAATGAGCCAGCAAAAGCACTTACAAAGTTGCACAGCTTTGAGCATGCAACTGCGTGCTGGATTCAGCTACAATTCAAGAAAACATTAACAGAACCTACAATCAGGACTAACCCCACGTCTGCCATCATCCCTGTAAAACTGCCAGTGCCCTGTGCCATGCTGTGCCGTATTTCCCTCTAGATGCTCCAGATTCCTGTTAGGGACAGGAGAGCCAGTGTCTGGCAGAGCCTACCAGGTCTGTCCAAAGTCACAGGCTGGGGGATCCTGTGATGGGCCATATTCTCCATAGCTCAGAGGAAGGGCTCAAACAGTATCAAAATAAGACCTTTTCCAGTTTAACAAGGAGAACTTTTGAACATTAGACAAGAGGTACCCAGTTTCCTTAATAGGTTGGGCTGGGCTCCAGCACTACTCTGAATTTGCAGTCTCCTATCAGCCAGCTCTGACTATGCCATCTCAGCTCACATTTCCCAGCTGTGTGTCACCATGAGGATCATCCACAGCCTCTGCACTGAGTGGGAACCCTGTGCTCAGAGCCAGCGAGACCAGGGAGGTCTAGAGTTGGCTAATGGCAAGTGTGTGCGATGCAAGTGCTGACGTACAATCCTCAGCTAAAGGGGCTTCTTGCCTTGTGAGTACATCAGACTCCACCAAAGTCTGTCTTCTCCAGCAGCAGCAGCTCTGAAAATATTGTAAACCCAGGCTTTCTTGTGAGATTACTTATAGGTTCTTTGACAAGCACAGAAACACAGCAAGGAGCTGCTGCACTTCAGCATCCCTGCAGGAAGTGGATCCCCGCAGCCCTGCGCACCCAGAGTTAGAAGCCAGGGTCAAGACCTCAATGTCACACACCTCTGAAAGGGACAATGCCAAAGGGTATCAAGGTAACCTCTGAAATAAATGATGATAATAATGACCAAAAATATGGAATACAGTCCAAACCCACTTATTTCTGCTCCAATTTGACCTGCAAGTGTTTCTTTCCCGAATGGGTTGCGTAGCCTGGGGAAAATTGGAGAATTTGACCAATTTACAAACATGTCAATGCCTTTGAGCTACAATAAAACTGTGGATACACGTGAAAGGCAACAGCCTTACTATGTACGAATGAATCAGTAGACATATGAAACTTCTTCAAGCCATTTTAGCAACAACTTGATTCAAAAGTTATCTTGCCAACCTTATTGTCTCAGATGTTGCATATCTGCCTGCTATAGGAAGGATGTCTCATCTTTGAATTGCTCACTTAAACAGACCGGCTGGTGGAGGTAACATTACTATGTAAGGCTTACAGAACAGACATCACTGCACTGAAGACACTGATATTTACAGCTCTCTCCAACACTGACACAATGGCATTTGTAATGAATGCAATTAAAAAATAGGCTTTTTTCATCAAAAAAACCCCACATTAGTCAAAGAAACAAATTGTTCTGGGACCAGCACATCTAAGAAATCCTGCTTTCTCCTAGATTTATTTCTTGTGGTTCCAAAAAGAGCAAGCTTGAGTCAAAGCTTTCCATGGCTGGCGCATCCACAACCCCTCTCTCCTCCTGATTCCCAGAAGCCAAATAAACAAGCTGCTTCTTCAGCCTTCTCCCTACCGGCCATTCATACCTGTTTCTGGTACCCCTTTTCATAAAGCTGTAATTGCCTCTAACACTTCCCATGTTGAACTGGTGCAATGGTTTGTAAGTTACGTGAAACAGGGGAAAAAAGAGCACAAGTGTGTGTGCGCACACACAAGGTGATCACGTTATCCTCATTTCCTTAAGCAAGCAGGCTAAAAACAATCAGACAAACCAAACCGAACACATACGAGCTCACAGTTTGTAGCTCAGGTGTTCTGCACAGTGGCAGGGGCAGAAAACCAAGCAAACATCCTGCAAAATCAGGATATCTCACATGAAACGCTGGCGGAGAGCACAAGTTTTTCAGCCCCGAAGTCCTCAGCAAGAACCTCCCAACGAGTGAAAAATACAGACACGCTCTGGGCCCCCCCAAACCACTCAGACCACAGGGAAGCCACCCATGCACTGGACACCACACAAAACCCCTGTGATGCACCAATGCAAACACTGGAGCAGATGCCAGAGGAGCTTCCAGCACTGTGCTGAGCTCCCTTGGAGAACCTACTACAAATTAGCTGCCTACTTGCTAGGAGGCCAAACCTCTCCCAGGACAAACGAATTAAAAGAGGTACCCCAAATTAACCTACAAATCAACCATCAAGATGGAAATTACTAAGTTTTTTAATTATTTTGGGCACAATGCCCTCAGATGCAAAGATGCAGGTTTCAGGGAAGCACGTACTTGGAGGGAACGGCTCAACCAAAGTCATGATGGACATCTGGATCAAACCAGTAGCTCTACTTGTGAAAAGTGATGAAGATTAGAGCGTGCTCTCCCTGTTCTAGAGCAAAATATAAGTAATCTACTTAAATGAAAATCAATTTCAGATGTTCCTTTATTACACTTTATGGTCTGTGAAGTTCCTTTCTTTTCATGCTGCTACGTGAATAGTATGTAATTCCTACAGTGGCGACAGATTTTCCTTTAGAAAAGTAGTGAAGGTCTTAACTTTTTAATACAAATTATTCCTCAGGAATCCTTAGCTGCTATTCAAGCAGTTTATTCAAAGAGTTATATCTCTCATTCAGAAAACTTTAACTGACACTAATCAGACCCAGCTATTTTTATTATTAATGTACAACAATGCTAATCTGGTGTGACTAGAGTCTTTAGCCAGAGTATTAAAGGCTGCTTCTCCCTAAAGTGGTATTTAGTAATAAAAAATTAACATCTTTGCATAATCTGCTTACGTGTGCTGCAACAGCTGAAGATTAGCTCCAGCATTTTATTCTCTTTTCTGATCCTCAGCACAGACATGCACATCCTAAAAATGAAACGATGCACGTTTGTGAGCTGATGGGAATCTGTTTCGGTGTGCTTGTCACAGATGCATCATGCATTACATGACAACACGCAGTCCCTGTGATAATTCACGCACAACCCTCAGCAGCTACACAATCATAAAACAGCCGACAATTTTCATGTCACTTTATATTTTGAAAGATCCAACCACGCCTGCACGTGGCAGGTAGGATTCTTTTCAGCTGTACTGGCATCACGTCACCTCCCACGGGTAGGGCTGCACAAACGCAGGATCTGGCCTCCGTCCACAATGGTTTAAGCAGCACAATAGGTAGATGCTTGCATGGAAGGCTGATATATTAATACATTGAATTAACCAAGGTACTTATTTTCTCAGTGACCAACGCATTACAAGTAGTAAACTTTAATCAGACATTCAATACAAATTGCAGTCCAAGCATATTCAAGACCCTGCAGTGGCCCAGCCACAAAAACGCTGAATTAGGTTATGGAATACCTTTATTCATCTTAATTGAGTGTTGTTGCTGAAGTATAACCAGACTCCTACAGTATCACCCACTCTATTCAAAAATAAGGCGCAGAAATCCAACTCCCTTTGCTGTTTTGATTTTGATTAGTCAAAGGCAAGAAGCAGGCAACAGAGCTCCTGTGATGTCTACAGGAATTATGCTTTTTGTACGTAAGTTGTTCTCCCCTTACAAGATGCACTGATGTCTCCCTTCATTTCTGATCCCTTTTTAGCAGAGTTCAGAGCCACTCACTTCCAAAAGCAACACAGCTGCCTGTCCCCCTCCGAGCCACGGCTTCTCTGCAGCTCTTGGAACCAGCTGAATTGAAGGACAGACAAATGCTTCACAGACCAGAAAGAGATCTTGGTCTCTGACATACAGCCTGACCTCAAATGAACTCCATCAAGACCCGTACTAAGAATCTATTTAGAAAGCTCCTGGAAATAATATTTTTTTCAGGTCCCTTTGCAGATTCTCACTTCAGACAAGTGCATCCCCTCACCGCAGCGCTGTGTGCCTGCGGGTCAGGAGGAACCACCTTCCCATACTCCTTCCCACACGCTCTCGGTGGGTAACACGGCACAGCTGATGTGGGGGATTAAGCAAGAGCTGGTGAGGAGCTTTCCTCACCATGGCATTCCAAAAGAAATCACCATTTTGCAAAACCACCATTTCCTCCAGAAAAAAAGCAAAACAAAACAAAACAAACATGATAACAGCTTTCCTGTAAGAGCAGAGGCAGAGCTGGAGCAGGAGCAGGGCCAGCCAGGAGCTTGGCTTGCACCGAGCTGCGTGGGGCAGCTGAAGGAAGTCGGGGAGTTACCTGCTCCCAGTGGGGGCAAACAAAGATCCCAGTTCCCAATCTCAACAATCAGCTCACAGGAGCTTCTGCGCGGCAGATTAACCAGCTTGTGAATCCTCTTCCACTCTGCCTGAAACCAATTTTTGCCTAGAAATCTTTCTGCCTTGGGTTTTAAGGGCACTTCCCCCACCCCCGCCAATTAATTTCCAACTTTTCTTTTTAGCTTTTTGTCCAGCTTTGAAACGTGTTTCATTAATGCAAAGCATCTCAGAGAAAAGAGCTTCTGAGCTAACAATGAGCAAAGATTCCAGGTCACTGCATTAACATTGATAGCTTTAAAACAATAACCGCATCAGGTACAGGATATTTTGCTGTGCAGTAACACAGCATAATACCATGTCATTACCACAAAATCTAATTCAAGTTTATAGGAAAAAAACTAATTAATTTCATTCAAAAAGGCAGGAGATTTCTGTGTCTAAAACACACAGGAACAGTGACTCGCCCTGTCAAGTGGCAGGCAGCTGCCTGCAGCCAGGAGTTGGCATCCCCAGCCAGCCAGGTGGTGGCAACTCCATCTGAAGTTGTGCTTTCCCTTCCAGGAGCAGGTCACACTGGCTGGCGTTTTAAAAAGTGGGGTGAAAGGCCAGGCATGCTACATAAACCACAAGCAGTTTTCTGAGTGTAATTCAGCTCTGGCTTACACTGCCCCAGGACAGATGAAGGGGTTTGTTATGCCCAGCTGTCCCCCCTGCTCCGTCTCAGTCCCCAGTGACATTTGCTGAACTTCTGCAAACTACAGACTGCTCAGTATGAAAAAAGATGATGCTGCCCTACACAAACAAGTCAGGCTGCAAACTGACATGTCAGGCGCTGTAAATAACTACATTCCTACCTTGCACCTTAAAACATTAAGGTGAACAGCGGTCCGAACCCTGTCCAGGCTCCAAAGCCTACTGTCACTCGAGCTCCTCTGGGAAAGTCCTTTCTGCAGAGCATTAGCATCCTGTGGAAATGGAGCATGGCATTTCATCTCACATCAAGCAGGACTGAGGGCGAAAACACTGGCTTTATGAGGAGAAAGCTTCCTGTGCTAATAAGATTCAGCATTTGAAATACTGATACTTTTTTATCATATTCTTTCAGTATTAATTTTGGCTAACATGGTGTGACAGTCTCTAATATGATCAGTCTTTCATACCCTACTGGTGACAACTAACACTAATTCAGTACGATTCTTATGTGACAGGATGGGTGGAAAATTGTTTATGTCGTAAAAGAGCAAAGATAAGCGCTTTCTGGTAGACTTTTCAAGGAACAGATTCAGGTCTACCAGTAATTTTCAAATAATCAGATAATATGTCCTCAAATAAATGAATACATACCCTGTCCAAGACACTTCTAGTTTTGCTGGGTTTTTTTCTTTTGCCAGATAAATACATCAAGACCCTTTAATAATCCTTTATAAGGCAGCTTTATTCATTTGAGATTATTTTCATAATTCTTCCCAGTTCTTTTCACCAGCATAGGACATATTGCAGTAATTGCTAGTACTGTACACAGCGAACAAGCTGCCTTTCCCTGCTTGGTATTTCAGTGCTTACATATACAGGCTATTCCTTTTATCCACAGCTCTGCATCTTGGGATCATGTTTAATAGGTTCTCCAACGCGAGCTCTACACCCCATTCAGAGCCGCCGCTCTCCAGACACAACTCTCCATCCAGTTAAGCACAAGCCACATTCTTATTCCATTGCCTGATCTCCAAACTAGTTTAAAAGAAATTAATCCAGTTTACCACGTTGACTGATCTCACATCAATCATTATTTACCACATTGCAAACATCTAATCCTCCTAAAACGTTAATCAGGAGAATTTTTTATTTTACTCTCACTTCAGAAAAACTGAAGAGTAGTAGGACAAGCACAGATCCCTGCAGAATATCCCAGCTGATTGTTACTCCCCATTAACTTTGGGTCCATTTGGAGAAAAGCAAAGCATTAGTACTTTTTTCATCTCTAAATCATTTCACATAGCTTGTGATCTGAAACACAGTCCTCCATTAATCTAAAGAATATATATGAAAGAACTTTTAATTTGAACTTTGCAAATTAACCACAGCAAAGAATCCTTCACGCAGGACATCGCATCAGCAAAGATGTCACGTTACATTTAATTCAGCGAATACACTGAAGCAAGGCTTCAGTATTTCAGTGTGGTTTCAGCAGAGCAGGATCACTTGCAAAGATATTGATGTAACATTATCAATTCTGGGAGCATACAGAGCACCAGATTAGTAAGTCCACGTACACAACGTTTCATATTTCTAACGCTATCAATACAATTGTCTGGCATTAATATCTTATGCAGATAAAAAGCACAATCATACCTTCCTGTTCCTTTTTTGTTTTATGCTACAGCAAAGAAACAGAAAAAAACCCCCCATCTAATACTGGTTATTCTCATAACTCATCCACAGCCTGGGAAATCAGTAAATACTAATTAGCAGTGGGATTAATGTTACTAAAGTAACAGGAGCCTCCACTTCTGCAGATTAAAGAATGTTATTTGACTGGCTTTTTTCCTGAATGCAACCCTTGCTGCATGAACAGAATCGTTCTTTAGAAATCAACTGGACAAAACTTACATTGACCGTAACGAGCTTTGGCTCAAATCCTGTGTTGCTGCTTTAGCCCACAATAAAACTCAGAAACACAAAGAACTCTTATATCTGTACATAAAATCACAGAATCATTAAGGTTGGAAGAGACCTCAAGGATCATCCAGTCCCCCCACCACCTATTATCCACTAAACCATGTCCCTAAGCACCAGATCCATGTAACATTAAAGTCAGACTCAAAGCCTCAAGTTCAGCTGCTAAAGCTGATGTATGCCTGAGTGCTGCGGAGAGGAGATCTACTCATTGGCATAAACACTGACAAGCTCCCTTTGAAAAGATACTACTGATTTCTGCCATAGATGAAAATGAACTATGCCTTGATAACACGTTTATTCGGAAAGATACAAATCACAGCCACGTTTGCGTTGCTCTTCAGGGAACAAAATCATACACCGATTGCAATTCTTCATAAAATACATAAATCTCTGGCTGATAGCAGAGAAAGATCTTTCCTCTTGCTTACCAAACGCTCAACACAAACAGCATAGCCAGGAGTGTATTTTTAAATATTTGCAGTAATTAGTCAAATATACTGTCCACATGGTCCTCTGCCATATATATATATATATATGTAGTTTCCATTTAAAATCTGACAGACGCACTCACCATGGTCAGTCTTACTCTGCACATGAATACCTTCATCTGAATTGATTGAATTCTACCTTGTACTTTCCCTCGACGGACAGAGACTTCACATTTGTCTCCACACCTTGGCCTTGCAGGGCTGCGTATGCATTTAAAAATTCTTCCCCGAATTTAACTGATTGTGAGCCACAGCAGAAGAAGAACAGGAGCTGCAGATGACTGATCAGGCGGAGGATGGCACCCAGCAAAACAGAACTATTATTTTATTATGAGAACACACAGAAGTGCCATGCAGGCACAGCTCAGCTGTGCTAGATCTACGCAGCTAGGAAACTGGAAGCATAACCATGTTCCTCTAGCAGGACAAGATTCAAAGCTATCATAAAGATTTTCAGAATAGGTATATGTGAGGATGGGGGAAAGAAAAAGAAGAGGTGCAGAGAATGAAGTAAGATAGGAAAGCAGCACATACAGGTGATCTCATGAGTCTCCAAACCACACATGTCTCCACAAAAGGCCAAGTTACATCCTTCTTCAGGAGATCCTTTCAATGACACATCTGGGAACCAGGCAGTCCCATGCTCTAGTCTTCTGGGTCTTTTTGCTCCCTCCTGCAAAGTTAATAGCAGGAGTGAATGGGGTTTAATGCAAAAAGCCTGTTGTGCATATGGCTGCTTGCCCACAGCCTAGGAGGCCAGGTAAGAACACTCATCCAGCATGACTGCCCATGATGGCCCAAGGAAATAAAGGAAATCGTATAAACCAGTAGGGAAAAATGCCTTAAAACAAGGCATTAAGTGTAAAAGCCTACATAAGAAAAGAGCTGAGACTGCCTTGGCATGTTCTTTCACCATAAATTAACATTAAAATATTGAATGTTCTGAAAAGCAACAAGAAGTTTTCACTCTCGAGTTGATTTAACTGAATGTAACACCGCATTAGTCACTCGAACTCCCACTCTCAGAAATGCTTTTTGCACCCTCTGAAAAAAGGTAATAAGAAAAAGATCCTTTTTTTTTTTTTAGATTTGTGCAATTTCACTTACTTGTAACTTTTTATTTTTCAACTCCTAATTAGTGGGCTCACCGAGTATCTCTCCTGACACTCAAACACTTGGTCTCTTTTCAATGAATGTTCCAGAGGCATCCTGGGATAAAGACAGCCTTTCAATGGGCATCTACAGAGAAACGTGTCCAGCTCAGATGATGGTTGTTTTTTCCCCACTTTGGTGGGAAACTTCAGCCAGAGTTAAAAGAGGACAGAGCACCACAGTAGGCTGGATATGGGTTACACCAGATCAAGCAGCTCAGAACAGGTATAGGTTGAAACCTGAAGGATTTCCGAACAGATTTTTGCAGCCCCAAACAAGCACAATGCACCCAGAACCTCTGGATGGCAGGACGATGCTCCTTGGCAAAGCACAAAATAAACCTCCTGGGAATACGTACATGTGCTGTGACAGTAAAGATAAGGACCCCGAGACAGATAGATCTGAAATCTGTGATCCCTTTCACATGTTGGGGTAATGTCTTTACGTTGCCTATTTTAGCAGATGTCTGCATTCCTGGGCCAAGCTGAAGGGAGTAAGCAAAGCCCACCTCTTCAGGCTTACCAAGACTGAATAACTAAGGTCTGGAATTAGGGATCTAATTTCCCAAATCTTACAAGCCTTGAGACATGAAATCATCCATAAGAATGGGCAGATCGGTCTTTTGCACCACTTCTAGAAGGCCTATAATCTGCTTGACAAGAAGATCACATCCTTCGTAAGATTTGTTGAAACAAGGGAGACGAGAAAGCAAGTCATGGTGTGACTTACTGACAGCTCGGAAATCATTACGCAGAGTTCAGCTGGTCATACCCTTTCATCCTGCACAGGCAGCGACGGTCAAGCTGCACGGGCCTCGGGCCACCGCTGGCTGGCCATGGCTCCTGGCAGCGCAGGTTTCAAGTACTCCCCTGCAGGGGGCTAAGACGGACTCAGCAGGCCCTAATTCTCACGCCTTGAAAATATTTCTATGCGCAAGAGCACATTCAACTGCGTATTAAGGTCCTGGTGCTCATCTCTCTCTCACAAAGATGCATTTCAAAATTGTCCCAGCCAGTAAGCAGGCTCCTGCTGGGGTAGGAGGGCTCTGGGTGAAGCCTCGCGGGAGAGGAGGCATCTTTGCATGCAAGCAGGGGAGTGAGCACTGCAAGCACGGAAGTCAGGCAGCCTCACCGGGTGAAGCCCTCTTCTGTGTTTGCAGACTGACTTTAAAGGTCTCCTGGCAGCATCACCCCGCAGCTAACGCTAGTGGAGCGCATGGCCGTAAGTGCTGCAGCCGCCAAAAAGTCCATTCAACATTGTCTTCCAAAGCCTGTCAGTCCTCAAGAGGTTACAGCAGGTGGTCGGCAGAGTTAAGGGAATAAAACATAATGGCCTTCCTACAAAGTATTTACAAATATTTGTTTCGACATTCTAAAAACAGTGTTTCAAATCGCCACCGCTAATATCATAATCTCAGCTTTTAAACATCAATAAAATATTTATTTCCTTAAGTTAATACATTTTCTGTGCAGACTGCCAGTGCTTCATTTCCAAGAGCTCCATGTGAATATTGATATTTGAAGTATACAGACATAACTTTATTTACTGTAGAAAAGTATATTAATACTGATTTATTTAAACACTTTGGTAAAGTGGCAGTTCAGTGTAATCAGATACTGAAGTAATTGGGTTATGTTTGATTTTAAACTTTGAAAACCCAACTCTAAGATTTATCAAGGGCTGAATTTAGCAAAGTTATTATCATTAAAAATTGATATTATGTAGTGGGGCTACGCTGGCTTCACTGGCATGTCGCCAAGCGGCAGACCTTTTAAAAGACTAATTGTCCACGCCTGCGTAATTCCCAAAGCGCTCTGCACAGCGGGCCACTGGCTCACAAATGCCAAGTCAAACAGTGCCAAAAGCACCAGGAGGAAAATACTCTTCTGCTGCTGAGTGGGGGAAACACACTGTTCTTTCATGGTACAAAACCCGCACGCGCCACAGACATCACGGCGATGCCAGCAAGCACGGTGCCTCCCCTGCTCCTTCCAGTCCTGGCCCCAAAGGCTGGCTCCGTCCTGACAGGGAGAAGAAAAGGGGCAGCCAAATTCCTGCAGCGAAGCGCCTGCAGAGAGCTGCGGGGAAAACCCGTGACTCCAAGCAGCTTGCCGAGTCCCTGGTGTATTTACCAGCTTAGATTGCTGTGGGCTTTAGCAAGGCGAGGGGTGTTCCCGCTGCCTCCCTCCAGGAAAATGTGCAGAGGTCAATTATTTAAATACTCTCAGCTCATGCGTCTCAACTCGACTGGAAGGATTAGGCAGAGCTCCTGCACGCAGCCCCCGAGGCAGGCGTGCAGGGACCAGCCAGGGATCGAGCAGACCCTCAGGTGCATCACCAGCCCCCAGCAGCTGGGTCCAACACCTCCACGCATCCACGGGGATGGCCCCAGAAAAGCCAAAGCATGGCAGAGAGCTGCGCTGACCACCTCTTTGCTGGGGGTTCTAGATGTGACACTGTTCCTCTGTGGGGAACAGTGGCAAAGTCCCACCACAGAGAGGGAATTAAAAGGGGAGATAAAATGGTTCCTGGGAATTTAAAGGATGCAACTAACTTCTCAACCAACAATACTGCTACTGGAATTTCTATATTGTTTGCCCTTCGAATTCTGTTTTCCAAATCAGGAAAGACTGAGGAGAACACCTCAGTGCTAAGCACTGTATTGCCTTACAGCTCTGTGCCCATGCATACTTCCTTCAGAGGTATTTTTGTTATGAGACACCAAACCTCAACAGCTGGTAGCTACCCCAAGGAGCAGATAGATTCCCCCTGTGTGAATTATCAGCCTAAATCCATTATCTTCATCAGGGCCACGGGTGACTTCCCTACGGTCTTGCTGTTGGACACCAGATCAGGAGTTATCTTTACATCTCCAAAGCAGCTGAGGAGATAGTTTGACAACACTCGTCTGACAATCCCATGCGTGACACTGAAGACTTCGTGGTCTATCTCTAATTACCAGCCCTCTTCTTTGCTTCTCCAAGGCATGCTCCAAGGGTGAGGACTGAATAATAATCCTCCAGTTCATGACCCACAGGGCACAGCATAGTGCAGAGTCTGCAGTACAAACACAAGGAGCTGCCAAATTTAAATAAACAAAAGCTCTTGCTAGGAAAGGCTGACACAGACGCGCTCACACTTAATTATTTTTAAAATCTTTTCTCAAGAGTGTAGGAACAAGAAAGCAGTGACAGCTGGAGGAAAACCACTACATCTAACTAAACATTCAAAATTATCTTCTGGAAGGAAATCTGTCCCATTGAACTGAATTTTTCTCATGTTAAAAAAAAATAAAAATCCTCTTGATAGAAGCAACCAAAATAGAAGGCATCTAAAAAAGCTGAAATCCTTGCGACAGCTTGTCAAATTATTCTTCACCAATAAATGATCAGATTATTTGGGTTTGTGCACAGAGGTAAATTCCTATACCTATATAAGCTAATTATTCCACATTACACTTTTTTAGTTATACACTATCCAAACCTCATTTTTCCCAGAATGCCAACATTTTCCGTGAGTGAAAACCTTTGAAAAACATCAGTGCGGACATGTGGAAATTAAAAAATGCCTACTGTCTCAGCTGAAGCTGAACACATCATTTCACAACATCAATTCAAAATGAAACACTTCCTCCCAATCATCCCCTCAAAGCGAGGAGCTGTGTTCACACTGCTGGCCCTGCGAGCAAACCCCCTGCAGACGTCCAGCCGGCTGCTCACAGCCGGCTCCGGTAAGAGATCTGGTGAAGACATGATCTGAGGTTATATGGTAACCTTCTGCACATGTGAATTGAGCTTTGCAGTGCTCGGCCACCCCGCGGGAGGAACGTGCTGCCGACTCACGGCTCTCCCTTGCTCAGGAGTTTGCTCTGGCAGGGACCAGGAGCGGGTGGACAAAGGTTGATGTGCTCTTCTCACTTTCAGAAATAAGTAGCCTGGGACTCCCTGAATTCAGAGTACCATGTTTAACAGATTTTGACAGACCTATCCTCCATTAAGGTAGCCAATGAATTAACCCCTCTCTACATTCAGTCTTCGTAACACTCGGTGGCAATGAGCTACCCAATTAGATTTCTTGTCTCGTGTAAAACATACTGCTTTAATTATTTTGAATCTGTTGTCTCAGTCCTCATCAAGTGCCTTCCAGTTCTTGTATCATGGGGAATGATAAATACTTGCTCTCTATCACCTTCTCAAGTCAGTTATTCCTAGCATCAAAGTTACTAGATTGAGGACACTAATTTAAGGCAAATAATATTTACACGTTTTCCATGTATGAACTAACAGACTGCATGCTCATGACAGTGAAGCTGATCAGAATTTTGCTTGAGGAACTACAGATAAGACTACCAGATTTCTTGGCAGAATCAGTTTTGCCTTACCGAAACTTAATTTCAATGAAAAAGTCACATAAGCCCTGGGGAGGTTGTTAGATTGTGACCTGAAGTCCATGATTTGTGCCTACCTTTAATTAAACCTAATTAGCTTTCCTCTTGCAATATGGGTTCCACCCTCTACCTTCTTACGAACTGTCTGTGCTATCTAAGGGTACTGCAAATTCCATGAACCACTGATACCAGAAAACAGATTCCAACTATTCACTTGCAAATGATGATATCAAGACAAACATGCAAAATACCTGCTTAAAAATGCGCTCAACTGAGTCTGTCAAATACCTGAAGTAAAAAGTTTAAGATTATTGAAGGGGTTTTTAAATCTCATATGAAAGTTGTAACGAAATTTTAAAATAATATAGATTTTACCTTCAGTATTTTTCCTCCAATTTAGGGAACCCACTTCACACTGGCCTATTTGTACCAGCAAGGTAAATTAGAGTAAACTTCAGTTAATGTAGGAAAAATACTTAAAACTTTATGTAGGAAAGGATGACTTCTTTTTCCACAAAGTTTTAGTACATGAACCTAAACTTACACAAATGTCTGCCCTTGTTCTCCTGGCAAACCCAGCCCAAAGCTGCAGTAAGGCTCTAAGATAGCCCATTTGCAGAGATCATCATCATTTCTGTTAGTTTATCCTTATCCTCACTTCCAACTTACCCAAAAAGCATCGGTCCTCCACCTGACTCCAACCTAGCCCACTCCAGAACCTTTGTGCCTTACTACCCTAAAGGAGATGAGGGTATTTGCACTGTATTACCCTAAAGAAGATGAGGGTATTTGCACTGTTACCTTAAGGAGGGTTAGGGGACGTGCATTACCCTGACAAAGGCGTAAGTGACAAGTGAGGGCTTTGCACAGTCCCTCTGCATCAAGGTGATTTTTGGCACAGACGATTATCCTGACAGTTCACATTTAAGATGTATTATTGACCTCAGCAAGGCCCATCTCCCTGCAGGACCCATGGCCATTAATGCAGTAACTAAAACGAAGAAGAAAAGAGACTTTTGAAAAGATCATGTCTCATCTTGTAAACATGAATGGATTTCAGGAGCTTTTAAAGGCTGTAACTATTAAAGATCAGTTCTAACAGCTTCAAACAATCCACCATAATGCATTTCACAAAAACCTTTCAAGACCTTTTTAAAGTTCCTCCTCTGCCATTGTTAGAGCCCGTTCCTCTGAGAGTGCTGGAAGCTCGGTAGGCGGATTTTTGACACAAGGTCAAAAACTTTTTATGGCCAGCTATAGAGGTGGTTCAAAAGCCAGTGAAATGCCATTCTTTGAAAGTAGTTATCAAAGGTGCCTTGCCCAGACAGATAAGCCAGATGTACTCAGTGGTGTTCTGCAGGAGTCTTGTTTCGGAGCCAGTGTTATTGCCCAATTCATTCTTGCACACAAACATCACCCACCCCCCTCCCCCAAAAAAAAAATAAAAAAAAACCAACAATCCCAAACACCACCAAAAACCAGAGAAATCAGGATGATAAATCTTCCCCAACACCCCTGCACAGCAGGGGATGGTCCAGCCCCACAGCCATGAGGTAATGAGCCATGTGTGGGTCTGCTCACGTGGCCTCTCCGCACTCTCTTCCCGTTCAGAGGTACAGTCCCCAGCTCCCTCCTCCACAACTCTAGCAGGGTCAGCAGCTGGATTTTAGCTTCAAGCACCAGGTCACTGGCAGCTGTGGAGGAAGAAGAGGAGGAGGAGATGGACCAAGCCCAGGGCTTACACCTGCATCTATGCAGCTCTGTCAGATAAAACCCAACGCAGGGGTTCATGGCCCGGGTCATAGACCAGGAGTGCTCTCAAGCCCACTGTGCAGCTTTGGACAAATGACTTTGTCTCTCCACATTTGTTTCCCAATACCTCCCCTCTCCATGAGACACTGAGCACTGATGACCCATTGTGGAACAGTGCAATGCATTGACTTGGAGTATAATAGTGCAATGTATTAACTTGGAGTACGAAAAGGCAAGTGTAAAATCCCTGCAAATCACTCCTTTTCCCTTGGAAGCGTGAAATTACAGGAATGGGAAATCCTTTCCTGAAATATCTCCGCACTCTGTTTGCTTTAACGATTCAATCTTTTGACCACCTTATGGTCCCCCAAATAAAATAAAAATAAATGGCCTCAAACTAAGTGCTGTGGGTTTTGCGCGCTAAGTTCCAAAATTATTTGAATAGCTATAAAGAAGAAAATCCCTCCTTAGAAGGGGGGATGATTGAAAAAATGCTGACAGCACTTTGATGATAATAACCCAAATAACTGTGCTCTAATTGACAATTCATGTCAGTTATGGAAAGGTATGGTATCCATTGCTCCCTTTCCTTTTTCAGTCCATTTACTGCTCAAGCAGCTTCTGAAGTGCCAAGATACCTGCAAGGTGGGTTCTCACTGGTCCTGGAAAACAAAGACAGCACCAAAATATGGCTTGGTATAGGCATGGCATCCAGTTCTGGTACTAGAACAGCAAGAAAGTTTCTTGATTTGGGAGAAATCTTGAACTCTGAGCTGTGCTGGAAAACACCAGTAACAATACCCAAAATCAATGACATTCAACGTGCACAAAACCCATTAAATGAGGGCAGGAATTTCAAAACCATTTAACATTTCCTAGAATGGGTCTGCGTTGACACCAGGACCCTGAGTACTGGCCAGTCACTTCAAAAGCCAAAGGAGTCGGGCAGTGGAACACTCCTGAAACTTGCCTCCTCCATTTCCTGAGCTGAAAGTTTTCTACCACCCTACAGGCCTCAGCCCCACTTTCAGAAACTATTTTCAACAACCAAACAATGCAGCAAGTCCATAAAAATACACTCAGCCATAAACAGCTTGCTGGCAATTAAATAAAACCTGCTGCAAATGCTTTGCACTCGTGTGCGAGAACCTCCCAGCTCTTTACAAATTGCACTGCAGACTGTAACTTCTGTACCCTTTGTTTCGCTGTGTTTTCCTTAGGCATCCGTCACCAGGACATTTAAGCATCCAACAGTTACAGAAAACACTCAAGTTATAAAAAGGAAAACTGAGATAAGAAAAACTAAAAATTTGCCTGAGTTTTCACAACAGGAATTAGGAAGGAAATCTAGCAAGGTGATACTACGTGAACGGCTGTGCGAAACATCCCACGTGGTGCCACTGCTAAGCAGGGAAGCTGTTGGTACCAGCCTAAGGCCTCGGAGATGTCTCCACTGCAAAACAAGGGGCAACACTCCAGAGCAGATCTGAGTGGCTTTCAAGCAGGTCCTCCTGACTTGCTTTTTAAAGAGTGTTTTTTTTCCCATTTTAAGACATAAAACTGAGTTTGCAGCCTGTAGAACTAGCGCGCGGTTGGACAAGCCTGCCCTGGCTGTGCTGTTGGCTTGGCCCAGTGAGAGATGCCCGGCTTTCAGCTGCCTTTGGCACTGAGCGGGATCAGAGCAGCTCCCAGTGCCGCAGTCCTGCCCCTCCTGTGTCCCACTGGCTCTGGCTCTTCTCTCCTACTGCAGCTAAGCTGAGAGCTCAAGAGCTCAGGCAAAGCGTTTTTAAACAGCTGTAACATAGAGATGCAGTTGTGAGCTCCTGGGATACTTCTGCGAGCTCTCATTCCAGTTTACAGATCCGGGGAGCCCTTCCTTAGAGCTGCGCATGACCAGCCCATTCTCCTTCTGTAGGTAGGACAACACACAAACCTACTGGGGAGAGGAAAAAAAACCACAAAACCAACCAAAACCTAAAAAAACTTCAGAGTTAATGCCTGCAAAAACCGAACAGCCCCAAAGTGCATCTTAATAAATCCCACAAAGCAGACAGGAACAGCTCAGCAGAGTCTTTTAAAACTGTCACTGGGGAAAGATTTCTCTGACGAGGGGAGGAAATCCTCGGGATCCAAAAAAGCAGATCTACGGGGCCACGTTCTCAGCTGCTGCAGACAGACAGTGTTTCTCAGAAAAGGCACCGTAAAAGAGGTGCTTTATATTTAGTGCCAGTGACTTGGCATAGCGTGTGCTCGGTTGCCAGCTGACCAGCAGAAAGAGGGGTTTCCTAACCACCTCTCCTCCGAACCCAGCTCCAGCTCTTCCCCTTGCACATACCAACACCAGGAATGGAGCTTTTGCAGCCCGCCTTACTCTAAGGGATACTCTTCAATGGAAGTAGCAACAAGATGCTCCCGGCGCAGTGTAAATACCATGAAGGCTTTTAAATATGGAACAGTATCTTTCAATTTTAAATTACTTTTTTTAGGTTCTGAGTTCCTAATACTTTCCAAGCATAGACTTCCACACACAATATATGGAAATGCATCATCTTTACAGATCCTTTCCAAAGCTGCCTCTAAGACTACTCAATCGTTCTGAAAACAACTGATCAAAACAGTGACAGCCATCCCTAGCAATCCTGTATTTCCTGAGCGTGTGAGACCCCGCGCTCAGGCCACGTGGCAGGACGGGGAGACGGCTGGCTGCTGGGACAGGGCAGATGGCAGCAGCAGAAACACGTGCCCCCCATGAAGACTCCTTGGTGGCTGTAAGCCCCACTGCCACAGCCTCCGGGAGCCAGATGTGCCCCCTCTGCAACATCTGGGTAGCATCTCCCAGAGCCATTCCCAGCACAGGGTGGGTGAGTCAGAACATAAAACCATTCTGTGCTGACCCGCAAACAAAAAGTCCTCAACAGATGCTGGAGCTGAATGGTACCAACAGTTCAGCCTTCCATGAAAGCAAGCTGGACTGGCACACTACTTGCCAACACTGCCGCAGCCAGAGACTGCTGGTCACTTCACTCCTCCCTCTTCCCTTCACTTGCAGTGAGACATTCAGCTGCTGGTCCTAAATCAAATGGTTCCATCTGAAAGGTCCTAAGAGGAACATGCAAGTAAAACATTCAGAAAAAATAGTTATTAAAAGTGTCTAGGAAATTATTCACATTTATTGACTACTTTGATCATTTAGACTTTGGTCAGCCTTGTGAATATGCAGTTGATTTTAACACTACTATCAGTAGTTTTTAAAACCATGGTTTCCTAAATTGCTAAGAATAAATGAAAAGCTTGGAATGAAAAGCTTGTAAATTAAACATCCAGCCATCTAACCCCCCCCAGCAAATGTATATAATTTAATATAATAGCACTCAAATAGCATTTCCTTCACTCAAGTTGGTACTTACAAATCTAGATGGGTATAAAGGTTTCATTATCTAAATGATATGCTAACACTTTTTGAATTTCACAAATTATAAGTTAGCAGTAGCTTCTATTGTACTGCGACTCGTTTCAGTATGAAATCACCTTGTACAAAAACCAGCAGTGGGATTTCAATTATTTCTGGGAAACATTATGTATTTCCTAGAGTATGATTAAGTTTAATTTGATGTATTAAAAATAATCAATATTTAATTTTTGCCTGGTACTTCATAAGTGTTCTTCCTGGGGGTTTCCCACAGAATTTTCATTAGCTAATGAGACAATTCTACCACGAGAACGTTAGTCATTAGAGCAGTTTAAGTAGTAAAGAAGCATCTAAATTCGTACTGATCTTAATAGTTATTTCTGTCAAACAGATGGTCTATTGTTCATGTCTACATTTCCCTGACTTCTTAATTGCTAATGTACATGCTACTACTAATTGTACAGTACTAGTAACCTCTGTACAGTAATAAATAGGTCAAAGTTTCTTTCAGACCTTAAGAGTTTTGGTTCTTACGGTGGTAGTTTAAGGAGTCATCTACCAGCCACAGCACAGCTTTGCATCGCACAACAGACCACAGCCAGTGGAGAAGCAACTTCTTTGTCCTAACACACAAAAAGCCACAACACTCAGCTCTGCAAGGAGGGAGGCTTGCACTCAGCTGAGCACTGAACGGAGCCCTGGGTAGGCAGCAGGAGGTGGTCAGTATGCCACTTGAGCTGAGTTTGGGTTTTTCAGGTCCTACATCTTGTTCCTTTGCTCCTCTACGGTGGCAGAGAGGGTCTGTGGCCATAGGCATCTTCTCCTGCTGTGTTACAAGGGCTGACTGGTCACCGTCTTCTCATGACATGGGAAGAAAATTAGTTTGCTGGACATGAAGGACTCATACTTGAAAATACTGTTGAGCTGCTACTTCACTTTCAACATTTACCATTCGCCAACCAAGCATCAGAAGAAACACCAGCTAAAAAGCTTCCCTGAGGAGACCAGGGAGCTAATAGAAGCAGCAAGAGAAATAAATGCTAAAGAAATCTGTAAGGCTCCTCCAGCACACGGGCACTCTTCCAGAGATGCCCTCTGCAGCAAGTTGCCCTACCTGAGCCACATCTGGTCACAGAGCACAGTACTCCACAGCTGTGCGCAGCCATCCACCCGCGCTGGGCTGCTGCCAGGATAACTCAGTGGAGTCATTGTTTGCACCGTGCCAGAGCAGCAGTGCTAGGTTGAAAAAATGTGAGGTAACTTTTAGAGACACATAGATTTGCAATTCATTACTTCTTTTCACAGGCCTGGCTGATTTTCAAAGAGGTTTAAAAACCAGATGTGGAAAATAAGATTGCTAAAATCATTTGGCAACTTAATAAAAGGGTGCTGCATGTTCCCAGGGTAGATTTGCAACAACAGAGCACAACACACACACAAGAAAATGCTTTCAGGGTAAGGGGGAAAGGCTTTGAAAATTTAGCATCATAGGAGAATGAAATACAATGTTCTGTTTATGTGATTCGGGTTTTCCACAAAGTATTTTTGTCTATCTGCATGTAAACATTTTTGAGAAGTTTAAATTCTTATTTTCTGTGGGGGAAAGGATCAATCTCAATTGCACGCGATTTCAGTTGTGAGTCTTGTTTACGTTGTCTTGTCTCAATCCTAGAAAATTAGGCACCACAATATACATTCGCAATACTACAAGTAAGAACAATATGAAAACCACAATTACTATTAATATAAAACTAATTCGTAACCCGGGAGTAAAATGGAAACAACAACGGAAAAAATCAAGAGTAGAAAAAAAATCTCTGAAAGCGCTTGCTCTCAAACACAACGAAAAATCCTTGGCCAGGTCACCAAGTAACGGTGATTCCAGTTCCGTGAGATCCACCGTTGATTCAACCAACTTGTCTGGACAAGCCATGACCCACGCTTCTGTCTCCATTTGCCATCCCAACATTTCATTATATTTTTCTTTCCCTAGATGTTTTTCCTGAAACATCAAACACAATGTGAAAAGACATTCTAAAACATAAACCAAAAAACAATGGTAAGAAAAGATATTATCACAGGTGGCACTGGGGACGGAAGAACATCAACTGGGAAAAATAAAAGCAAACCAACGAGAAAACCAAACCCAAGCTGCTGCTCACAGCCAAGCTACGAAGGCCGCTCTCCCAGACAGCACCGGAGATCCCGTTATCTGCATCACGTACCACAAGAACGGCAGTCGCACTCAAAAATGCAGCGTACGAAATAATCAATCCCGCTCGGCCAAATAAAGGGCTCAGCCCTCGGTGGGTATAATTTGGCAGAGCATCACTGCCACCTCTGCGGCCCCATCTGCTCAGGCAGAACTGAAGACCGGAAACCATGAAAGCAAACGCGGACACACAGAATCCACGCGGCGCTGGAGAAGGGCTGTGGTGACCCCGCCGGAGAGCTGGCGTGCCTTGAACCTCATGGGCAAGGTACAAACACTTGGTATTTAGAGAACAGCCTGAAATGGTAATGCTCCCTAGAGGTATTTTGCATGCCAATTAAATATTCTAAGTTTATATCAAGATTATTGTCACCTATTTAATGGCTCATTGATTTTAGAAGCCATACCCATTTTCTCTTTCCTTTCTGTCGAGTTAGTTACAGTAATGACTAACCATAAAAATTAGATAACATGCTGAAATGTGATTTAAAAACATCTGCGCATTCAGTATCTCTACTTCTAAGTGAGAGACGAGTTAATATCCCCCTGCCTTACTCCACATCACCACCTTTGGCCTAGGTGGCTCCAAAGACAAAGCAAGACAAATTGAATTACACCGAGCATGATTTAAACAAAGAAACAAACATATCCTAGAAACTCTCAGCCATTTCTTCTATGGTGCTTTGAAATACCAGGTAAATACACAATCAGAGAGTCCAGTGGTTTTTCTAGCTCAACAGCTGCTAGAATTGCTGGTTCCCAGGGAAAAGCTCCAGCCTCCTTTGGAACCGCTTCTGAAAGATGCCTCAAAAATGTGTGTGCTCCAAACCGTCTCTGTGCCTGTCTTCACACCCCTCCTTCAAAACAGGTCAAAAAATCACACCATCTATTTTCCATCAGCAGAACAAACGCACAACAGCTGATTTTCAGAGCATCAAATCCATTTTCACATTTTTATTTAGAAAAAATGAAAAATATCTGGAAAATGCAAACAAAGCACCACTTCTCTAGCAGTACATTTCATTTTTTCAATTCAAGTAGATATTACTCAATCCACTAAACTTCTAAATGAAGTATTTTAAAGAAAAATAAGAGAAATAAAAATCTAAAGAACACACTGGAAGTTTACTAAAATAAAATAGTGCAACAGAGAAAAAAAAAGATTTTATTAAGCAGCGAAAGTTCTTACTGGTTTTTAATCTTACACAGGGTACAAAAAAAGTTAAATTTTTTAAAAAAAACTTTTTCCCCCATAATAGAAAAAATGCCCTTTCAAACCAGGTGAGGTTTCCACCCCTTGATTCCCATTTTCCCTTGATCTTGCTACTGCATCTAACCACCTTCTGAATCATTTTTTCCAAGCATTTGACTGAATAATCACATGGGGTCTGTGGGCCATGCAGAAGCACCCTGCCCCTATTTCTTCACAACACTGGCTACCTACCCCTGTCCCCAACCCAGGGGGATCGCACAGGCTCCTGTTTGCAGGGAATGTTCATTTCAGGTTTTCAGCTACATTTCTAGCTGGTGTAGAAAACCCCAAAGTTCAGCTGCAGCTGACCAGAAGGGAGATCACCAGCATTTCTGAGGTGCTGAGACCACAATTTCACTTTTTGCCTGTTAGAAGGCATGCCCTTCCTCTTGAAATACGGCGTAACTTTCTCTCGGAAAGAACGCAGAGAGCGCTGCTTGTAACATCTCACCCAGCAAACAGACCTGCTCCCCGGCGGACACCAGACACTCCACACCAGGAACACACCAGCACTTTACTGTCCACCCGCTGCACACCATTCTCCCACATTACTGCTTTCACTCGGCAGTAATCTCCATGCTTATTCCTTAAAAAAGGCATCTTTTTGTCCCTAGTTATTTTTGCATATCCTTGTTGAGATACACTACCCTTTCACTTTAACTCCCAGGATTTTTATTTGCTAGGTAACACGGGTGACCTTTGGGCATCTGTTCAGATATCTCGGAACACTTCTTCGGCTCCCACCTGTGTGCTTTGTGGCGCTCTCTCATTTGATTTCATGTAATTATTTTCACAATTTCATCTGTCCCGCTAAAATTAATTTATAAAATTTCATTTTAGCAGCAACAGTAGATCCAAACGATTACTCAGAAATGCTCAGTGGGTCCCCTGTGTTTGGCTGTGTCTCCTCTCAGTACCTCAGGGCTGCAAACCACCCAGATGTGACTTCTCTGAAACAAAGTGTGAGTAGTTTTGCAGAACATCAGCAGCTCAGAGCACTGAACATCTCATACCCCAGCTCTGACTGTTAACAGATCAGCCACTGACACCACAAACCCTGCCCAGCCCACACACGCCACATGACAGACTTGCACAAAACCTTTTTACAAATGAGCTACAGCCCAAAAGCTGCTCATTAAAATAATTTGGCACACGCTCTTGAATGAAACTTAGAAGAACACAGCTCTGCACTCTCAGGCGTTTCACATGCCCCCCAACCAAATCCATCTGATAAACGACTAATTATCCTAAGCTGCATTAAAATTCAATCTTGATTGTGATTACTACTGATTAAGTACTACTCAAACTCTACACTTCAATTCAGTACAATGTCTGTGATTCAGAAGATGAGCAGAGTGCCCACTGTCCCTGGCAGCATTAACACACACTCCAGCCACGGCAACAAAAGTAGGTTCTACACTTGACACATACAGTTTTTCAAGCAACTGGGCTTCATTATTTTCATAAAACTGTTCAGTGATAGTCACAATTTGAGAATTATTTTTGAGCCTCTCTCAGCCACTCTTTAGTTCTGTCCCTTCTACAGCAGGCAGCTGGTTCCTACCCTGCCTTTAGGCTCTCCATACACACACCTCAGTTCTCCTGTTCCCCAGGTCATGGCTGAACATATTTGGATCCTTTCTTTACCCTCTCCTTTATCCTTCTGCTGTGACCAGTATGTTCTAACTCCTGGAACTAATCTGCATTTTAAAGCCCTGGAGCTACCAGCAGGGAAACCTATAATTGTCAATCTCCAAAATGTCTGGAAGGCCAAGGACTGACAAGTCCATACCACTGCAAAAGTGTACTTATAAAATGTAAAAACAAAACAATGCCAAAATTTACAGCACATAAAAGCAGAGGATGTGGTCCCCAGCCCTGCACGTGTCCATGTTCCACGTTGATCAAGGGCCACATTCAGGTTATGAGGGTGAAGGTCCACAAGGGACACAATTACGGAACGGTTAATGTTGGAAAGGATCTCTGGAGGTCGTCTGGTCTAACCCACCTACTGAAGCAAGGCCGCCTAGAACAGATTGCCCAGGCCCGTGTCCAGATGGCTACTTAGTATCTCCACGACAGAGACTCCACAACCTCTCTGTACAGCTGTGCCAGTGCTCAGTCACCCTCAGACTAAAAAAGTGCTTCCCAGTGTTGAGTCAGTTTGTGCCCATTGCCTCTGGTCCTGTCACTGGGCACCACTGGAAAATGCCTGGCTCTGTCTTCTTTGCAGCTCCCCTTCAGGTATTTATATACATCGATAAGGCCTCCCTGAGCCTCCTCTGATCTAGGCTAAACAGTCCCACCTCCCTCAGCCTTTCCTCATGTGAGATCCCCCAGTCCCTTCGACATCTTTGCAGCCCTTTGATGGACTCCCTCCAGTATGCCCATGTCTCTCTCGCACTGCGGAGCCCAGAACTGGGCACAGTACTCCAGGTGTGGCCTGACCAGTGCTGAGTAGAGGGAAAGGATCACCTCGCTTGACCTGCTGTTAGTGCTTCTCCTAATGCAGCCCAGGACACCACTGGCTGCCTTTGTGGCAAGGGCACATTTGCTGGCTCATGGTCAACTTGGTGTCCACCAGGACCTCCAGGTCCTCTCCTGCAAAGCTAATTTCCAGCTGGGCAGCATAAAGTGATGGATGATTAAGGCTGAGCTCAAAGCTTTCACACATGAAAGGGTACGTACCCTGCACACTGCAAACGAGCGGTTAGTTCAAAAGCAAATATTTCATTTTGCTCATAGCCCCTGACCCAGATGTTCTGGGTAAGAACAGTCCCAGCTTACTGAATCACCTGCAATTTTGGAAGACTTGTAGTAAGCTCTTTAGCAGCCACTGTTTGCCTGCCTTTAAAATGTATATGTGGCCAAAATACTTGTTCATGTTGAAGAATGAATCCACCTACTGTATTTGTTGGATATTGGTCTTTCATTACCTGTTGTACATCATGCAGATAAAATTAAACCCTCTGTGAACAAACTTCTTCGCAAACGTGAAATCAAAGCAAACAACATTAAGTTGAAACACAGCTGATAATGCAACATCAATTTCATTGCAAGGAAGAGGTCCAATTCTTGGTATTTGATTTTCTCTGAATAATAGATAGTACCTATTTACTAGGACTAGGAGTAAATCATGTTTCCAATTCTCTACTGGTAAAACAAGGTAGTACATAACAGCACGATTTTGCTGTATTATTAAAAAGAGGGTCAGTATTTCAGTAGCATTCTTGTTATCAATAAGGTTACTCAGCAGTCATGAAGCATAAGCTGAACATCCTGTGACTCTGAAATGTTAAAACATATCACTCCAATCATTTTTCCACTCCTTGCTAAGTACCACTGCAACTCAGATTGCAGTGTCAGCTGCCTAGATAAGGATTATATAACCCAGGGAAAAAATAGCGTGAACATCTAACTGCAAGTCAGCATGAAAATAAATGACTCAAACATGGAAGAATTCAGATTTTGAGACTGGCACTGCAAGTCACGTCTGGGTCCATTTCTGTGCAAAAAATACGTGTTTATTACCAAACGAAAAAAATATCAGCATTAGGAACATTTCATTGAAATGTTCAGCTCCCAGACTGTGGTGTCATCCAAGAAATAGGAATATTATCAACCGAGAACAGAGTTTTGGTAGCTCAGAACAAAATTACAGTGCTTACAGCTTGTCCAAAAAATAACTGTGTAGAAAAGAAAGCAGGCAAGGGACACCCAGTATGAGGAATGAAAGTTGGAAATCCTGCAGTATGAAGTATTAAAAAATGGAGACAAATTTGTTTTGAGAGGAAATTGTTCACAAATGACAAAAGACATATCAAGCCACAGCAAATAAAAGACGATAATTATTTCCTCTGTCATAAAACACTAGATGTTTTCAAATGCATATAAAAAGCAAATTTTAGAATGAGGCAGAAAGGTGCTCCAAAAGCCCCAAACCATGAGGATTAACCTGTGAAGCTGGTTATCAATATTGTTGAAAGCTCCAGAACAAAAATCAGGGCAGGGTAGTTACTTACAATGAAAATAGGAACCTGGGCTCCACAGAGGAATTAAGTGCCACTGTCACAAATTATTTCAACATTGAGTTTTTGACTCATAAATAAACAGTTCATTTTTGCCTCCTCACTAAATAGATCACTTTTGAGAAGGGAATGTAGAGTTCCTGGAAAACATTACCATGGGTCCCAATCCTACTACCACTTGAGCACTCGATATTCCTTTCTCATGGAAACTATGCCATTAAGCAATATCCTTGTCAGTCAGTACCACTGGTATTTAAGTGTTTTCAGAACTGGAGGTTCAAGAGAACAACTGTATCTATAAACTATATTGTTCTGAGCCAGGTGGGCATCACTGCTGAACCTTCCAACAGCAGCAGCATACCCCAAGGCAACAAATTGGCTGGCAACAGAGATACACAGGAAGGTTGAAAGAGGGAGAGGAGAGAGCCTCAAAACCTCTTTGCCAGGAGCAGAGTAAATTAAAAAAAAAAGGGACAAGTGGGACAAAGAAGATGAAATTAAGGTACTGGAATTTAAACAGAGGTGCGGATGGGTGGAGAGACTGAAGAGTGCCGCGTTTGTGCGACAGTATTTGTTCAGGGAAACACAAAGTGTTTACAGAACTTCTAATAGCTATATTTAGTATCTGGATTAACCTTGTCCCCTAGAACAGTCTGACAGTCTCACTGACAGCCTGGTAATGTTCATATCCAGACCCACTGAGCCAGACTAAGTAGCTAGGCTGAGCTGTAAGCCAGATGAGTAACCAGGGGTTAACAGGCGTGAGGGGAGGGCAAAGTGCAAAGCAGAGACTTGAGGTCGACCCTGAAGGGACCAGAGGTGCAGTAAATGGATTTGAGCAAGATGTTTAAGTCTTCAACTTTGTTATGAGCTAATGAAAATCTAATGTTGGGTAATCCACTGCCAGCAATGTAAATCCTTCCAAGAATGAGGGAGAAACAGAGAAAGAATAATTTGCTCCGAGTTTTAAATCAGTGGGGAGTTTCCCCATTCATCTCCTGGTATACTGGGAAATGTTCTGCTCTTCTGGTCACTGCAGCTGGGTGACAGCTCCCTTGGAGGGCATTAGGGATCTGGGGACTTCCCAACAACAGGTAGATGGACTAGTCTTTTCAAGAGCTTCTGGAGTGTATGGAGAGACAAGAAAGGCAAAGACATATTTAGGGAGTAAGAAATAAAGGAAACTATCCGAGTGAAGCCCCAACTACTAGTACTTTATAGACCTAAATGACATGTAACACTAAACACGTTAAGAGCCTGTCAGAGAACCGGTGGGCAGGATCTTATCAGACACTGCTCTGAAGGGCAAATTGGAGCACAAGAGCTGGCTAACCTTCAGGGATTACCTCCACAGAGCACGCACACAGCCCATCCCAAAGTGCAGGAGCCAGCACAGCTGAACAGAGAACTCCAAACTGAGCTGGAAAGCAAAAAGCAGCAAGGTCGGGGCAAGGACGGGCTGCCCAGGAAGAGCACAGAGGTATCGCTCAGTAGGGAGGGAATTAGAAAAGCTGAAATCTCATGTTGCTTCTGAACTCTGGGACTGCTTTCCATGGGAGTGTGCTGGAAGTCTAAAAAAGTTCCAAAAGAGACTGGACAAATTCACGGAAGAAGAGATGCCGTAAGAACTGTTACGTACAACGGCAACCCTTCTGATTTGGGAATGCACAGGTTGCTTGTGTCTAGGAGAACATTCTGTAAAAACTGCCACACGTGCCACCTGCCTTCTCACCCTTATCCACGTCCATCCGTTACGGGCCACAGTCACAAGTGGGACACTGGGCACGTGCGACCTGTGATCCGGCACAGTATCCTCATGCTTATGTTATCTGGTCTGTGCACCGCTGCATTGTACCTGTAAATGCTAGATTTGTATTTACTCACCTTTGGAGGTCAGCCCCACCTTCCAGCATGAATATTTTAACACAAAGATGACAGGAATTAGCACAGAACATCTCTGTTCTCGTGTGGAAAACCCATCAAGATCTCCTAAGATAGAGTAGCATGCCATCTGAAACAGTTTTTCCTCTGAAGCTGTTGACCTACTTTGTTAGCTATACAATTTCTTACAAATTTACTCTATTATAACAGCTGTGTTCATGCTGTTCTAGTGTCAGCACTTCTATTCTAAACCCCATTTTTTACACACTTCCGTAATAACTCAATTATAAAACTTGGGTAAAACGTGGCTCTCCACAAGCATTTTCTTCTCCAAAGCACATTTGACCATCCGCAAAAATGCACCATTGCAAAACGCCAAATTGCCTTCTTGGGGGCCCATTTGTCCCCCAGAGAGTGGCAGGACTCTGCCTCAGCATGGCTGGTGAAGACATCTGAGGCCATTCGTGCCATGTGAAAGCAAAGATCTGCTCCTGTCATGGACAGCCTGACAGCAGACACGTGGTTTGTGGCCCTGCACTGCTTTTTTGCATTCCCTGGGTGGGTTTGCAGAGAACCCCAGCCGGGGCAGCACGGAGCTGGCGAGGAGTGCTGCTCCGCAGTCAGGTACCCCAGAGCGGCCTGACAAAGTCACAGGGTACGGTAAAGAGGGAGATCTTGGAAGTGCACAGCACTGAATGAAGGGGAGGTTTGGGTGGGAAAGGAGCCGCGGAGGAGAAACTGGTGTAGGGAGGGAAAGAACAAAAGGAGAAGTCAGTTTGGCTTCCCGTGCAGGGCCAGTGCACTGTCAGTAGTGTCCCTGAAGTGCAGCAGCCAGGAACGAGGGAGGAGGACCTGAGAGCATACAGACAAAATGGCAAGGAGAAATCTATCTCCCCAGTTCAATCACAGCCAAGCTTCAGCTTTTCTAATTCCCTCCCTGTGTGGGTGCTGTCTCTGTGCTTCTCCTGGACATCCCATCCCTGCCCCAATCTCCCCTGTGGCCCTTCCATAAGTTTTTGCTGTTCTATTCTATCCTTTCTGATGAAAAGGCACCAAAACCACACCAGATATTCAAGGTGCTGGAACAGCATAGATCTGTACAGAGACACAACGACGTTTCTCCAGTTCCCTATTTCTCTCCTAATAACCTGTAACGTTCTGTTCGCTTTCCTGCCTGCTACTGAGTCTAGCACAAGCGTTTTCACAGAGCTGTCTGCTATAGACCCAAGTTTCACTCCTGCACAGTAACTGATGGCTTAGACACGTCATGACAGGTAGCACAGACTCTCAGATGCTACATCCACACAGCCACACCAGCGATCTCCTGGAAGCAATGCTATGGTAACACGGGACACAACCCTCCCTAGCCCGGGGTCCCTGTGGTGCAGTCCGTGGTGCTGGCTGGGCACGTCCTGAACAGGACACGACAAGTGGGCAGGGGCTCCCCCCGCACTTCTTCCCCAGAACACTTTACCTAGCAATGCCCCCACCTGCCAGCACCAAACCCCAAAGGTGCTAAGCTCCAAAACTGCACCGAGGCTGAAATCAAATCTTCCCTCAGTACATCCATGCCCATCCATCTTCTTTCTCCCCTGAAGTGTAATAAACACCACAGTGGAGAGTCTCTTCTAGACAGAGGACCGCTGCCACTGTTAAAGACTTACGACTTTTCAGCCCAGACCATATTTTTCCCTTCCTGGAATCACTTCTGGAAGTCTCCAAACAGTCACCAGGCTCCAAACAGCAGCAGTTTGTTTTGAGTAAAACCACCAGAGAATCTTAATTCAGTAAGTGGGCAAATACTAAGTAATTACCATCTTTCATATAAAATCCATCTTGGAAACTTTTACTGTAAAAAGATTGCGTTTTATGCACAAGCGATGTCCTACTGAAATAAATGAAATTCTGTGTCTGCAAAATTAGGCATGACCACGTCTGGTAGAATTGTGCATTACAGTGATTCTCTTTGACTTCATACAGGAAGGAATCTTGTTATATATTACTGTTGATAAACTACCGAAATTAGATTAAATTCTACAGTTCATTTTAAAGTGCCAGAGAAAACCTCTTATCTGCTCCTACCTTCTTCAGATCCAACAACCAAGTGAAAGAATTCAGCTTTAGTCCATCAGTGGACCTTCCCAATCACTTCCTAAGCACGTGTGTGACAGCTGTCAATTCAGAAACCATTTATCACAGCAGAAAGATGACAGGGAAACACTGAGTTGATATGACAGCAATGGCAAAAATTTGTTAAAGCAGGCATCCCTGTAGGAAATCTTTCCGCACTACAACAGATGGCCAGTAGTTAGAGGAAACCATTAAAGCTTGAATTGTGGAAATTGGTCAAATTTTTCACAGCAAAGGGTAGCAGATAAAAATAAACAAACTTCACCACCCTTCCGGGGAGAGCCAGTCCTTCTGGGGAGTGCAGGTACCTATCAATAGCACAGGAAAGGCACTAGACTTTACAGACACACTGCTATATCGTATAATGATTTTATAATTGTTGTATTATTTCCACATATCACACAGACAATACAGTCACACACGTGTCATAATTGCATAATTACTACATTAATACATGCAGGCAGCAATTACGCAAATGCTACAGCTCTGAGCTCCAGGAAGGGAAGCCGACGAGGGCACAGCCCGTGGGGGTGGTGGCCGATGCCCCGCAGCCCCTGACCACTGCCCAGCCCCACAGCTCCCCTCGCTGCCGTCGGCTGCAGATCTGCCTCATCAACCAGGAAGGTAATGGGTACATGAAAGGTGGGTTTTTCTTCCTCTAATGCTTTAACAGGAACTGGAGAGACACTGGTCTTTCAGCTCTTCTGGAATACACCAATTCACCCGAGATGAGGTGTGACCCGTATGAAGGTATGGACTTTCCTCTACATCTGGGAATTTTCAATGTCTCAAGAGAGATATAGAATCACAGATCAGTTTGGGCTGGAAGCGACCTCAAAGATCATCTAGTTCCAACCCCCTGCCATGTGCATGGATATCTTCCACTAGACCAGGTTGCCCGTATTGCCAACATATACAGACATTATATTTGTATACACAAAATATCAGCAAAGACTGACTCTTAAACTGATCACCTCCAAAGTCCATACCCTTTCAGATCAGTCCTTTATCCAGAGAGCGTTCATCAGGCCTGCTTTTTCACACTACTAAAATATATTCCAGCACTAGGCAAAGAAAATTAAGATTTCCTAAAAGAAAATCTATACCCAGGAGAACTTCAAGGTGTATAAGGACTGTGGCATGTCTGGGCTGCATTCCAAGTGATAAGGGCTAAGACAGAGGATTGGGGAATTTTAAAAAGGCAAAACTCCGCAGAGCTTTCTTTTGGGACCCATTTAAATATGAAACTGAGGGACTGCAAACCTGTGGAAACCATGGAACAGATGCCCAAGTCATTCCCGCTTCTGAAGGCCTCTTTAAAAAAAAAATAATAATCCCTTGGGAATCCACAGCAATACTTGTTTAAGCAAGAGCAAATCAACAGCTGCACACCTGAGCTCTGTGCAAGGCTGACTTGGGCACAGCTTGCCGCAGCTTGTCTTACTTGCACGGTCCAGGGGATATGGTTGTTACAATAAATGCCGTCAGTCTATGTATATTAAAACTTTCCTCTCTTTCAGCAGAAAACAGAGGAAAGGATGAAGTAGCAAGAGAACTCATCACCTCAGGGTACACAGCAGCCAAGCACTGGACGTCACAAGCTGATGGCACTGAAAAGCTAACTCAGTACCAGCTCTGAATTTGATTCGAGAAGTCCTTTTGATTACTGACAAGAAATAAGGAAAATTTTCAGCCCCTGAAATACAATTCCTGTTCTTTCCCCTGAAATACAAATTCCTATTCTACAACTGAACTGATCTTTAAAAAGCACAAAAGCTGTTTCTTCAGCCTTACCTACCATGTATTCCTGTGAAGTGCATATGATAAGCAAGAGCAACTAAATTAACTTCATAACACTGCAGTGGGGTTTCGAGGGAAAGAAAAACAATCAACCAACACTGTTATGTGAAGATACATACTTTTTCATAAGTTCTCTGCCATCTGGGTGAGGATAACCATGCTTCCAGCACACTGTTCTCACTCATTTAATAACGGGATACAATCTTGGATTGTGTATATGTTGACAGAAAGCAGAAGTGACAGAAAGCTCGGGAAGCTTTGCTTTTAGTATTTGCCTGTTGAAATGGAAATACTTGAAGAGAACCTCTAGGCTGATAAAATCTGTCACTTGAACATCAAATAAAAATAAATAAAACCAACCTTATCAGCTACGAGAAGAAAAACCATCTATTTCCATTGTGAATAGCAATAATATCTACTTTAGGCCTTTTCTGTTTCAGGCATTTGATGAGTTCCCTTCTGCTCTGAGGATCCAAACACTCCGAACCCGCCATGTACTATAGCAGCATTAACTCAAAGTTGCATTAAACCACCTGCACAGCTGGAGTTTGAAGTCCAGAATCTAAAAACAAGGCAGGAGCAGGATTCAAGTGCTGAGAGGCAGGAAAACCCCAGCTGAAGACCAATCCATGGAGACACAGACTGGGGACAACGCGTGCTCTCCTGACCATGGGCTTTGCTATGACAATAGCCAGCTGATCTGGAGACAGCTCTGCTGCTCCTATGAAACTTGTTTTATGTCCAAGATCAGGACCAACCCTTAAAGCTGCAGGAAGATCCATCCACCTGATAAAACACAATGGATTAATAAGGATAAAAATGTGAATTCCTTATGCACTGAAAGATGCTCTGTTTTTTAAAGCTCTACAATCATAACAGTTAATTCTGACACAGGCTATTTAAGTGCTTAACTTTGATCATCCTGACTTTCTAAACTTAATTCCATAAACACACAAATGTGTATGTACCTTTTGGACAGAGGCAGTAATTACGGCTGACAGCTGTGAGAGCGTTTTACATGTTTCAGTAATAAAGCTATCTATCCCTATTAAATATTAATACACCATATCTCCCTATTACCTATTATGTCATCAGTCACACCAGTTTTAGGAGGAAGGTCAGCAAAAACAAGATAAGATTTATTTTATTTTTTTTTTAAATTAGACTGAGCAGTTTATAGATGTTAATAAAACCCCTGACAAGAGAAGGACTATTTATTAACAGGACTGATTCACAAGCAGGGAAAAATAAATAGAATATTTTCCTGCCTTAAATTTGTTTATCTATTGTATAAATATCAGAGGTCATATTTCAGCCAGGGTAGGAAGGACATGGAAAGGAAGGTGAAACGAAGTCCTTCTTCACATGGACTCGGAGAAGCCTGCACCAAAAGGCGGTGCCACTCTGCGAGGCGGCACATGCGGGAGCCACACAGGGCGGCTCGGGGAGGACAGCAGCAGGACACGGACTCCCACACAAAACACAATGCCCCTGCTTCTCCCCATCCGTGGCTGAGAGGATACGCAAGAGGTAGCCTGCCAGATCTGCCGCAAACTCGGTATCTTCAGCTGTCATGTTTCTGCTCATCTCACCTATTATTTTCATGTTTTCCTAATCGAGAACGAGGACTCTGGCAAGGGTACGCGCATACGATACCCACAGACACCGCAGATCATCGGCAATTATTATTTCCATTTTTTGACTTAATAATACAGTCTGGCACACAGTTCAGAAGCTGACTCGACATTCAGACTTTTCTACTGAAAGAAATGCTGATTTGATAAAAATCAAGAAGTTTCAGAGGAATATACTTCCCACAAGTTACTTCCAAACAGTTAAACTGAAATGCACCTTTTTATGTTTGAATTTTTTTAACTATCTGTACGCATTTCAAGGAAACTCATATTATTAAGGACACTTCAGTTTTGTCTTCATCAATTGTTTTTGCCCACAAAACTTTCATGTAATTCTTTTGAAAGGTTAAAAGAAAACATGTTTTCAAGTTTCTTTTTGTGGGAATTTTAGCGATCAACTTTTCACGCCCATTTGGTTGAAAACAAGGAGTTGGGGAACTTGTTATGGGAATCTGATTTTTTTTTTCTTAAAACCTAACCACTGAGGAAATAATTGCTCATTTTTAGTTGCCAAATTTTGTTTCTATTCACAATTTTTTTTTTCTCCACTTCAGTTTCTCCTCTGTCTCCCCAACAGCCCTCCGAACCCGGGGAAAAGGCAGACAGCCAAAAGCGGGGTTATTTTAGGGAAGGCAGAAAACAAACGCATCAACAGGAACTGCTTGAAAACAGAACTTCACCACTGCTACCCCCAAACACACCAGCTAATCTTTTTCATTAGCTGATTAAGCTCAGCCTTACCACTAGTTGCTTTCTACTTTCACTGCTTCTGGTAGAAAACTCCTCCAGAACCTCCCACCTAAGTAATTACAAACTTTCTCTTAGTTTGTGCATAACCAAGTTACAGCCTGTTATTCTTACAGTAACCCTGCCCTTTCTCCCAAAATAGGTATTTATTTCATTCCTAGTTGTTAACTCCCCTAAGTATTCTCAGTGACAAATCTCACAGGCTTTTTGTTGCTGCAAAGATGACTGTTCTGTCTCATCTCAACAGTACAGCTTCCCACTGCCCTGATTAGCTAAGTAACCCCTCTCCACCTTCCGAGTTTTTAGGCATCTTTCTTCAACTTGGTAACTGGTGCAGGAGGCTCCAGAGCATAGAGAACTCCACATTTTTCAGACCTCTCCATTAACCCCAACTTCTCTTCAGCCAGAATTACCTTTGTTGACATGCAGCCCACAGAGGCTTTGCTTATTCCCAGATCTGCAGAACTCAAGCAGCAGAACCTGTGCTATACTATCTCTTACTTCATAGGGCTTTCTCAGATCATAATGAAATTTGTCTGCTCTC
Source organism: Psophia crepitans (assembly GCA_013399095.1). NCBI lineage: Eukaryota > Metazoa > Chordata > Aves > Gruiformes > Psophiidae > Psophia > Psophia crepitans. The sequence continues at coordinate 72,140 of VWZZ01000951.1, read as the reverse complement.
TCTGCTTCATGCTCTGAAGTTTCCTTAGCCCTCCCAATGCCTCTGAGTGATCTTCAGATTTCCTCCATATCTCCTTTAAACTCCAGAGATGAACAAACAGAGGATTTAACCCTTCAACCCCACTGTTTCAGGTATCTGCCCATACCTTCCACTGACTGATTAGTAGGTTGGGATTGCAGGACCTACTTGTTTCGGTGGTTATCAATCACCATTTTTTTCCCCTCCTGTGATAAATCCTGTGGAGCACAAAAGAATCCTGTAAATCATAAAAGCCAAAACTTAGGGGGAAGATCCTCCCTTGGAAGGTTGTCTATTTTTTAATACACACAAACATGTAAAAATACATTGTCCATACCACTTTTTTTTTTTTTTCAGTAATTAAAAAATAGTTTTGACCGCAAATTTTGAGTTAGCTTCAGTGCTTATTACTGGCTTCAATTTTCTTTTACTAAGTCATATAGTTCCATTAAATCAGCGTCTGCAAGATTGGCGTCCAGGAGAATTCCATCCTATTTCATGCTTCATTATGAAAGATTCATACAGCCCTACTCGTCATGTTTCTACAGTCATCTACATCAACTTTAGCGTACTAAAATGTTGTACGGTATGAAGTGACACGATGAAATGATCAGTCAAGTTCACTGGGCTTAACCGCTCTGACAATGATACGTAATCTTACTTTGGTTAGGGATAAAAAGACACCCTAATCAGCATACAAGAGGAACCTTTATTGTGGTAATGAGCATTTACCAAATTGCAACATTACCCTCAAAATGTTGAAAGGTGCCCTAGAGGCAGAAGTACAGGAGAGAGATTACCTACAGGCCACCGAGAACCGAAGCTGCCTTTGTGCTGGAAGAAGCCCTGCAGTGATGTGAGCACCACACGCCTGAGCTTGTTTTCTACGGGGAATGGTGGTAATAGGATTAGTTTCTACAACATGACATGTTAATAAACTGTCTCTCACAAACACACACATATCCTCCTCAAGAAAAAAAAAAAAAAAGAACAAGTCATTCCTGTGCAAGACAGACTGAATTATTTAATCAATGTAAGAAGTACCTGGAAAGCAACACTCAAGCGCAGAGTTAAACATTTGAACTTCTTGGTCAAGTACAAACTGGTATTTTATTTTACCTTTTGTTCCATTGCATGTAAAATACCAGCTAGAAACATAACACAGGACTGGGACTAGAAGATAGCCAGGATATTAGTCTGTCAAACCAGGGTTATGATGTCAAATTCTTGATCTTCATTTAACATTGTACAGCTGAACAATCTGTGTGTGGATGTGTGTATCTGCACAGGGGAGGTTTAGATTGAGTATTAGGAAAAATTTCTTCACCAAAAGGGTTGTCAATCATTGGAACAGGCTGCCCAGGGAAGTGGTTGAGTCACCATCTCTAGAGGTATTGCAAAGACACAGAAACGTGATGCTTAGGGACATGGTTTAGTGGTGGACTTGGCAGTGCTGGGTTAATGGTTGGACTTGATGATCATAAAGGTCTTTCCAACCTAAATGATTCTATGATTAGTGTTCGTGTTTTAACCAAGCCTGAAACAGAAATCCTTACACTGAAGGGAGTGCTGCTAAATTCAATTCCTGAAGCCAGTGTAAATTCCTTCGGCCACTTTTCCATGACACACCCTCACAGGCTACAAATTGCCAGAACAGCATGGAGTTCTACAGCTTTGGTTTGGCTGCTTTAAAAAAAATCTTCATTCTGTCATCTTGTCTACTAGAGTCTACCTGGGGTGGCTCCTACAGCAGGGAACTCTATCTAGTAATGACATAGTAATGACATCAGACACCTAAATATGCAAGCATTCTAGGAACATTCAGTTTCTTACCAGGTTGACACCATTAGAGAAAGCAGATGGTTTACCTACCATGACTACTACTTTTATGACTCACGTTATTTCCTGTTCCTGGGTTTGCTACCTTCCAGTGATCTACATTTTCATTTGTACATTTGTGCCATTATCTTACTAGGAGAAAAACTTCAAGAGACCGTACTTGGGCTTCATTTGCATTGATGACTCCATTTAATAGCCCTGTGGGCTGAAAGCCAACTGATGAAAATTTCTAATTCATGATGGCAGAGGAGGATGTTAACCCCATTAGCATCAAAAAGAAATGACCAAGTGTCAAGACAGTTTTCACAGTTCCATTCCTGTCCTTTCAGACCAGTTAAAGCTCCAAGAATTAGGTTAGTCAATGGTGCAGACTACTTCCTCGGTTAACATGTCTGATGGTGCTGTCGGACACTACGCACTCTCCAGTCATGCTGCTGGATCCAATTACTGGAAATTTAAAAAGCAAGCAAACCAAAAGATAAACAATTAATTCTTCAAATTTAAAAGATCTTAATGGGGGGGGGGAATGAAAAAGAAAAAAGAAAAACAAAGAGAAATTCTGTTTTTCTTTTTTCCATTTAAAAACAAGTGCACCTGAATAAAATGGATGAGATAGGGAGAACAGGTATTTTCTGTACTCCCTGCTGAAGGAGTCATTCCAGGCTGGCAGACTCACTGTCGCTGGTATTAGTAAGATTTTACTTCGACCTTTTCAGTTTTTTCTAAATATCTACTCTTCTCTTTTCTGCATCAACCCCAATGATATGATAAACCTCCACAAATACTACAGCCAACCTGCATTCCAAAAATATCAGCTGAAGACGTCTACCAAACATGCCTCAACATGAAGTGCAAGTGACTAGAAACACAGCAAAATCAGGTACATTTTGCAAGATTGATCTTGCAAGGCATTGACTGTCCAGTTCTACAAGGTTTGTGTTCTGCAGGGGACTCAATCTTTTAAACTCGAGTGGTGGAAGTTCTTCCTTTAGAAAAAGCCTTATTAGTGGCCAGCCATGGCTAGTTCCAAACACAAAACACAGAGGAAATAAGAGAATTCTCTCTCTTACTCTTTTATTCACTAAGCAGCTAAACAGTATTTTTGCCAGTCCTCTTGTATGCACTTACTGCGGCCAGTAAGAACTTTTAGGCTCTGAAGAGGCATATGAAAGAGAAGAGAAATTATGAACAGTCCTCCTTCACCCCCAAAATAACTGAAATACATTTCAAAACAACAACAGAATCCTCAAAAATATGGGTCAAAGAAAACGCATTTTAAAAGTTTCACTTGACAACAGCATTTTTCCTTCCAACCAAATTCCTGACTTTCGTCCCAGGCAATCTTAGACTCTTCACTCTATTAATAGCTTAATGCATGATAAATAATACATTATTCAGAAGGAACTTGTACTTTCACATTTGGTACAATACTTGCAAGCTACTGGCACTGTCTTCCACTTGATTTCAAGTGACATGCCCAAAGTCTTCGCAAGAAAAAATAAATCTGCTCATTCAAAACAGATACTGCCCAGCTGCAAGCATCTTTTTCTTGCATCCAAAGAAAGAAGAAATACTAAGTTCAAAATGTACTTCAAAGGGGAGGAAAGCACATAAAAAAGGATGAGGTGTCCCATTCAATTCGGGTCACGCCACTTCCAAAAGGACGTAGAAGGATTATAAAAGTTTCAAAGATGAGCAATAAAAATGATTAAAGTCGTGCTGATTCTTCCATATCAGAAGAGATTGAAGATTTTGGGACTTCTTAGATCAGAGAAGCAAAAGCAAAGGTACAGATGACATGAAAATAAAGACGACAATATGATAAAAGGTACAGCAAAGATAAATCGAGGTCTACTATTCAGTCTCTTTCATAAAGCGAGATCAAGGATACGTTCAACACTATCAGAAGATTACAAAATTGACACGACACATTATCTATCTCTGGAACTTCAGAGTCTGTGATATGTGTTATCATCAATGTCAAGAGTTCAGACTGAATAAAGCAGCTAGATGGGTTATGCATGCAGGTTCCAGTGGCATTTTAAAATTTTTTTTAATTAATGTTCTGATCTGTCCAAATGAAACCTTTTTCTTAGTCTTTTAGAAGAGAGATTCCCTGGACTCTAATTTTGATAGTGTCAAGAATACTGAATTTTCAGTTTATCAGGTGGCCAAAACACTTCACTTCTGATACAGTCATAAATCACAATACAACAGAAATTGAAACACAACATCCTGATTTTACTGGTGTCAGCAATTCCATGACAAAGTATCTTTATCTCATATCAAACTTTTAAATGTCTTTGTGGTCTACACAGGAGGAAAATAAATTTATTAATATTGGAATTTCAGAAATGAATCTTCCCATTTCAGCTAGCACCTTTCCATAAATATTGTAAATATCAATACTTTCAATGTGTCTTTAGTATGAAAAGAACCTACATTGCCAAGAACATAGACTAAAATAGTACCAGACATGAATTAACTGCAAACACAAACAAGAAAACAAAAAAGGTGCCTACTAACAGCACCTGTTTTGGCAATACAGCTCTATTCTAAAGCTAGGAAGGCCTCCATGAAATCACAGAATCATCAAATATCTCAACTTGGAAGGGACCCACAAGGGTCAAGATATTGGGTATTGATTCAGTCCTTAAGTGAATACAATACACTTCAAGGTGCAAGCCAGTTTTAACAATTTTGACGTCACGCATGTGAGAAAACCTCTCCTATCTTCCACTCTTCTCAGTTTGCTGGGGAGTTCAGCACAGTCGTCACCAAGAAGAGGAGTCGCTTCATGCCCACGGTGACAGGGGAAGACTCATCCTCAGCCTGCAGCTACTCACACACTGCATTGACTGAGCTCCTCTCTGGTCTGCAAATAGCGGTTTGTTTCAGTTAATGAGGCTGCAGATACCATGTCGTGGTGAAGCAGCTTCAGAAACCAGAGGCACACAGGGACATGTGACTCCTCTGCAGGAGCTCTGAGCTGGAGAGCCTCTGAACAGGAAAGAAGGTACTCAACAGCAGCAGAGAAGAAGAGAAAGTCTATCCACAGGAGAAGATAGCAGGAATGTCATGATATATCACTTTACATCTGTGCTACTACTTTCTTGTTGCTATGGGAATACTAGAGAAAGTGGTTACCATTTTGTATTCAAAGACCCATGGAGAGTCTAGGTGTGAACAGGATCATTTGTCTGTAGCCTATAATTTTCTCTTCAAAGCAGTGTTAAATAGTTTTGTTTGGGGGGAGGGTATTAATAATATCCTCTTCTCTATTCACATGTTAAAATTAGCTAACCTTCTACCTGCTCTGGAGAACATCCAAGAAAATCTAAAGCAATGACAAGCACTAACTTATCAGGGTAAAACAGATCTTTTTTCCATATAATTAAAATTAACGTACTAACTGGAATACTCTTCATAGAGCTGATGTTATCTTGCTTTTTATGACGAGGCCATCTACAAAATTAATTCCATCATATTTAACTTGAGTGTCAAGAACCAAGCTTCAAAGCACTTTAGAGGAAAAGAGCTTTGAAAATTTTAGTAATGATTAGAGGGGCAGTCTAGAAGTCCTTCCTTATCCTAATTAAAGAACATTGCCTGCATTCTCTGAGACAGGTCAGCGATGGAAGTCAGAGGTAAATACTGGGATTTTCTTTTTTTTTTTTTTCAGTTGTATCAACACAGAAGAGAAGAAAACACGCAGGATACACTAAGCTGTGTTGGTATACTCATGTGACAACTCCTCATTTCAGCCTGAAAGAAAATATGATTCCTCACTTTTACTCAGACAGTCATTGGCAGGAACAAGCAGGTCTTGTAGAATGGGCTCAGCACCATGAAAGTGCCATCAACACTTCATTTTCCTATGTTTTATGTTCTGCCTGAAGGCTTAAATTGTGCAGGAACAGGTGCACGTACCTAGTTAGTGATTGTATTGCTGCTCCCTTATCTTCAAAATTTAAACTCCTCCTCACCATTTTCAGAGCTTAAACCCTGTGAGGTTCAATAATGCAGCCAGTCCCTGCTCAGAGAGTGTTTTCTACACAGTTTATGTGCAACAATGACACAACAGACAAAGTAACACACAAAATGACGAAAATGCCAATTTTCAGTCTCTAGGCTATTTTCACTGAGCTGTGAATGAAAGCTTGAAACTCAAGCCAAGTATCAACTGGAGACAGTTTCATGGCATCAGGGAAGAGCCGTTCAGAAAGGTTCAAACTACTGGGTTTCCCAGAGTAACTACTTAGTTACAAATTCTGAATTATTTCTCCCAAGCTGCACAGGCCGTTACAGTAATTTCTCCTAGAAATCTTGACAGGGTTCAACCATACGCACAGAGCATTAACATCCAACTCACAGGAACGTGGACAAGGAGTTACTTAGTGTTCTCCCACTTCCATCAATCTTACTCGAGGCTCACAGGGATCAAGTAAAAGGGTCCACCTGATCTCAAAAACTTCTGAATCAGTCCCCTTAGCGCCTGTTAACAACACTCCAAAGATGCAGTTTATGTTGTGAATTGATTACTCAAAAGTAAATAGATAAAACTGTACGTAGGCGTACAAATATACTGAAGGGATGCTAAAGGGAAAGGCTACTTCCCCCGCAAGCCAGAGAAAGAACTTAACAAAAGGCTACTTCAAAACAAAAAATATTTTAGCTCAGCACCATATTCTTCTAGCAAAGACCATTAAGTATTGTTTGAGATGAGTGAAACGGAGAGGGGAAAACGCGTGTCCCAGATTTAGACAAAGACTGATGCTACTTGTAGAAGAAGGAGCTGGAGGTATTTGATGCAGCACCAAAACCTGTAGCAGCAGTTAGAAAGGACTGATTAAAATTCAGATGCTGTAACCAGAGTGTGTGAAATGTAGAGCTACATAATTCATAAATAGAAAGCTACATTAAATAGCATTAAAGATCCTGCTTACGCAAAAGCAAAGGCATACAGAATGGGTGCGAGCATGCTCAGCATACAGACCAAGTCCTGGCTTCCCCTCGCAGGAGCAGGTACGTGTTTCCAGCACCCACCGTACATCATGGCAAACATTACTCGAGTGCTTCAGCAGCGCGAGGAGGAGAGGAGCTCTCTCAGAGCAACGAGAGCAAGGAAACATCAGCTGGAGGATACCATGCGATTAACAATTAAACATTGTGGGGAGTCTGGAGGTGCTACAGATGGGGAGAAATTAATTCTTCAGGTTTCGCAGCAGATTCCTCTCTGCAGAGACAGCACCACTTCTGAAGGCAGTATATGTCTGAGAGCACAGGGGTCAGCTCGGCACTAAGACAGCTGGTGCTGTACACACTTTTGAACTTAGCAAGTCATCCATTGCCATATAATCATTATTGCCAGGCATTTAATTTGGGATTAATGGGGGAAAAAAAAAAGGGTGCTAAATCTGAGCCAACCCTATATTATAAAGAAATAACAGCCAAGTTCTCTATTGCAGTGACTCACCTTCCCTAAGGTCAATGAAACTACATCAGAAGGAAATTTTGTCCCGTTACACGGATCTAAGCAAATAATTCATAATGAATCATTTATCTAATTAATCTCCATTTTTCAGCATGAATGCTAACAGGCGTCAAATTCCTCTCTTATTTTTATTTGCAGTTATTCACTGAATAATCCTTGCCCGTGACACTGCTGTGAGGTCTCCACGAAAGGATGGGAGAATTTCTGACCTGTCCTCAAGGTTACGCAGCATGTTTCTGTCCTCCGGGAACACACAACGTGGAAAGCAAAAGTTGTTTCCAACCATTATTGTGTGCAATTTGCTGGAAGGTCAATGCTATTTAAAAAATTTTGCCTGTGAACTGACTTAGTAAAGCACTTAAAAAAAATGAACACTACAAATTCCATGAAAGAGTACAAAACAAAGATCATTTACCACTGTTCCTCCATTGCTTATATTAAAAAAAAAAACCCTAGGAGAAATAATCCCTTTTGGTTTTCCCGCTCTTAAAATAAATGCAGGGGTTTTGTATGGATATGAATAATTGAATAACCCAGTGATTTATAGCTATTATATATTTATGTTATATCTCTCTCTTTAAAAAAAAAACAACAAAAGAGTCTGCAGAGACGAACTATTCAGTGGATCTCCCTGCCATGCCCAAGGCTCATTTTTTGCCCAGCACACCATCTAGGAGCAGCTTATTCATGACAGTCATTGTTTTAAGGATGCCCTTTCAGTGCTCCCTTTTGTCTCCTGTGGGGTCCCTTGCTAAAATTCTTGAGAGCAGGTTCTCTTCATTTAACCAGACATCTGGTTTTGTTCAATCCCTTATGCTACTATACCTGAGTATTTAACATTTGTACAGAGTTAATGTTTAAGCCCCAGCTATGGCTGACACCATTCTGCCAGAAACCACACGGAGTAGAAAGCTCATCCCTGTCCTAACCATGATCTCCGTGGAGAAGAGACACAGTGAACAACACACACCACAGTCCAGCATGGAGCACGCTGCAACTGAAATGAGATGGGGCAAGCTCAAAAGCTGCTGGGTGGCTTGCTCTGGAGGAACCAGAGTAACTGCCCTCTCCTCCTGCACGGTCATTAACTTGGGAGGGTGCTTCAGTCATCTTCTGAATTAAAAGGTGCAACAAAATACAATGTCACTAGGAAGCGCTGAATCAAGAAGTGAAAAATATCTTGGAGGTTTTTTCTGGCTGCCAGTTGTCCGCAAAAGCATTTAAAGAGATATTGCTGAAGGCTTCTCAAAACATTAATGTCACTACCAAAAATTGCTCAGAGTGGAGCATACAGTCACAAGTGTGCATTATCTGTCATTTGCTCATTTTCAAACCATTGTATTTATGTTCTGCAATACTCGAAGCACTTCTGGTTTGTCACAACTGTCCTGTCCTGGTGAATTATCCTGCACTCACTGGGGCCGAGGCGGTAGGAGCTGAAGGATTCTTCGCAAACACTTTGTGTTCTGAAAAAGCACAGCCCTTCTCTCTCTTTCATTTTAACAACAATTTGTTGACTGGAGGAAAACAAAAGGATTAACGGCTCTCATGCTTCCAATTAAATGCTTTGGCCTTCTCTACCTTGCTTTTTAATCAGTGGCTCAGGGGCCCACTCCTTGTATACACTAGTGAATTTAATATTAGCTCTTAATGAACCACTTCCTGACAGCCAGGAACGAAAGCTGCATAGAATAGAGGAAATTACTATAGAAACATAATTTGCCTTTCAAATTGCATGCAAAAATAATGACAATGGCACACTAGTTTGTTTGTTTACATATGGTTTACCTATTTTTGCGGGTTATTACATAAAGCACTGCTATGTGTTACAAGGCCTGGTGTTTCTGAAATACAGCGATCAGTCTGCTAGGGTCAAACATCTCACTTTAAGCTGTTGAAATTAATGTATTTACTCAGAAGTTACTGTATTACTCCAGAAGCCCTGCTTCCCACCTCCTTCTACTGACCCAAGATGTTATCAACCATGAACATCACCAACATTGAAAAATCCCACCAGCCATGCTAAGTATGCTCAAAGACAACTAAGGTTTGTAGTTTTCTTTCAGCATCAGAAGCAAACCCTTGTGATGGATTCTTGCTTCATCACTTCCTAGGGCTTTCAAGGCTGTCATCAGGACTGACGTAGAAACTCCAGTGTTCCCCATCACCTACAACTTTGCTTAACAAAGCACTCAGACTCATAAGCCCCACGTTCTTTTGAGCAAGAAGAATTACTGAGGGTTAAGGAACAACTGTTCTAGAGTAACCTTCATCAGCAGCCATGGCATGTGAATCACTCTGGGCATTTACTAAATGAAGTACTGTGTAAGGAAGACAAAACCATCAGGAAACTTACTTGTCTTTTTTTTCCTCTTCCCTTTATTCAGACAGAGAGGAATTCCAACAGTACTACATCAGACACATCTCACAATGCTTTCTTAATTGGCATTAACCAGTATTTCAGGAGGTAACATTTCACTAATAAAATCAGACACAACTTATTATAGTCAGCTTACAGTAATAGTACCCTTCAGATTTTGGCAGTAATGAAGATAAAGCAATAATGCACTCAAATAATTGTTCCCCACAATTCTGAATCACTTGGATAGCTATTAGCTTAAAGTACAATCACGGCTCATTAGGACTCTCCAAATAACAACTTAGAACAAAATAGAGAAAGAATCCTTATACACAAACTCACATAGTTTGTCCAAATCATTGAAGTACTTAAATGAGATTAGAGTAGTGGCAAACATCATAGGTTGAAGTGATTTAAGCCAAAAAGAAACTTTCAGATTCCGTTTATGCCATGTCCTGCTACATCATCTCTCTTCCTTCTACCAGCTCTCCTTTTTCCTCAGCCTCTGCTCCCAATTTTGCTTTTTATTACTCCAACACTCCCATTATTCTTTCAGTGCCCTCTCAGAGGGAAAGCAACAGAGGAAGATGGACATGAAACAAATCTTTAGCAGCTCCAGACAAAAAGGATGAAGGAAGCCAGTGAGGGAGGCATGAACAAGGAGCACAGTAGGGCTGGAGGAGAGCGAGAAAGTCTCACATCATTACTCCCTTTCCACGAAGCAGCATATCTAAGGAAGTAGACAGATATGTTCTTGCAGGCAGAGCAGCAACATTAGCATTGCTAGTGGGACAAAACCTTTCAATGTGCTGCAGAAGCCCGAAGTAAAGAGCAGGACCATTAGCCTGATTATTCCCAGTGCTAAAGATTGAGTACTGCAGGATACAACAATTGTTGAAGGCAAATTAAAAAGGTAAAGTGAATGTCCAGCTTCATCAAGTCAGCCTACAATCATTAACTCCCAGGACCTAACAGAGATTATACCAACGGATAGCTCTATAAACCTACAAGAAGATCGCTTTCCAAAGGATCAGTGGTAAACCCAGCAGAATACAGTCCAAGGTGATCATCCCATATCCCGTGTGATTCACCTGCATCCCACCCTGGGGAGCTGCTGTCCTTTGTCTCCATTTGGTGGACAGACAGAGCCTCAGACTGATTAATCCCTCCTCTTGAGGATGAGAAAAATTAGAGACATTGATTGTCCTGGAGGTACTGAATATAAAAAACCAACTCTGAATGGACTAAAAAGAGTGACTCAAGAAAAGTACCCTTAATTCCAAATCCGACTGGGCTGTGCCATCTGACAACTCATCCATACGTATTTTCCAGCCAGCTCGAACAGAAACAAAGACAGGAAAGTTCTGGCTCACCGAGGCAGAAAAGCTTACAGCAGAGAATACCAGAACAGTTCAAAAAATTTAATAGATCCTTTTATAACCAAAATCAGAATGATGCCAGGGTGGGTCTGTGAAATCAGGAAGGTTGAGCAAAGAACAAAAGCAATACCGTGGGCTGAAAGTCAGAGACGTGCGTTTCACTTCCAGCTCTAATACAGTCTTTCTATGTGATCGTGAGGAAAAAAAACCAAACCCAACTTGGTCTATCTAGGTGTCCAGCTCTTGGGCACACTTTCTCTACTTGCCCTGCAAGGGCGAAGCAGAGGTTCTGTTTGCCCAGCACGTGGCCCAGCTTGTGATCGCATGAGGGTATTTGCACTGGAATGTAATACAAACAATTAACAAGTGACTGACTAATGCCAGGATTTTAATAAATTGGCCAACCACTGTATAAGGAAATGAAACATTCCTTTTCACAAAACACAGAGACCTTCAGCCACCAAGGACGAGAATTCATAGAATCGTTTAGGCTGGATAAGACCTTTAAGATCATCAAGTCCAACCACTGAATTGAACAAGGAGCTCACACACAGACAACTCCAGAACAAATACTGTGATTAAGATTCTCCCAGCCTGGTCTTGGCAAAAATTGATAAAAATGACAGATACACATGTCAAAACAGATGAAGAATTGCTGCACAAAAAATCCACACCAGTTAATGTGCCAGAGCAAACAAAACTACCTGGAGTCATATCAGATAAAGACATAGATAAAACACTGTCAACAATAAAAACAGTAATACAGAATATTTGGCTGGTGAACAAAAAAAACACACTTGGACTGGGAAAACATCAGTAGTTAAAATTGACTGTTATATGACATACACCACTCCAGCTCTGCTCAGGACACCCAACTTGCCCCATCACCTCTCAAAGAAGGGCTGCAGGAAAAGCATTCCCATAGCAGGATTTCTCCACTCACACTTCGACCACTCAACAACAGACTACTGGAAAAGACATAAAAAACTGTAAAAGTGCAGTAGACTGATGTCTGTGGAATAGCTTCAGTCACATTTATCTTTTCTCCTGGCAAAGGTGGTAATGAAAAGGCAGACTGACTGATGAATCTTTGGGGAATTCTCTTCTACTAAGCTGGAATCAACTGCCACCAACTGCAGCCCGCCACAGAGGGCAGATGCCAAACAGTGCTACCCTGCCCACCTATTCTAGAAGATAAAGCCACTAACACCAATTGCAAGCTCACTGTTTTATTCTCTGATATGGCAGACCAATGGATGTATGTAATTTTTATTTCTAGTTTACAGCATGAGACCCAGATGACCTCTCTGTCAGCTATTACACTAAGATAAAGGAGGACACATGGGTGTAAGTAACAGCAAAACTGACCTTCTGCATGGTCAAAATTCAGGGGAGATAGCAAAGGCATAGGGAGGGGTACGGGACAGTACTGCAGAATAACAGAAATGAGTACAGATGGAAGACTGTCAATTACCATAGTACACTGAAAATCTGTATACAGGTTACATTTCTGCAAAAATACCTGTGGCTACGTACAGGAATATTTTAAAGCAGCCACCACTTCTAGCATGGTTTTAAATTCCCATTTCCCCCAACTATCAGGCACAAGGAAACCCCACGGTTATTATTCAAAGAAAAACAAATACAGAGGCCAACACATTTCTCTTTCTGGTCAACAGGTAAAACCTTACTGACTGCTTTGAAAGCCAGGATGTCAAGTGGAACATTTGACTCTCTTTATGGTTAACAGGAAATTACATGTAGGGTTTTTCAGGTACACCCTCTCCTTGTAGGGAAAGATGCAACGAAAAACTAAAAAGGTCACATAAGCAAAATAAACACATGTCCCTATGGAGGAGCACAGAAGAGATCATCTTGTACTTCTCACCGGGAGGCAACAGGACTGTGGAAAATGAAGAGCTGAGTTTTGCTCTGTTCTTCCGTGCTAAAGGCTATGTTTGCTCACCTTTGATTATCTCCTTCATATGACCTAACGGGGCAGAAAAAAGGCCACCTAAAACATCTGCTTCATTTGTTTTAAATTTATTTACACATAGTACTTGTGTTTTAATTAATCCATTTTGACATTCTGGTCATCAGAGATAGCACCAGTGGCAATAAAAGGGATATGGAAGCACTACGGACTGTTAAAGGAGTTAACATTCAGGATGATAATAAGACATTTGACCCATACCAAGAAGCAGCGAACTCCCATAATACATCAATGAATAACATACTTGCTCTTTACTTGGTTGCAACCGTAATTAAGTCAAAACGGTCTCCCTACCATGAATAAAAAGGAAACTGTAAAGATTCATAATTCATACAGAATATTTTGTGCCTGTGACGCTAAACTTCTGGTGTAAGCATTTGGTACACTAAGAATCGAGGAGGTATTAAGTGCTAAAGCACAGGCTCGAGATGAAACATTTTCATTCCCATAGTGTAATTATCTCGATGCAGTCACATCCTAACAGCAGAACTCGTTTCCATCAGAAAAGAATAAATTCCTTACAGCAATTTGGACTTTAATTAAAATCAGCTCCCAAGATTTGTCTTAATTTGTGTCCTGTTCCCACCTTAAGCACAAAATAGACTAGAAACCTATTTAGAGAAATCTATACGCTGGTTCTTGATCCCAATGAATTTATACACATTTGATCTAGACAAGGAGCTGCTGTGCCTCAGACCTTCCTCCTTGGTATCATTTCTCAACACACTCAAAAAAAATTTACTCTCAAGAGTTTGTTTCTTTGTAAGAGTTAATAACCTCTCAGGATTATATTTTTTGCCACTCAGTCTCCTTGTCCTATATCTTATTTCTATGAAGACTTTCAAAACAAAACCAGAACTTTAGCTAAATATTAAAACAGTACGCAAGTGCCATTTTGTGTGTGACAACAAAAACTTTACAGACTTTTTAATGGTTATTTCATGAAAGAATTTCTCCATCAACTCTCATAGTGAGGCAGGTGTGTATGTACAAGGAAATCAAACTTTAAAGAAATACAGAAGAAAAAAGGCAGGGTGGGGGAGAAAAGAACTATTTTACAGCTAGTTCTGTCACAAAGAAGAAAGTTGATTATCACTCTTTGATAAGGAAGAAGAAAGCTGTCTAATGCTTCTAAAGCTAAGCCGGTATATAATTTCCCTTTAAATTCTTTGACTTTCCCCCCTCCAAGCCTTTCTTGTGCAAGGTTACACGCGTAAACAGTGAACAATTGGCTTGCTGGCTCCTTTCAAAGCACATATTAGGATCTCTAAACTCCCGCGTCCTAGATATCATTGAAAAAATTTCCTAGTCGTCCACATTTCCTCGCAAAGGAGAAAATCGTCAAAACAAAGAACACCACAGGGGGAAGCCTTGAACAAAACGGACTGATCTGGGAAGGCACACAGTTCTAACCGAGGGGCCATCACCTCCTATATATTTTCAAAATCCCCCACATAGGCTAAAACGACCACTTCCAATTCCAGCAGGACACTGACAAACACATCACTCCCAGTGAGATTCTCACAGAGCTGCTTACGGGAGTGAGGATGCGTGCACGTAAAGATTGAAAATGCTGTGCTTCAATCAGCACCATGGCAGGATCTAACTGGTTCTACCTCAAATCCCCATTCTCTCTTTATTTTGCAGGTAATTAGTAAATGCTGTCGAAAACAAACTCCCCTTCCCTCTGAAACTCAAGGTCTACATAGTCCAGCTGGTTTTGGGAGTGATTTTTCCCTTAACAATATGCCAGAGTACCAATACATCTACAGGTTTTGTTCCACAGCTTGTGGTTTTCTATTTTTCCAGGAACTCCACACCAGGTTCAGTGCTGTAGCACAACTGCTAATCTCCAATGACCTTCCACCCCCCCAGCCCTTTACTCCTGCGATTAAAATTGATTTTTCTCCTTCTCATCATAAAACAATCTCACGTGCTGTCCTTGCTGTACTATTAGACAATGTAAAGTTGCAGGCAGAGCAGAACATGTGCAATCAGGCTTTTGTATAGCCCTGAAAGCAGTTAGTCTCAGCAGCCAGCAAGGAAGCAATAAGAAGACAGCGTGAAACTATCTGCCTCTGTCCAAAATGCCTTGGAACAGGCTGCTTTCAACTTACAGCTGCATACAAAACATGAGGATCTGCCCAGGAGCTGTGTGAAATGCAAAGGCAGTAACTTTTTATTAACCAGAGTCAGGAGCATGAAGTGAGTTTTAATAATTAATCCTGCAAGACACGAAGATTAAAGAACTATTAAGAACAGAACAAGCTATCAGAAGGGACATGGGTCCTTTTCCTTGAATGTTGAAGAAATCACGAGCAAATACTTTCCAAGACCTACATGACTTCAGACGGCACGTTCTATGACTTGCTATACCAAGAGACAGCAACAGCAAATACAACATTTCAGCTTTGCAGAGGAGATGGTGTTCAAGCAGATTTTGGTGGGCACAGAGGGGAAGGTGGTGCTGTCCTCCAAGTCCAGCCTGAGAACAGCAAGCTGCTTTGGTCACCTCCAAGGACATCATCCCACAACACTGGGGTGAAGAACTCCCCCAGCTCTCACGTCTGACCTCCTCTCTGGACCTCTGCAACTGGCCACTGCCCAGATCCCAAGCTTTTCCCACTTCCCAGATATTTCATTAACTGTCTGAGGCTCATCAGCTCTGTTCCCCATGCCTGGACTTCTGAGTAGAGACAAAGCATTAACCTCTATGCAGCACAGGATTTTATTCTCTTGTTACAATAATGTTTTTTTTCTTTGTTTTAAGATAATGAGATCTACAAATCAATACGGTCCTCTCCCAGCAGCAATTACAACTGAAGAAAGATGGCTATCAGTAATATGGAAAGCCATTCAAGTAGTGGCTGTTACCTTGCAGGCAGTTTGTCACATTTTCAAGCCCAGATATTAAATAACGCTGGTTTCGCTTGCCTTGTTAGAAGGCCCCATTTCCACAGAGAGAACACAATTCAATAACTATGCTACACAGAGAGGTAACAGGCTCAGGTGCACAGCCTTGAAAGCAAGTAGTGCTCGTGAAAGAAATGTGGCACAGGGAAGGAGGAACAGCGGTTAAGTTGAATTAAGAGGGTCGGCCACTCTACCGAAGCCATTCTGCTTTCTCCTGTAGACCAGTAAGAGTGACATGATAGCTGTTGCATTGGTTTGTATTAGAATCACAGACTGGTTTGGGTTGGATGAGACCTCAAAGATCATCCAGTTCCAACCCCCCTGTCATGGGCAGGGACACCCTCCAGTAGACCATGTTGCCCAAAGCCTCATCCAAACTGGCTTTAGGGAAATAAGGTAATTCTTTCATCATAACCATGTTTCTCACATTCTCATGGCCCTGACTGTTAATGTGAGGAGGTGAGTATAAAAGAACTGAAATACAAACAACATTCATAATTTAGGATTTTTTTTAAAGCCTGGAAAAATCATCACCTATTTTTTGGAAGCACTAAGCCATGTGTCCAGAGGGCTTATATTTCAGCTGGAAGCAAAAATTAAACACTGTAAGAGTTGAGAAATCTTTTTAATCTTCTTAATAGAAAAGAAATTGAAAGCAAGATACACTAAATAAATTTTACTATAGTAAAGTAGGAGGCATTTTACCTGTACCCAAGTGACCAAGAAGTTTCTAAGCACATGCAGTCTAGTTTCACCCAAGGATGGTATCCCTTCTGCATGCTGTTTCCATTTCCAGAGCATTCAACATCAGCGGTGCTCTACAGTTCCTACATCACGTCTATTAATTCATGCTTGATCTAAAACGTCTTTAAAAGAAGCCACCTCAATTTAGAGATTCTGGCTGTCAGAGCACTGCTCTTCTTGTTGCACTCTTAACGGTGAATTACCTCACAGCCTTTCCCCAGAGAAGTTTCAGTGCACTTGAAGCTGCCAGCATCAGATGAGATAGTAGGATCCATTACCGGACTTTGCTGGTCATCAACAAATTGCATAGGGGCCCTACTGGACAGCATGAAATTCAAGTACAAAATTCAGATTTTTAAACATCTGAAAATCTTGCTTTGAACAAACTCTAATATGTGGTTAATCCCTCCAGAACTTTCCAGATTTCTGATGGGTCTTTTACAAACAACTGAATTACCTTTGCAAAGAAAATAATTAGATGAGAACAGAACATCCTCAGGGATGAGAGATAATTTTGTTCACATACTGGAGTACCTGAAGTTAGAGCTTATTTTAACAACGGTTACCAAACAGGAACTACTCTGGAAAAAAAAGAAGTAAACTGCAAAACCATGGTTTTCGGTTTGATGAAAAGAGGGGAGCATTCAAACTTTTCTTCACTGCTTGTTTTGTTCCTGATTTAATAGAAAACCCCTCCTTGGATTTGGGAACTCACTTCCACGTGTTTTGTTCTGCTTTTACAAATCTATTAAGGTCACAACTATCTCTGTTTCACTCACCAAATGATCTCTTCTCTGCTCCCCTTGGCTAAAATGTCATTTCAGTGGGGCTGACCTTCAAAGCTTTCAGCTTTAAAATAGCTCGCTTGAAGCGGCAGTTTCATTTCCCATTTCATTTCCCATTGACTGACTAAAAGAAGTATCTGGGAGCAGGTTCTCAGATCCATTACCTTCCTTCATAAACACTGAACTCAGACTCAAAAGATCAAAGCCTGGTACTCCGTTACAGCCGCACACGCATGGTCTACATACATTCACCCCACTACACCCTATTTATTGGTTTTCCTTCACCCAGTCCCACCAGGAGCTCAGAAGCTGATTTACCTTCAGGCAGGCCCACGCAGCTAAATGAGTGAAAAGCCCAGAAGCACCGTATATTGCAAGACTATTTTAACCTCCTTCCACCGTATCAGCAACCTCTTTTTTCCAAGCTTTACACCTGAGCTGAAAATTCAGATGGCTCACCCTACAACACACAGAGGCAGAAGACTATTTTGGATGCACAGACTGTGCTGGTGTCCTCCCATGGGCACAGGACCCTGCACGTATGTAAGATAAGAGCCACGTGAGCGTTTGGCTCTGGCACTGGAGCCACGCAGACCCAACTTCATCCACGGCTCAAACAGACCTCAGCTTGATGCTCAAGCTTCTCAGCCTGCCAATCTCCCAGACAGATGCCACTACCCTTATGTAATTATCACAGTTATACGAGAAACAGCATACGAGAACAAAGACTTCATTACTAGCTCTAATTAGCTTTAAGCTAAAGGGGATTTAACATAATTTTCTCCTCCAATATGGATGTCAAAGGGGAAAAAAAAAAAGCTTTTTGTAACCATTCACCTAGTTTCAAGATGAGAAGATTTTGTAAATAGCCAGGGTTGGAGGAAAAGGGAGGCCTCTAAGATCAGAAAATAGCTAAAGCTATTTTTAAGTTTATTGGTAAACACTTCTTCAAATAGTTTACATTAGTTAAGATTTCTTTTTGAACAACGAGCTTTATGACAGGCTTCAGCATCTACCAGAGCACCTCTCAGACGCTCAAAACTGTTTTTCCCCTAACAAAAGAGGTGGTAGCAGATGCTTCAAAAATAACTCACGCTTCTTCCTTCCTGATATTTTGGGGTTTCACAGTTTATGTTTGGTTTTGTGCCAGTTTTACTGTTCTAGGGTGTGAAAATGTGAATGTGCCCAGGCTTGAACTTACAGACACCAAATGAATCAATGAGGAGGGCAGCAAAGCCATGATGCAGCTATGTGTAAACTTATGACGTTGGCAGACTGAAGTACAGAGGCTTCTGCAGTGCAGGTCCTCCAAGATTCATCATGCCATGACTCAACTGAAACCACCAGACCACCAGGCAAGGCAAGCAGACAGAGTATTTCTGCTTTTTAGAAAGTCTCAATACATTCTCCCTTCTCAAGCACTGCAATGACCTTGAAGAAAAAACAATGATATGCTATGCAAGAAAAAAAATCCAAGGGAAGATCAGAGCATTGATCAGATTGTAATTCTTTGGGCGGCTATTACAAGTTACGTTCTCTTTAACAAGCTGAACAGGCTGAGCTACTTGAATCTCTGACTGTTTATTTCCATGATTGATTTTTATGCCATGCACATCGTATGTATGCACATAGTGAGATTATATCACTGTTGTTTTCCTGAAAAAAAAGGAAAATAGCACTTTTCGTAGTAGATATATATATTTAGCCTACTCAGTACTAAGCATTATTTTTATATCCAATTTCCTTTTACAAAATTATTTTGATATTCCTTCAGGGAAACAGAACGGACTCAGATACCCTCCCAATGTGGGAAGAATACAGATTTTCAGTGTTACTTCATGTAAATGTTTATGTTTGCTGTCAACGTATGGACATGTGTAAAATTTGTAGTTTGGTAAATATCAAATATTTTGCCCATGAAAATGGTAAAAAAAGCTAAATTCCTAGAGTACAGCTTTGAAAAGTGACTTGATTCATTTAAGAACAAATTGATTTTCAGATTCTGGTTGGTCCATGGACTCTGTGAACTGGCTCCTTTGAATCAGTCTATGCTTAGCAGCCACAAAATTAAGCATCTCCTCCAAAACTTACTAACAGGTTGCTCCAAATTATATTGTTCCCAGGACTATAAGCTGACCTGAGATTAAAATTCCATTTGCTACTAATATTTTCTTTATTTTACATTGTCTGAGACTTGTGAAAAACTGCTGGCTCAAAATATTCCCCGGTCTCCAGCATGGCAGATTAGGGAAGACCCACATTTAATCAAGGAAGACACGATGAGGTTTGTACAGTTTCACAACATCGATAATCTCTTTTCATAACGCAGACTTCACATTATAATGTCACTAAAAAATTCCCTAGCCAGGAGCTGCTCAAAATTTCAGACAACGTTTAAACCCCCGATTCCCCAGCTGAACACCTCTGCGTACAAACAGCACACTGATTAGTGCCACTGCGGATGCTTGCCGAGATGCTCCTTTCTTTACTGTCAGCAGCTTAATCAAAGCAAGCCACGCACAAAGTATGGCCTGCTTTTCAGATTGGCCTCAGATTTTAACAGCCCAATTTGAAGTCACTTCATTTCTGGGAGCGCTGTGCACACTTTCAACCTAGTAAAGTCAAAAAAAGCTTTCAAAGTCAGGAGGAGAGCATTTCTCTGAGCTTCTCTTGCCCCTTCCTCTCCTGCACACTTTATAAGGGACTTCGCTCTTCTTTGAGGGCACACAGAAGTCTTTGCAAAGTCTCCAGCAAAATCACCTTTATCCATACAAAGCCTACTTTGCGCAACTCGCTCTGTGCTCATCTTCCCCCTCCCCCCTTTCTCTCACTGCTTTTCTTGATAAAGAGTCAAATTAAAGTTCGCTCGAGCAAAGATGCGGCAGAGACGGCTGCTAGCCTCAGGCCAGCTTCCACTCCTGAGATTTACAAGGCAGCCACTTGGAGCTGATTATACACTTTCAACAACACATTTCTGACTTGACATTGGGTCGCATAAGAGTTCTAAATTTAAACCCCGCCGCTTTATAGCGCAAGTGACGTCTGCCTTGCACGGACCTGATCCCCCTTCCCTGCCTACAGCCACCCCTGGCCTTCCCACACCTTCCCAAGCATCTCCACAGCCGTGGCACTCTGTCCCTTCGTCCCCAGAGCCATGCAGCTATCTCTGAGATCTATGCCATGCGTGTAATACACTATAATTAAAACTCACCTGCCTGAAGCAAAGCATGCCATGGGTATAAATACAATATATTAATACATACTATTACCTTACATTTCCTCTCAGCAGGCCTTACTATTTTTAAACCCTCTATAGTGCTGATTATAGCTCAGCTAACAATAGTACCTAAGTACTCCACACTCAGCGTTTCCAAAGCAGACACATACAGGTTCCTCTTTACTAACAGCCAAGTCCGTTAGAAAGCCAGCCCCCGTGAGGGTGCCGAACAGTTACCAGACAACAAGCACTCCAGCCTCTCCATAAGGTATCTCTTCCAATTTATACAGACAGCTCAAACGTTAATGCACCCAGAGCAGAACCCAGCCTTTAACACCAACCCTCCTCCTCGGTCATGCAGAGGGCCCCGACGTGCCCATTTCACAGCCCTGGCATGCAGGTAGTCCTGCAGGAACCGCAGGGGAGCCCCGGGACAGCGCAGCCCCACGGTACGCACTGAGCCCTGGGGTCCTGGCTTGAAGCCCAGGGCAGAGCAGCACCACAAGCCACTGGCAATTCTTGTTCAATACAGGAGGAGGGCAGGACCACCTGCTATGTACCCTGGTGTATCTCTAGCTCCTCTGGCTACTGCTTCAGGCTGCAGCAACACCTACGACAATATTAATCAATATTCATTATCTCCTATTAAAATGGACTGCAGTCATCGGACCAAGTTCATTCCTGGTATGAACAGACAGCTTCAGTGAATTCAATACCGGTTACATCTCTTGATTGAAATTGGCATAGAACGTCTGATCCCGCTTTAGCTCACATCAGACTGCTCTTTCTTTTTAAAAAGACATGTCATAATAAGTGTTGCATGCTTCCTTTGAACTCCTGGTTCTTTGGAGGGGTTGGTTATTGGGGTTTTTTTAACCATGCATATAGAGCAGAAAGGTCTGAAGAAATTGTGGGCCCTAAACACACCCCAGTTATGGAGGATCGTTCACTGTTTTGTTACCAAACGGTCAGTCAGCTGCCACGATGGAAACATCACCTGTATTTTACAAACAAGCTAGTTCTTGACTGAAATTAAGCATCCAGTTCAATGGTACCTTTGAAAGATGTTTGTCTTCTCAATTTGAACAGTCTGAAATTCAGTAGAAAAATAAGTTCTTTACTATTGTGTCAGTTAAATTGTGTTAAACCTGAAGAATAAACTGGTCCTACTGCACTCACGTACCTATGAATCAAGGCATAGAATCATAGAATCACTAAGGTTGGAAAGGACCTCCGAGATCATCAAGTCCAACCGTCAACCTAACACCACCATGCCTGCTAGACCATGTCCTGAAGTGCCACATCTACATGTTTTTTGAACGTCTCCAGGGACGACGATTCAACCACCTCTCTGGGGAGCCTGTTCCAATGCATCACTACTCTTTCCGTGAAGGAGTTCTTCCTAATATCCAATCTGAACCTGCCCTGACGCAACTTGAGGCCATTCCCTCTCCTCCTGTCACTAGCCACTTGGGAGAAGAGACTGACACCCTCCTCACTACAACCTCCTTTCAGGTAGTTGTAGAGAGCGATCAGGTCTCCCCTCAGCCTCCTCTTCTCCAGGCTGAACAACCCCAGCTCCCTTAGTCGCTCCCCATAAGATTTCTTTTCCAGTTCCTTCACCAGTTTTGTTGCCCTTCTCTGGACNCTGCCCAGGGTTGTTGTGGCCAAAGTGCAGGACCCGGCACTTGGTCTTGTTAAACCTCATAGAGTTGGCCTCGGCCCATTGATCCAACCTGTACAGATCTCTCTGGAGAGCCTTCCTACCCTCAAGCAGACTGACACTGCCTCCTAGTTTGGTGTCATCTGCAAACTTACTGAGAGTGCACTCTATCCCCTCATCCAGGTCATTGATAAAGATGTTGAACAGCGCCGGCCCCAAGACCAAGCCCTGGGGAACGCCGCTAGTGACCGGCCACCAACTAGATTCAACACCATTGACCACAACTCTCTGGGCATGTCCTTCCAACCAGTTTCCAACCCAGCAGAGAGTGTGCCAGTCCAATCCATGAGCTGCCAGCTTCTCCAGGAGAATGCTGTGTGATACTGTATCAAAGGCTTTGCTAAGGTCAAGGTAGATGATATCCACAGGCTCTCCCTCATCTACTAGGCGGGTCACCTGATCATAGAAGGAGATCATAGAAGGCATGCATGTGTTCAGGCCACAGAAGAGATCCTGAAAACAAACTGCACACGCACTTATGCCCCAGTCACCTAAACAGTTAAGTGGGTTTTGGAACGAGGTCCCAATGTCAAACCTCTGTTAAACTGAACTCAAACGGGAGCATGGCTGTGATCACCCAGAGGATCTGGATTTGTTCATAATCAACTTAAATTACTGGCTGTTCATCCTGCAAATATTAACTATATATACTTTTCAGCTCACTTGCATATTGAGCTCTAAGAAATACAACTCATTTTAAATTACCCAGGTTACCCAAGCCAATTGAGATTTACCATATTCTTAATAGAATATTTGTCTCATCAGAAGCAATTACATTTTTATCATTACTTTCGGTGATTCCATTAAACACGGTGGCATTTTAATTTCTAAGTCTTTGGTATTGCGGGCTGCCAGCCTGTTGTTTTCACGTTAATTTTTTAAACGTCCTAGTCCACAGCTTTACTTTACTACAGTCAATTTTTTTTTGCAAATTTAAGCCCACAGCATCCACTTCTACCTTCCCCCCCTCCCGCCACCAGAAACCTGCTGCCGTGAAATTCCTATGTAGCAACGTTTGTGTTGAACAATGTATAACTACAGAGCAACACACATTCAAACCACTGGGGTGGTTTCCTTGGCTGTTTCACTGCCAAGAGCCTGCTTCCAGGTTGGGCAGGAGACGTGGACACGGGCTTGCACAGAATCCCTCCCTGGCCCAGGCGCACACCAAGGCGGGGGCAGGCTGCACCAGCCCACTGACAGCGCGTGCCCACACTGCTGGATGGCAAGGCTGGGCCTGGGAGGGGGGGGTTTTGAGCTAAGGACCCAGACCTCGCCCTTAGCACAGATCCCACTCCTGATCTGGGTATGACCTGCCTGGAAACACTGTTCTCCCACCCGCACCAGCCCCGTGGTCACAGACACAGAAGGGGACAGGGATCCGCAGCCCTGACCATCTCTGCATGAAGCTTCTTCCAGACGAAGCACAGAGAGGCTGCTCAGGCGCACGAAGGTATTCCAGCAGCCAAAGACAACTGGAAGCGTGTTTGACCCCTCTGCTGTGAGGGCTGACCAGTGTGCAGTTTAAAACGCAGAGACAAAACAGAACAGCTCTTACTTGTGGCAACATGCAGAGGTACAAGAACTGAATCCAGCTCCAGCCTCCTTAGGATTTCTGACCTTGCCACCACAGTGTGATGAGCCAGACAGTTTGTCCCCACTAGGAACTTCTTTTTGGGCCGCCCAGGGCTGCACAGAAAGTCAAAGCTCAGATTCAGCTTACTGCTGCTGCTCGTAGGCTCGCCACGTGGGTCTGAGACCCGGGGATGAGCAGGGCCCAGGTCAGAACGGCAGATCACGGTGGAAGAAGGGGCCTGGGGCAGCGGGTCAAGAGCGAGCAGCCCTGATGACAGAGCAGGGCACTGCCTGGGCACACCACTCCCACCCTGCTGAACTCCCCACCCGAGCCCTTCCCGAGGGAGCGAAAAGAATTTAGACATCTCTTTGTCACTCAACCCTAAGCTGATGCTGCGGGAACACCCGCATTTTCACAGCCGTCAGTTCCACGGAACATACGCAGTGCCATGGGTTCACTGGGATAAACCCCCCATCTTCACCAAACCACAGCAGGCAAAAAAGCAGCACCCTGAATTTCCAGCGTGTCATGCCCTGTACAACCTGAGCCAGCACACGCTTGATAATCTATTACCAAGCCAGGCTGGGTTGGAACAACCCAAAAGCCGGCGCTGTACCTTTGCAGTGTAAAATAGCATGTTCTACAAGCGAACTATCAGGGTTAACTGCTGAAATCCTGACACACACAGCACCTGTGTCACACAGGTCAATGCACTTTTTTTCAGCACGATCATCGCTCCCCAAAGCGATAGGAATCTCACCGTAAAACCACTCATTTTTTTCACCAGGCATGAGAAGACAGTTCTTCACCGCAGTACTCTGTGCTCTGTACTTAAATGGAGAAGTGGATGATTAATGCCTGTGCGAGAAATAGCAGGGTGAAAAATTGAAGAACATTTTAGAAACGTGGGTTTGTTTTTAAGCTGTGATTACAGGAAATATATTAAAGATGAGTTTTCTGAAGGGATTGCAGCCCACTCCTGAACGAGGCAATTTCCATTTTGGTAAACAGACAAAAATCTCCTCCGGAGTTAATACCCCAGAGGTCAACCCCATAAACACTAAAACAAACAGATAGCACAGCTGAACGGGCTGAATCCAGACACACTGCTGAACACAGCTCCAATTGAACTAGAGTTAAGTGCTTTACACCAGCTCTCCATCGGGCACTCCAACCTCCAAATCCTTGTGCATAAGCTGAGGCCTGAGCTCTGTGCCACCACCCCGGTGTCACCTACAATCCCCCTGCCTAGAGGCCCTTTGTCCACGCTGCCTGCCAATCTCCAGCTACACAAAACCTCTGCTACAACGTCGATGTGCGGGACAGGGGCAGCAACCATCTCCCATGCTAATGAAAATGAGAGCGTACCCTAAAGCCACAGAGAAACTAACTCCTGTGAGCCAAGACCAGCAAAACCAGCCAAGCATAAAGTAACCTTGTTCACACATGCCAACAAAGAAAAGCGAGAGCTGTATCTTTACATGTACTACCATAAATTCAGGCAGAAAGCCATTTGTTTCTCTCCTGGGATTCCACCCTGCACCTCATCTACCCAGGGACAAGCTGACCCCTCTGTAGCAAAACCTCCCAAATTCCAGCTTGCTGCATTAGTGCTTCATTTGCTTCATTTAAATGAAGAAATTAGTATTTTAATTTTTTTTAACTGAATTTAACCTGCATCTCAACAAGGCCATCAGCATGGCTCCTCTTTACTTTTATTTGCAATAATTGCAAGGAAGAGCTGAACAGGAAGACATGCAATGGAGTGTGAGAGTCCAGCAGCATCTCCAGTCAAGTCCAGCTTCTGCAGATGAAGGAGACCAGGGCCAGGTCCTCCTTGGGAATTTGGTCCCAAACCGCCACCTCGCTGTCCCATGTGCTTGCATTAGTCCCCACACCCAGTACAGTTCGGTCTCCTGATGCTGGAAAAAGCTTTGGGTTCGTCCGGTTTCCCAGCCAAAGAGCCTGAAGCAGTGATGTGCTGGGTGAGTAGCCTCTCAGTCAAGTAAAATGTCCCTTTTGGCCTTCGCTTGCACAGTCCCAGCATGTGAAATTCCCTCCATCTCCTTAAAAAGTATTTAGCTGCCAGAACTTCATGCTTTCTACTACCAGGAGCACCTTGGGGCTTCCTCACACAGCTTTATAGGGGGATATCTGTAAGGTACTGACACCTCTGAGCCAGGCGCAGGGTAATCCAAGTCGCCCGCACTGCTGGTATGGGGAATCCGACAGCCCAGCCCTGCAGGCGTGACTCAAGGACCAGCTCCCAAATTCAAGCCTCCAAAGCCGAGAACCAGGGGTCTGCTGCAGTTAGGAGTTTGGGTCCGGGGTGGCCACAAAGGGCCCTGTCTGAGACCTGGAAGAATCTAAGCCAGTTCATATTTTGGGCTCCAGACTGGCTGACACCCTCGCATGGCCAAGGGGAGCTGAAGGGGGCCGCTCAGACAATAACAATTTACATTTTCTCCACATAAGTGCACTGCGGCCTTGCACGTGAGTCAGGGTCATGGAGGATGTTTCAGAATTGGTCTAACGAACAAGCTGCTGTGCAGAGGATATCAAAGCCAAGAGCAACCTTCTGAATATGCAGCCTTTGACAGAGCGCCATAAGAAAAATATTCAGTAGCAATAAACTGCATGTTAAATAAATACCAGTAAAGCTTATAACAGAATTACATACAGGCAATTCAACTTCTCTCAAGAGTCTTGCATACTTCAAGGAAAATATCTCCCAATTATCATAAAAAGCTATCTCCAATTTTCACAGTTCATCTATAATATGCTGATTGAGAATGTAAAATGTATGGCTCAGGTATTTTTGTATAATCAGCTGTAACCATATCCTCAAGTGTAATGACGAGCAATTGGAATAGCAAGACTAATACTTTAGCTATTTAAATTCAGATTGCCTGGTGTTTATACTAGTATTCCCAACAGAGAAAGGAAACAAAATATTTGAAACAAACAAGTATCTTTTCTGTAATATTAATCTTCCCTCATAACAGAGCCCTAGTGGAAAAACAGATTAATCAACAACAGAACAGAAACAGACAGCGATGCAATTCTCCACATCGTGCTTTCGAGAATAAGCAAAAGGCCAGTGTGTGCAGGGAACAAATATTTCACATCTTTGGAAAAAATTGCCCTAACCTCATTTAAGGGTTGCTACAGATGCAAGGAAATACGGATTTGGACAATGAGCAAATACAATATTTCTGTAGGAAGTTGTGGGCAGAAGAGCAGTGCTCACTGGAAGGGCCCAAAGCAGCACCGTCAGTTGGCCAGCCGCGCCCTGGGGACCGGCCGTGCTCCGGGGCCGCCTCCTTGCTTGCACAAATCGGACAGGTCCAGGGAAGGCTGCGGGATGCATGCTGCCTTGTACGTGTTAATGTGTCTTTAGAACGGAGCTGCCCCAGGAGCAAAGAAGGAATAAGACTTTCCAGACACGGCACTTTCAGGTCTGCATCAAAAAAATACCTAGGGACAGCCAGAGAACCAGCACATGTAGGATCAGCTGCGCTTCAACGCACGATTGTAAAAACCCAAATGGCCTCAACGTGCCAAAGCCACCGCCTACATAAGCAAGAACTTTTATTCATGGAGATGATATGGCTGCTTAATAGAGTAGAAAAATCTGACAAAAGATTGCTGCATTCCCTAATAAACACATCTATGAAAAGACTGGGTTGAAATCAGCCTCTTAGCAAACTATCAACCAATCTCATGACAAGGAGGTTGGACAAATTTAAATGACCATTACAAAAAAACAACATTGCAAAAGCATATCAGCAAATAAGAAGTGACTGTTCAAACACCAACACTCCTCGGCTGCCACAGGAAGAGTTTTGGGAGTGACCCCGTATTTACACACCACAACTCTGCAGAAAACCAAGGGTATTCCTTGGGTTCAGCTCTCTGCTACTTGTCATCTGTAAAACGGTGAAGAGCCAAAAGACATGTGAGAGTCAAACAGGTATCATGTAAAAGTGAAAATACGTCAATGTAAATTAAACACTGATGTCAGGAGGTTTTACAGTTCAGCAGGCCCCCAGATGTTACTGTGTGCACACAGCTGTCTTCAACAATGTCAAAAAGCAAGTAACGTTGAAAAGCACATGAACAGAGATGTTAAGGAAGCCTGTTCCCAAATACAGTGATGTTCCACGGTGGAATAAACCCAGTAACAGCAAAGTGAATAAGAAAGGGTAAAGAAAAGAAAAACCAAAGATGCAACGCAAGGAGACAACCGAGTGTATTTTTATGAAGGGGGGGGGCTCCCCAGTGCACTGGCTCCCCAGTTTCACTGGATCGGAGGGGCTGAGCCACTCGAGAGCAGAGCTGGGAGCTGGGCAGTTGACAGTGTCAAGACTCACATTCTCCTCTAAAAATTCAGCTGCTTCAGGAGAAGAAAAACCTGGTTTAAAGGGAAAGAATATCATATGTCTTTTTGATTATTCATTTCATTGCTTGGATGCTTTAATTTCTTGCTGGGAAGTCATTTCTTGTTTGATTTTCTGCAAGTTTCCAGGTGCCTGCACACTGGGTAAAATATCTGTTTTCCCACCCATTGTTTCTGTCCCTTTGGGTTGCACACTACTTCTCCTCTCAGACTCGCACAGTACCAGCCAGTACAGGAACTCTGGAAAAGGCGATTTTGCTTCTGGAGCAATCACAAACAATTTCCCTAAGAAGAAACCACATTTCATCCTGTTCAAAAGCCCAGTGTCTCAGCAGCGTAATACTACTTTCAAGTGGCAAAAAAAAAAAGCAGCATTAAAACACTGCCAAAACCTGGTATTATATGCCAATGTATTCAGAAAGAAACTCACCATTTTTCAAAGACAAATTTTGGAGAAAAAAAAAAGTTGGAGGTTATTTGCACTTGTGTAATGACTGTGTTCCATTCTGTGCCTCTCTAAATATGCAAGTCAAGGAAAAGAAAAGAAAAACTACATCATTTTTTCATGAAGAGAAGAGTTTTCCCCCTAGAGCTGAAGCTTCTTCCTACTTCTTTGTGTTTTGTCAGCTGGCGTGGGAGGCATATTATCCAGGAGTTAGGCACACATTTCCAAAAGGGAGAGAAAACAGACAGGGTAGACAGTCCATCAATAAAGCAGATGCTTAAAGTTTCACATGTACGAGACACACCGGATAGAAGAACCTCTCTCCTTCAGTCCTGCCGAGTGTTTCTCTCCCTGCCCCTCCTCAGCAGCCCCATTTCATATTTGCTTATTTTTGAGAGAACAATTGTCTTAGAAATCAGTGGGAGTAATTTCAATCCTAAAGTTAAACCTGTGCCTAACTAATTCCCTGAAGTTAGCCCTTTGCCAGTGAGGGGGTGACTGGGCTCCTTACACTCCACATGGAAGAACTGCTGAGGCACAAGGAAAAGGAGAGGAAGAACCGAAGTATTTTGCCACTGAGATTTCTGACACAGCATCGCTCGTCCTTCACATTCACATCACCCTCTGCAGCCAAGCACAGATCCGACAGCCCCTTCTGTGCCCAGCACAGATACTCCCATCGCAGACTTGCAGATTTGGGGATGTGCACACAGCAGAACCACCTAAACCACACACGCACCACGTTTAAACTGCCTTTGAATGCCTTCTGTGCAACCTGAAGTCTAATAATATTAAATACCTGTAATAAATTGTCAGCCTGATCCTTACATACCACTATATTAATGAGCAAAACATGCAGCCCTGTACCAAAATGCAGAAAGGCCCAGAACGAACTATGGAAAATATTTCTGTTTGTTCCCTACACAAGAGCATTAATTCGATAATTCTTTAAAAATGGAACATAGCTGGCATAATCAAATAAATTATTAGAAGGCATATAAATCATTACCACCTAATATGACTGCAACAAGATTCAATGCAATTTACAGATAAGTATGAGGAATGACTACTGTGTTTTACTGAATTAAAACTGGCAAAAGTTCTAAGAAGACAAATGATGTAAGATGACCCTACATTCATTTGCAAACTAAAAAGGCAGAAGGAAAGCAGCAGACAGATAAGTCTTACTTTTTCAACTATTTTGCAGCTTGCCCTGAAAACAAGGATTAATCATAAAGTGGAAATTTTTTCATTTAATTAGAGATTGAGTGGGTGGGAATCTGGAGACAGACTAAAGCAGTGTGGAAAGTCTTAACGCTTTTGGAAATGGGGTGTCCTGAACTGAGACAGGGAAGCAGCCTTTCAGAAAGTCCAAACCCACACTGCTGTCTGGATTGCTTGTGCTGGCCCTCATAACGTACTATTTATTCCCAAAAGGGCATTTCCTTATAGAATACACCTCCTCTGTTCCCACAGTTGGTCTAGATACCCAGGAGTTGTTCGCATGAGCCCTGCTTCACTTCCTGCAGGGGTTGGAAGAAAATACCGACCAAAATCTGGTCAAAATCTGGTGCCGAAGCAGAGAAGCGGAGCAAGCGAGCGGCTCACCCTCTCATCCATGCAGGCAGCCGAGCACGGCCTCGGAGAGCTGGCTTCTATGCTTTTCTTTGCCCCTGCACTTCTTCATGATGCTATTTAAGATCCTTAAACCAAGACTTTTGCAGACACCCACTCACCTTCTGGGTGTTCCTAATGCACGAGCTCCATTTGTGACCGCAGGGCCCTGTCTGCCATCTCCAACAATCCCGTCAGCACCGGCTGCAGGAACGTAACAACAGATACTCTGGGACTCAACCTCTCTGGCCTCTGCTGTCCATGTTAGGATGGGAAAAGGAGAACTGCAGTAGAGTTTTCTCAGGCTGCCAAAGAGCTAAGGAGAAGTTAATTGCCACTTACGCAGCATTACCCCAGTTACTGGGATTAACACCTTGGAAAATCTTTGAGAAAATTGTTCATTCTGCCTAAGAGCACACATTGAACAGCGCGCACAGTCCCACACCAAACAATAAGAGTCCGTAACACCCATAAGCTGCTTGTTACATCCAGATTAGTGCACTTTGCATCTATAGGATCTCTCTTTCTCTACCCCTCCCAAACTCTGACATACCCTTTGTTATAGTGCAGATCTTGGAAGATCTGCAGTGCTAAGCTGGGATTCAAAAATCAATGCAAATCCCAATGCTCTTCTGTAAGTCTCTGACCATTATTTCCTGCTCATCTCACCAAAACATTAGTCCTTTTCACTGAAAATCTGAATAGCCTTGAGCACTTTCTTCTTTTTGCTTCAGCTCTGCAGTCAAAAAGAGTAGGACAAGAGCAGAGGATGTGTGAGATCAGTCTTCAGCTTTTTCAGCCCAGATCTCTTCTTTAGGGTTTATTATTGCTCTTCAGTTCATTTTGACACTGTCAAAAATCAATCTCAGCTTCTAATCCAGGTTCAATACGGACTATTCACATGCTTAAAAGCAAAGCACACGTTTACCTGCTAGGACAGGTGACATTTCCCATCAGCTGATCTGAGGCATGAATTCCACCAGGAACTTTACCATAAACCCTAATCTCTTCCAGGTCAAAGTCCCCTCGGATCCAGCCTCAGGTAGTGGCCATAGTGCTTGCTACAAAAACAAAAGGTGCTCCTACATCCTGGCAATGAGCCATCTATAAAACCTAGACGGAACAGAGGAGATCAATACTTGTCTTAGGGACGATGAATGGCGCACACGTTGCATATTTATTTTAAGGACATGCATACATACACATATAACTACATGCAACATCTAGTCCAAAGAGTGAGATGACACATACTTTTCTCCTAAATGCGAAAAAGATGTATTAACCCATGAGCATGGCTTGTTGCCTACGCAGTGTGTAGTAAACTGTCATGATACACATCTCTCTTACTGGAGCCCTGTCATTCTCTTCTCAGACTCCTCCAGCCCCGTTCATATTCAAAGGCCTTAAAAATTTTATATAGTTTTTCATGATCTAATCATGAGTTTGCGAATGCTCCCAAAAATGCGGCAGTTACCATCCCCACCTTTAATTGAAGGGCTCTCTTTTTGGCTCTGTTGTTTTAGTTTTACAGGTTATTTCCAGGTTTTTTTTGTTTTAGTTTTACAGGTTATTTCCAGTTCCTTGACATGATGCCTTACTTGCCATCCCCAATTAAAATACCAGGGAAGACTACCAAGAAACAAGAATATTATTTCAACAAAGTTTAAAGCCAAGAGCTGACAGGGGCTGGAGGTAGGGTGCTGGAAGAGGCAGAGAGGAAATAATTGTTTCTTTTCCCCTGGTTGCAGCCCCTGTTTCAAAAGCCCCTCAGTCTCAAAGCAGGGATGCAATCTTTTAAGTGCCTGTGCTGCTGCCTTCCTCTGTTTGTGACATGTGCAGTCACAGTATTTTAATGGAGCCCAAAGCCCAGTTTTTAATGCATACACTTGCGCTGGGGTCTGGATTTCTGCAGCTGACATGACTCTAGGGAACAGCTTTCATTTCAAATAAAAGCCAGAAAAATGTTTCTTCCCTGCAAAGGATTTTAAGCAAGCAGGATCCATTGTAGCACAGCACATGCAAATAACTGAGACACAGCTATGAACCAGAAATCATATCAGGTTGATTAGAGATTAAAGTGATGTACAGACACCTGCTGTAGGCTCGCTCTCCTGCCATTGCTTCACAGATTACAACAAACATTTATTGGTAGCGGAATTAACTTCACCTTGACAGCTCTTTGGGGAGAAAGGGGTTTACGCACATCTATAACCTGAGCCCCTAAATAACCAAGCTCCAGAGTGTGCCGCTTGCTGCTACTCCACATCACTGAAGCCCTGGACTAAGCATTTCAGAAAGCAGAATTCAAATCACTGTCAATCCCCTGCCATCTCACAAGAACAAAATTGACAGAGAGGACAGCAGCAATTTGAGATGCCTTTCATGAAAACTTAAGGCACTGGTACAAACATCTGAGGGCACAGCACATCTCTCATGTGCTGTCCCTGCTAAAAGGGCGCTGTGGCAACACTGAGCTCCACAGGTGCTGGGAGAAGGATGGTATCTGAGGGGCAAAGGCCTCCCCAAATCATGATCCTCATGTACAGGCAGAGTTTGCATTCACACACCCTCCAAACAAGCCCCAAAACCAGTAGATAAGATGGACACATTTCTGTCTGCCTTGGCTGAGGTCAGGGGAAGATCAAACAACTACCTAGTATTCATCTCTATTTTTATAGCTCCTGCTATAAGCTTCTTAAACAGTGACTAAAATTGGAAAGTCTTTCAGTTTATACGTACCTTCCTCCTTACCATTTGCTCCTTCAGCCACTGATTTTGCTCAGTCTCCATTCGCATGGAGCCGACATGCCCACCCTGCCTTATGCCCACCTTGCTGCTTGCTCACATGCCCCAATGGCAAATTCCCCAGGGGAAGGTAGTGCAGCCAGCACTGCAGCACATCAGCCAAATCAGCAGAAAGATGGACTCCCATCTCAGTGGATTAAAAAAATGATTTTATAAAAAAAAAATAGTCTGGCCAACTCTTGCTAGTTAGCCATGGAGAACTTCCAGAGAAACATTTTGAGATGATGACCTACAGAAGCATGGCAAATTGATATTAGCAAAGGCAGCGTCATCTTGCAAACCCTGTGCTTTACTAACTTCTTGGTTCCATCTGAATGCCCTACCTTCTTCAAGTCCCACATAAAGAGCAGTCAGTAGGCTGTCCTAATTTCTGTGCAGCAAAACAACACTTTTGAGCAGCAAGAGTCCTGAAGACTTAATTGAGAAACGAAGCGTTCAGTGATATTGTGCCTCACCCTCCCCTCCCGTACTGCCGACGCAGATAGAGGATCCCAACTAGTTGAGGGGCAGCAGATGACAGTGAAGAACTGCAAGCTAGAAACAGCTCAGGTCTGTTAGGTTAAGAGACCCAGTAAAAGTCACCCAGCCAGACAGCTTGAAAACATTGGGCTCAAACGCACCCTTCCCAAAGCCTGTGGAGCTCCATCAGGAACCAAAAAGAGTGATTCAGACCTGGCTCCGTGCTACAAACATTCCCAGCACAATTTGCCAGTTTTCACTTCAGGGAATTCAACATAACACCTCAACAACCAATTCCCAGAGTGTTTTTAAAACATAGGTGCTCTCTAGCGTGTGGAATCTTCCGAGAACTTCACAACATCCATATGTCAGATTTTCACATACAGGTGCTCCATACAGCATATGCATCGCTTCACAGCTGCTGATGATAGTGTAAGAAGTAAAGAAAGCCTGGCTTCCCTACAGCCGAAGTATCAGGGCCATTTTTGAAATGTCCATCAAGAGATCACAGACCAGTACCACAAACTACCCTCCAAGGAGCCCAGCTCACACCGTGACTGAGGCGCTTCAGCCACTTGGGTGCATTTTTAAATTTTGTCCAAAGTCCCCAAGACAAAACCCTGGCCTACAATTCTCATTGCCTCATCAAGCAGGGCAGGGAAGCAATCCAGAAGTTACCATCAGTCACAGTGTCTCATCTTCATCCTCTTCCACCCCAGCTGCACTTCAGTGGGCAAAAGTCAGGCACACCCCTGTTCTCTAGCTCTGCCTTTCCTGAACAGCCTTGAGAAAAGAAAGAGCAAGTCCTTACTGCTTGCACCTTCTCACCCTGGCAAACAGATTCTTCTCTCAGAAGCGCAACAGAGACCCTGGCCTCTCCCGCATGGCCAGGCATTTTTCTAGCACTGTCTCCTTCCACGTTGCTCCTGACAGATTGCTAACCTGGCACCAGCATCCCTGGCTCACTCCCTTGCTGTTTTGAGCTCAGAACTATTTAATCAACAGGAATTGAACATACGTAAGGCTCTACGCCTGGAGAAGATTTTATTTTTATTATACACCGAAAAGGCATGTTTCTGGTTTGTCAGGCAGGTTTCATTTACACAGGCTTGCAGCACTTGCACACAGCTCATTTTATTCTCAGCTTGCCTCCAGAGTGGCTGTAGGAGTACATCCATATGGCCAGAGCTTTACAGCTAAACTGGAAGTACCAAAACAGAGATGCAACTTTCATGCAATTATATGCACTGCTTCACTTTCTACATTGGGAAGCGCACACCATCTCACTCCCACTGCATCCGCAGAGAAACACGTGGTAGCGAGGAGGTCCGTAGCAAAGCAGCTCCTCTGAGAGCCAGGAGCTGCTGCTGCTGTGCTGCTCGCACCACGCCGGCCTCATGGGGCTCCTCAGGGGACACTCTCTTAACAGAGTTCCCTCAGCCATCACAGCCAGAACTGCCAGAGAAATATTATCAACTTCTTTTAGCGACCTAAAGTACGAAGGGCAGAATTAAAGATATGGAACCCCTATGATTTTCTGTCTCTAGAACCTCAGTAAGTGGGTGCTGACACCCTGCTGACCACCCCTCTCCAATGCTGGGTCCCGGGGGAGGAGGAGGAGACCGGGATCGACAGGACTCTCCTGTGAGCAGATAATGGGATCGGGCATAAACAATGCCAGAAGTGCCCTGCGCTGAAATGGCAGAAATACGTTTGTCTGCGCTGGATCCCACCTGCAGAGCTCAATTTCTCCAAGCACTCTGAAAGCAATAAAAACTTTCTTATTTTTTAATAAGCTTGCATTTTAAAACACTTCATATGTACATACACACACATATATATATATCTGAAAACAAAAAACCATTGAATTTCTCAGTGAAGATTAAAAAATGGAAATACCTAAGACTATATACCCACATCACAAGCCAGTTCATCTCCTCAGAACTTGAAGTTCAAAAATTCACAGGAAGGAGTTTGATAAGCAAATTTAATGACTCTGCACAGACGTATCCACCTCCTTTTATACCACTTGTGATCAGATGACAGGCACTCTCCTTGCTAGACTTTTTATGTACTTGCTCATTTGCATGCACTCCAGAATTACCCATTAAAAGCCGCCTTTTCTCAACACATTTTTGCCCCTGATAAATGGCCAACTCCGCTGGCCTGACTTCATGACAGTCCTCGGTCCTGACAGTTCAACTTCATTAATCTGTTTAATTTATTGATCAAGCCCATGGCAAAGGAATATTCCCCATTACATAGGATTTTTATCATCCTGAGTTATGACTAAAGGCCTTCGTAAAATCTGAAATTTAGTTAACAGCTGACATGCTGTCCATCCCAGAAGCCACTCATGAAGAGGAAGAGTTGGAGATTAAAAATGACTTGATGATTTTAAAAAATGACCAGCAGGTTGGGCTGTAAGTTGAACTGTAGCCTGGTTGCCTATTTCACAAAAAAAAAAAAAAAAAAAAGCAAGCATTGCAAAGCAATAATAAATCCTTGAAAACATGTCCGGAAGATTGTCTCCACCATTGGACCATGCTCCATTACATTTGTGTCACTTGTAGAAAACCAGCTAGTTCTATTTGTCCAAGCTTTGACAATTATGTCACTGGGAAAGTGCAGGTTATTTAGCGCTACAAGACTTCTTGGATGACTTATTAATATGGATGTAAAACCCTGCAGTTAAAACATACAAGGAAGCAAACTATAGGCTTAAGCAGATAAATAAAAGAGCAGCATAGTCTTTAAATCCCAAAAGAACAAATCACATCCACATGAAGGACATTCAGGTAAGTGAATTCCCCTGCTGCCTAAGCCCCAAAGTGCTTGCCTTTCCCTTTACAATCAAATAACCAGAAGCCGTTACAAACTGGCAGGAAATTATAAGCCTAACCAGGCAGACTGGAAGGCTGACATATCACACACCCCACACGTTAGCCTTGCTACCTGTGATACAACAGCTCTCTCTACATCCACATCTGTTTTTCAAAAAGATGCAAATGAGGCTTAACTCTTGCAGTAGTCTAGCCACTGGAGGACAGTTAGAATAAATACTGTTTCTATGTTAATTACTGCTTGTGGTTTTGCTATAAAACTGATTTGTTCAGGGAAGTTTGAGCAGGTAGGGACAGCCGGACTGGACAAACGATATATGGTCTGGTCATAATTGCACACAATTTAATTTCTAGCTATGAAATAGAAATCCTCTCTTTATGGGATGCTGGTCATATCATTTTAGCATTAATATACTGGATATTTTGCAACTGTTGCTTCATTTCCTTGCTAATATATTTTTAAACTGATGACAAGCAGGGGGAAAACATTTTACAAAGATCTGCCCAGCACCTGAAATCACTTTAGTTCTGTGAGCAGCAGCAAGTTGGGGGAGAGACACCACTCAGTCAATGTGCACATCTTCAGGATGTTTTCCATCAGCATGTTTGGATCTACATCTCTGTTCACTCCAGAAGGGCATCTGTATTCCCACAGGAGCCCTTATCAGTGGTCCCACCTCCTTCTGTGAGGCAGGGAGCGCAGCAGCAGTAGCTCCTCTTCGCCCCCCGGAGACAGAGTCTGCAGGCGAACTGAGCAGTCTTATCCAGATGGAAAAATCAGATGACAATCTTTTTATATCCCAGTCTTGAGTCTGTCTAACTCTGGCAGGTAGCAGTCTAGGCTAACACATTATTATGCTTAATTCCTCTTGCAGAGCAGAAACCAACTGTTACTATTTACCCTCACTGTGCAAGTTTTATGAGAGATGGGTCCAGAGCCACGTGGCATTTCCTTTCATCTCCCACGGCTCGGACACCCTCCAACCCTTAGGCTGCTGCACGCACGCCCGCACCACGCAGCGGGAGCTCCGCAGTCCTGAGGGCATGGCGCTTCCCCACCAGAAGGGCTCACTGGTGCCACGGCCCTCAGCTCCGCAATTTTCCTGACACAGTAGTGGACTTGCCTGCCCCATCTACATCTCTGCCAACAAAAGACAGCCAGTGCTGGTCCCCAGCATCAGCAGAGATGTAGGGGGATCCTTTGGCCACCCCTAACCCAAGCCCTCAGCGATGAGGCTCCACACCTCCACCAAGCCCCAGCCCCACGGACAGAGACAGAGCTCGAGCTCCTCTGCACCATGAGCGGGTGTGCTCATGAGCATGTTTAAGAAAAAGGAACGCGTGACCATATTGCAAGCTCTTTTCAATTTTTTCATCTCTGAACAGCTTTAACTTTATCTCCTAATTAAAACTCACAGTGTTTTTAGTCTACAGATTCAGATAAAGAGAGAGAGGGGTCTGGAAGCTGTCTGTTGCTTTGCAATGAGATTTTAACACATTGCAAATCACATCACAAACAGCCAAAAGTGCATTTGATTGTCTGGGGGTGGGGATTTCAGCCCTTCGAGGCCACCAAATTACTTCTGGGAACAAAGAAAATTCTGAGATTAACTTCGAAAGATGTCTCTATTTTATTATGCCAGAGGAAGCAAAAGGGACAGGTCATGCTTCTTTGCAGCATTTCTGCACCTGAGCAATGGAGGATGGATTCCTGCAGGACGTTTGCACAGCTCCGACACAGTGCAGGAGCCTGGAATGGGAGACTGCCTCTTTTGAAGTAATGACATTTAACAGTAGAGATAGCAGGGCTTCATCTGTGACACATGCACGAGCAGAAAAACTGTATATGCCCATACCAAAATCCATGGGATGCTGCTTTTCTGAAGAGACAAAATTATCTTCTCCTCTTGACCACTCCCCATTTCCACCAACTTTTGCTGAAGCAGCTTTGCATGGACACAAATTATACGGCAGTAAGTGCATCTATGTTAGCACACAGCTGACAACAGCCATCAAAATACTGCATTGCACTGTTGTTCCAGTGGAACCACAACACACACGCCGTGACAGACCCTGGCCCAGATTTATACAGAAAAAAACCTGCCCTGCTCCTCCTCTCAGCACACACTTGTACGTTCCCATGTCTGCTTGCTTTAGATACTCCTGCCCAGCAGCAAGAGGCTGGTTATAGATGCAGCAGGGACTTTGTCTTTCACTACGGGCTTCCTCCTCAAAGCCAGGAGGAAGTTTGCTTGCCTTGTGGCAATTAAGTAAAGTGGGAAAACAGCATCTCTGTCATTACAGCACATACAAAGCACAAATCGCTAATTGGCTCTACTCACACTGCTGCAAACATTGACAATAACCCAGAATTCAAAGGCCTCACTGTTAGATGGAGCTGAAGGTCATTTGCAAGACCTGAAGCTGTCCCACGGTCAAGCTTGCAGCTTCAATCACAGACTGCAAGTGCCCCTGCAGTAGAACCGATTTCTGGTACCTGCCGAAACATGGGTACACGTTTATGTCTGTGAGGAGAGAGGGCTGGATAAATTTTCCATTGCAAGTTTCTCCTGCCGTATACAAAACTCACATACACACAAGAGAACGTAAAATAACCCAGACCTAGGAATCAGGGAGATGTGACACTTCTTTGATATAAATAAATGAGATATAAAAATAATATACTGTAAAAACTGTAGTCCTGATTCTGCCTCAGTGTGTCAACGGCAAGTCCGGGGCAAAGACTAGATACCATCACCACCTGCATCATATACAAACATGGGAGACTCTTCTTGTATGAGAACTTCTAACACCCAAGGCAAAGGACAGAAGTGCCACCCTTACATCGTTCATAGGCCAAGCTGCCCTTGGTGTGTTTGTTAAACAGTTCAAAGCTTGATCCATCTCCAGTTCTCACAGTGGAGTCTGTTTGCTGTTCACAGGCAACATAAACAATAGTTTTGTACCCCAGTGGTATTTAAAAGCTACCAAGATCCCAATATAATTGTATATACTGTCAGTCAGGTGCTGCTCAGCTATCAGAAACTCTCCCAGAATTTCAGCTACTCGAGATACTTCCGCAAGAGTATTACAAGTTGTTTGAACTTTTGTTATCCTGAATTCACAGCACTGCAGTGTACATAAAATTATTATTTTTAATTAAGATGATAAAACATTCTGAAGCAAGAGAAACATCCAATTTTTGTAATTAAAGTGATGCAGAAAAATTGCCTAAATGATTCCAGAACTGAATTTCACAATGGTTCTGCCATTTAAAAGTTACAGAGCTTGGAAACTAGGTTGCACTTTTAAGAGACTCTTTAATAATTCAAGACCTTTCAAGGTCAGAGAGAAAGCAGCGATACAGTGATTTCTCTTCTTGAAATTTAAGAGCTCTGCTCAGTCCTCTCATATACATGCATATATATTCCAAGGGTTACCATGGGATCTGCAACAGTCAGGGTCAACATGTCAAGTCAGTGTATACAGCCCTACTGTGTACCCGCAGCTTGACTTCAAAGCATCGCTTTTTATAATACTCAATTTGGTGCACCCTTGACAGCGGGGCCAGGTAAACTCTTCCCCCTCAAATTCAAGGCAATGCATTATCCAGAAGTAGTTGGAATGACCGATAATTTTCTTCCTGGTTCCTCTGAAATGGGTATTCAGTCCATGTTTTCTCGAGATTTCTTTTTCACTGTAA
The DNA here is from genome assembly GCA_013399095.1 of Psophia crepitans. Taxonomy (NCBI): domain Eukaryota; kingdom Metazoa; phylum Chordata; class Aves; order Gruiformes; family Psophiidae; genus Psophia; species Psophia crepitans. Next base: position 31,832 of record VWZZ01000951.1, on the reverse strand, counting down.
AAGTGTAACTTAGCTCTAAAACCTATGGAACAGGAATTCTTTTTCAATATGTCTGGATGTCATTTAGTGTAGGAGGGACCTGGTCTCTACCTGAAGCCTTTAAGTGCTGCTCCAAGAAATACAGTAATAGTCCCTACTGACTGCAGAAAAACAGAAAGAACTCCCAACTAACTGCCACTGACACACAGTTCCAGTTTGAGATTCGGTGGATTGAGTACTTGCATGGGAGTGTTCAACTCCCGAGCAATCAATGAGACCATTGCAAAAGTCATCCAGAACAAGTAGGAAAACTTCTGAGAATTACAGAGCAAACAACTGCACCAGTAAGCATGAGCAAGAACAAAAAGGCTTCTAATACTTCATGGAGATATCTAGAATAAAGTATTGCTCCTTATATTAGTGGGCAGAAATAAAATGCACAGGTGGGCTACAGAAATTATATTAACATTTTCACACTTTCACACAAGCGTTGGGCAAAGAAACAGGTGAGTGAAACCATTCCTTATCTTGCCACACATTGCAACGTCTGCTTTGACAACTGGATTTTGATGAAACCTTTCTTCCTTCTGCACTAATATACCCTGTTAGAAAAGGATCACTTTGAAAACAGTTTCTTAGAGTCCAAACATCCAAGCTAACAATTTTGCAATCAAAACACAATCTTCCAACTGTGTGTGGACACAGACTAGACAAAGTGCTGGCATGCCCAAAAGCAAGTTCACATTCAAATCTAGACACGAACTGACGGCAAATTATCGACACGACACCTTGCTCAGTAAGGGAGATCACTCTCTGCTTTCAAGCATTTCCCTGCATAGTTGGAGTCTCTGTTCTGCCTCCAAAGAGCTAAAAAACAGGTTTTCCCCCCGTCTACCTGAGGTTTGGAAAAGCCCACTCCCTTTAGAGAGAACAACGAGACAGCAAGACCACCAGGTACCTAAAATCAGTGCAAATATAAAAGGCACAATCCCAGCTGCTCCCTCTTTCCTGTCTTTTACCACAGATTTAAGAATACTGTCTGTGAGCTCTCTGTAAGCTAATTTGGTGTCTTTATACATTTTTAAAAAGTAATTTCTGGTAGGTTTGTTTTTGCACTGATCTGTCAGTATGTTGTGCATAAAATGACAATTCAAGTCTCAAGCTATCAGCCTCTTTCTGCCAAGTAACAAATAGCGGATGCTTAAAAAAGTCTTGTGGCATTCCAGAGAGCTAAAGGATAATGAATCACAATCTCAGAAAAACTTTCAAAATCTTTTTTCTTGTCTCATTTCCCTTTTTTCATCTCCCACCCTCCTCCTGGTTGCTCACAGGAGGAGGTTAGGTCACTGGGCTCAAGAAAAGAGAATTTTCATTTTTGAGTTCCAGCGTAGGGTTTTCAAGCACCAGCAAAACCTCATTTTCACTTTGTACATGACATGGGGCTTTGTCATTAATTTGGACAAGATGTCAAAAGAGTAGAAAACAAGCTGTAACACCCTCCCCCAAGCTACTCTTTGCTGTGAGATTGAAAAGGCCAGGTTAACAAAAGTGCTAATAAAATGTTAGCAGTGTTTCCCTTCTCTGTGTAAAACAAACTTGCTAGCAATTAAGGAAAAGAATTAAGTTTTTAGAAGAATTACATCAAACCTATGTGTTAATTAAAAACAAGGAATAAAGCTTATTTCTTTTGCCACATTCATTTTTAACAGGTCTTTTTCAATTTAGAAGTCCTGTCCAGTGCTTGGGACAATATACAGGAAGAAACCGTGATAAATCCTACTATAACCACACCTTGAGAACACAAGTAGCATGTTGCACATTCAGGTAGTCTCTAGCAGAGCAGAAAGAGAATGAAACATCTGGCAGCTGTTTATCACATCTCCAAGGCACTGAAGTCTCAAGTACCGAGGCGATGCAGATTAATACTGGGACTGGAACAAAAAAGCAGAACAAAAACAGCACAGCAATCTCCCGTATGTTAATAAAAAAAAAAAATTTTAAAAAAAAAGAATCCTCCTTTTCATTCTGTCCCAGCAGCTATTTTTACTGTTGTTATGCTCATCACCAATGCACTCAAATTAACAAAAAGTTAGGCAAAAATCCTTCATGGGATTTCACCACAGAGCACTTCCAAACCACAGACTTTCCCACACCTCACCAAATCTCTCATGCTTCACAACTGCAACATCTTCAGCTGGGACAAAACCCCCCAAGTGCTGGGACAAAACCCCCTCCAGCTCCATCTCTTCTCTGGCACCCAGCCAGCCCAGGAGTCTCACCTGCTTCCCCTAGTCACAGAATCATTGACTGGTTTGGGTTGGAAGGGACCTTAAAGATCATCTGGTTCCAACCCCCTACGCATGGGCAGGGATGCCACCCACTAGACCAGGGTGCCCAAAGCCCCATCCAACCTGGCCTTGAACACTGCCAGGGATGAGGCCTCCACAGCTTCTCTGGGCAACCTGTGCCAGGGCCTCAGCATCCTCACAGGGAAGAATTTCTTCCTAATGTCTAATCTAAATCTATCCTTTTTTAGTTTAAAACCATTGACCCTTGTCCTATCATTATCTACCTCAGTAAAGAGTCCCTCTCCATCCTTAAGACCCCTTTAAGTATTGAAAGGCCACAATGAGTTCTCCCCGGAGCCTTCTCTTCTCCAGGCTGAACAACCCCAGCCCTCTCAGCCTTTCTTCATATAAGAGGTGCTCCAGCCCTCTGATCATCTTCATGGCCCTCCTCTGGACTTGCTCTAACACCTTTCTTGTGCTGTGGGCCCCAGGACCTGGATGCAGTACTCCAGGTCAGGTCTGACATAGTCAGACTCCGTGGGGACAGGCAGCAGGGCCCGTAAGGAAGCCTGAAGTCCAGCACTCCAGATAGACTCAGTCCACTGAAGCAATGGATGTTTTCCCCACTTACAACAACAAATTTTAAATCCAGCCCTGTATTTTCATCTTTCTGACCTTGCCAGAACAAATAAATAATTCATCCAGTTACTGAGATGGGACGTCTTTGTCTTTTGAAGTCTGTGCACAGTTACATCCAGCTCCTAGAGCCCAGCTCAGGAAAAAAATCCTGACTGAATATCAACATCAACTTCTCAGTCAAATGTTGTCCTAAAAAACGGTACATGTAATCAGATGCTTAAGTGACTCTTTCATCAGTCTCACAAGACCAAAGAATATGTGATGAAGAACACTGTCCCAAATACCTGAGACACTGCCTCACTACACAAAACGAAGCCAGTCAGTTATTATCTGGCAGCCCTAATGGCTTCTGCCACTGCTGAAGAAGTGGTCTTGAGAAGAGGAGTGTGCAAGCCTCATTTTAGCAATGAAACTCCTGACGGACATGAGAAGGTAAATGTCATACAGCCAGCCGGACTGCTAAAGGCCCCTTCCCTTGATGCTTTGAATAAATACATCCTCGCTGCCATCTCTGTTTCATAGGAAAGATTCAAAATTCTGAAGCAGGGAAAACCTTCGCTGCTAGGACGTTAGCAGCTTGTGTGTCAGGCAAGGCAGACTGGAGCATCGTGGCTGCGGTGGCCAAGAGCATTTCAAACCAGACAATCTACTGGGATGTGGGGTTGCTTGTCGCATCACCTCAGCACAGAGCTGGCTAATGACCTGGCTCAGGCACTGGTTTCCGAAGAACCTGCTGACCTGCTCAGGAAACAACAGAAGAAACGCTGAAACCACCACGGGAAGGACAGGATTGATTCTCATTTTTGTTTGAATCACCAAATTCATCATTGGTACAAGTGCAGGGCTGGATGGAGCATATTTAAGTGTCAGCTCATGCACGTGTCCAGCAAAATGAGAGAGAAAGTAGCAGAAAAGAAAATGCCTGAGGTGCGTGTGCTGGGTGGGCTGGGCAACTATGGGGAAGCACGTTCCTGGCCCCTCGCCCACATAACACGTACCAGCACGTACACGGGGCTGCACACAAGTCAGCCAGAGAGCTGTACACAAGCACTGACTGACCAGCACGCGATTCTTCTAGAAGGAAAACAAAACCTGGCGCACAGAAAGCAGGTTTGTATCATACAACTGTCACTTGCAAGGATGCTGGTAATTAATCGTAACGGCCCAGCCCCACATGGGCCAACACTGAAATGGGAAAGCTCACCTTTCCTTCAGCACTTGTGTACCATCTCATCATTGCTCCACTCCAGTGCGCGCCTCTCACACTGCCTGAGCTTTCTGTGATGTTGCTTAGTCTCCTGAGGTTAATGAAAGAATTTGTATGTTAACTAAAGCTACCTTATGAGGAGAGTCCTGATGTGCGTGGTTGAGTCAGGGGAGATACAGGTGAGGATAAAAACCACTTGGCATTTCACTAACCAAGCATCTAACAAGTGGTCAGCACAGTACTTCTGTCACTTAGCTCACAGCTTAATATTGACAGTGTTGCTTTTAAGGCACTCCACCTCAAGAGGTCTGGCAGCACAGGAGTGCAGTATGCTGTTCCCTACAGGTTTTTGCTTTTCATATTCCAACAGTATGAAACAAAGCACTAAAAACAACAAAGAAAAAGAAGAATATGCAGATCGCACAGTGGTTGGGTTTAGAAAAAAAACAGGTAGTGTACAATAAACCCTCTGAGACAGCAGGTAATCCAGATGTGACAAAAAAAGTACTCCAAGGGCCTATGCCAACACGGGGGAAAGCTATTGGAAGCAGCAAAGGAACATTAGCACCTACTCACAGCAGCATCTGTACGGCTCCGAGGGAGCCCGACTGCACCAGGTCCCTGACTCCCCACGGAAGGGGCTGCTACTGCACAAGCAAGTGCTGCCGTGCGCGCTGCAGAGCTGTGCGCGCTCCACGCAACACCTGCGAACTCCACACTCGAGGGCAGGTATTTTGCAGAAATCGCTTTTCCTAAAAGAACAACAGAAATTCTCCTTGACCTCCTGCAGAGGACTCTGAACAGCCACTTGCACCCAAATGTGCAACCTCTCCAGCAAAGCTCCTCTGAGGATTTTGTCAGTCGCCTTCAGGAGAGTGGGAAAACCAGGTCTGAAGGCAACGTGAAACAGAGATCTCTCTTCCTCATATAAGCTGCGGTGTGTCTTCTGTTGTATGAATTACTGACTTTAAAAATCACAGAGCTCTGATTCAAGACTACACCTTAGATCTCCCAAACGACTGCAGCCTCCCAGGACAAGGCAGCATCCAGCTCTGGGGGTGGCAAGTCACAGCCTGCCAGACCCCAGCTCACAGGGCCGAGCCACAGCTGCCCGGAGCCCACGGGGGTTCCTGCCGTTAGCTCCAAGACAGGATTTGGGTCTCTCCTACATTCAGCTCAGGAAGAAAGTAATTAAGATGTAAGATGACAGAGTGCCTGGATACAGGGAAGAAAAGTGCTGAGGAAATTCAAGAGGGAAAAGAAATCAGATCAAGGAAAGGGGTGAAAAAGAGAAAAAAAGGTTATTGCTAGCAATTTCAATGCCAATGTAGAGGTCAAAAATGTTTTCCTTCACCATTCCAAAAAACAGCAAATTCTGTTGTATTTGAATTTTAAGATGAGTAACGTCTTAGCAGTTAACAACGGATGAATCTGTTTGGGAAGGAAGGAAAACCTAAGCATTCTTACAATAATCAACTACTGTGATGGGTTCAAATTTTCTGTGAACTGGTTCTTTAAATGAATACACCGTGTACACATGTACTCAGCAGAGAAACTGAATCCCTAACCTTTTGAAAATTGAAGTTTCTAAATGGAAATTGTTTTTACTGGTTAGATACAAACAAAAAAGGGAGACAAAAAATTCAAGGAAGCCAAATTAACCTTTTTTGATCAATGTCTCATTTGTAGGGATAGGCACATTTTAAGTTGTGAAATTTCTGATGTATGCAAGCCACCAAGGTTGGAATCAATAAAAAGTGAAAATGAAGTGCGTTTGTGTAGACTGACTTTTAAAGCAAAACTATGCATTATTCATCCAGAAATCTGTCTATAATGACTTGAAGGCATATTGAAAAGTCTACAGGTTTAGACCCGCTTGAAAATTTAAGACAAATGACACTATTAAAATGAGCTTTGATTAGTTCTGCAGAATACAGAAATCCAGTCTCACTCATCTACAGATGGATTTCTAATGTAAGTATTTCTAGGTCACAGGGTACATACAAGAAACAAGATCCTCTTAGAGCAAGAGAGACCAAAGTTTCAGAGAAGGAAAAAGCCGGACTTCACAGGAAAACCAACACATTAATTCCACAAGTAACTGAGATATTAAATTTTTCTCTATGAGGTACCTTCCTAAACATTCGTAACAGCTGCTTTTAATAGCCAAACTCCGAGGTATCACAACACGTAGGATGCTTCAAGTAGTTAGAAGATTTTTTTCAGCAGAGCACACTCTACATCTGGGGCAGGATTTCCAGAAGACATTGAAACATTGGTTCTTTATTTGTCCCAGTGTCAAAAAAGTATTTATCCCAGGTAAAGCAAAGTCCATGACTTTGATGGAACAAATTACCCAACTGCAGCTTGGTCTTCTTTACCAAGCAGTACAGTGCAACAGGGCAGGTCTGCAGAGTGAAACAGGGTGCTGAGGACCAAACCCCACATTTTATGCATTCTGACCAACATCATTCAGATGAGCACTAATCTCGTTATGCAGGCTAAACACCTGCTAGCAGGTAGTGTGAATCTAGCAAGTAATGGGAGCCCATCTTTATGTTTGTCTTCATTGAAAGGAATTCAGTCTGTGGACTGTGAGACCACCCTGCAGTGCAGACCAAGCCGGGCAAGTGGGGACACACGAGGTTCACTTAAAAACACACTCCTGATTCTAACTAAAAACACTCGCAGAAGGAACGTGTTTTTATTTAACACTACTTTCTAAAGAATACTTCACTATAACAACGAGGCCACATGCAGTATTTTCCCACAAACTTCAATATAAAGTATTCGTTACTCCTTTCTCTTGAACTGTACTTTCCTAAAAGACCAGCTGATCCAGCTCCACGCAACAAAGTCAACCCGCTTCACTCCAACATAATTTGGTTGTCAATTACTACTCTCACATTTTCTAAATCTCTATTTAAGGAGCAAAACAAAAAAAGCAACCCAGATTAGAAAAAAATTCTTGAAAACCTGCAGATAATACAAGATTTCATAGGGAAGAGGAAAAGAGTGAGAGGAAGCTGGAATATAAAAAAATGTCAAGAAGAGAGCTTGTACATTTTCAACAACATCCAGCTGCAGTTCAACCCCTGCTTCAGCTGTAATCTCTAAATCGATCCAGATCCGCCTAGAAATGTTTGATTAGCTATATGGGCCTATAGTTAAATATGACAAGTACAGAAAATGTAAGTTTCCATTTCTTTATCATTACTGTGGTTCAACTTTAAAACTTATTTACCTTGAAAGTACTTAAGGGACTGCAGTATTAATTATTTTTAAAGGACACTCAATGCATTTGGTGGCCCAGAATTGATGAGTATATTTAAAAAATACAGAAGAAGAATTAATTGGGGATCTTGGGACCTTATTAAAATCTAGTCTTGATTGAAAGTTCTTTGACTTTCTACTGCTAAACTTCTCTTTATGAGGTAACTGCATTTTTACTTTAACAATACCATTTGGCGGAGAAAACGAAGTTTAAAGTTATATACAAACAAGGAGAAAGATTACAGAATCACAGAACGGTAGGTGTTGGAAGGAACCTTTGGAGATCTTCTAGTCCAGCCCCCCTACTAGAGCAGGTTCACCTAAAGAAGGTTGCACAGGATCACATCCAGGTGGGTTTTGAATCTCTCCAGAGAAGGAGACTCCACACCTTCTCTGGGCAGCCTGTCCCAGTGCTCGGTCACCCTCAGAGTAAAGTTTTTTCTCTATTGAGATGGAACTTCCTGTGTTCCAGTTTGTGCCCATTGCTCCGTGTGCTGTCACTGGGCATCACTGAGAAGAGTCTGGCCCCTTCCTCTTGACACCCACCCTTTAGTTATTTCTAAGTATTGATGAGATCCCCTCTCAGTCTTTTCTCCTCCAGGCTAAACAGACCCAGCTCTCTCAGCCTTTCCTCATAAGAGAGATGCTCCAGCTCCCTGATGACCCTTGTAGCCCCTAAGTAAGACTGAAAGCATTTACACCTAATGCTGAAACAGGATCTGGTTCCTGTATGTCTGAGGGAAACCTCCTCTCAAAATGTCACACTTCATAGTGAATCTTGGGAGGCAAGGAGTATGTTCACAAGGCTGCGTTCCCCAAAGAAGCATCAAATTGGCCAGAATAATGGAAACCTGCACCCGTGCAGGTAATTTTGCAGCAACACCCATCTCTCAGGTCATGCACAAGATATGCAGGAAAGGAGGAAAACATCACTAGTCCAAACAGCCTTGTCCCCACAGTACAAGGATTGCTCCTAGGCTGGATGCAAGCTATAGGGAGGCTTAACGTGACACCAACGCTCAGCTGCTTCTCCTACAACAAGCTGAGATGGACATGACTAAAAACACACTCGACGGACATTCCTCCCAGAGACAGACGCAGGGGCTATATGGGCCCAGGGCCGTCCACACTGGTGATGTCTTCACACTACCACAAATCTGAGCAAGTTTCTTAAAGCTCAGTGCCAACCCTACGTCTTCAAATAGAAAACTCAATGGGCAAAAGAAACGGGTAAATCTTCAGCAGCGCTGTGGGAAAACAGCTTTGACTGCAAACATGAGCAAGAACTCTCTTTTTATGTCATCACCAACCACCTTCAACAGTTGTCTGGTCACAAAGCCCCAAGTGCCTTCTCAGTTTCTGGACATTAAAGCCCCTGTCCATATTTCATTCAATGTTTAGGTTTATTGGGTTTTTCTTCCTCCCCACTGGTGCCACACAATGAACTTCAGAAGTTTCACAGCATGGCAAAACATTTATCAAAATTATACACCGAGTGAATTAAGCAGAAGACCAAAGATTCAGGGAGCGTGAACGGCCACGCCTGCCCATGAGGGGAGGAGGGCAGGCTTCGCCTGTGGCACCACACACTTTTTGATACTATTGCTGGTGTTTACAGCTTCTTTGAACAAATCTCTGGTCTTTTATGGGAGGGAAAAAGCACTTCCCTTTCTCAGCTAAACTAATCTCCCCACTCTTTGCAGTTTTCTTAGGAAAGTTTGGCCATTTTACTTGCTTCAACTACTGGAAATCTGCTTTATAGCAGTTAAGATAGCGTCTCTTTTAACAGTAAAAAATCTCAAATTGAATTGAAAGTCTAGAGCACCGCAGCTTGCTGAGAAACTCATGTCACAGGTCAGGGCTCCCCTCTCTCGCAACACTCGCACAGCTTTGTTTATCGTAGAGGTTTTTTTGACTCTCACCATCCTCTGCTCCAGGATCTTGCTACTCCCTGGAGGAAACACTTCACACATTCCCCAGGATTTCTTCCTCACAGTGTTTTTCCTAGTATTCATTTCTCTCCCTTCAAGGTCAGCCAAGTCTAGCCCCCATGTCAGCAGCCACCTGTTTGTCCGTCCTCTCCTCCAGCCCCAGTGCAACTGCAGGACACATGGCATCAGCCTCTTAGGCCTTCCACGTCCTGGTGCCTGGCTGACAGAAATGCAGGAAATCTCAATTTCCTCAGGGCACTCATCTGTTCCTGCCAGTCCCTGGTAACAGCTGAGTAGACTTTTCACAGCCTTCATTTAAAATCCTCAAACGCTCCCTGGCAATTTGTCCCTTTTGCTTTCCATGCAGATTATTCCCAGAACACTTAAGTGAACAGCCCATCTTCACCACATCTTTGCCCTTTCTTCTTTTAACCTTTTCTTCCAAATACAGGCAATATGTTTTCTGTCATTTTTACACAGTGATGAGACAATCTCCTTTAACATCTCCAGAGATAATATCCTTTTGGAAGCCTCCCTACATTTCCCACCTACAGCTAGAAAGAGAGGCAAGAAGAGTAACTACTTGACAACGGACCTATAAAAGGTGCAAGGATTTTTTTTTCCTATCACAGTATTCATAACAGGAATAAAACACTTGTACCTGAAATCAGAATGTACATTTCATAAGCAAAATATTTCTGCTCTGGATTAATGCTGGAGGGAAACAGGAGAAAGCTGAATAATTTACCCTCAGCTGCTCAAAAAAGGAATTTTTTTTCCTAACAAAAGATTTCACTGAATTCTTTCTCCTGCTCAGTCTTCAAATCTATTTCAAGTTTTCCCCCATCCCAACAGCTTTTTTTTTTCTTTTAATAAGACGACTTGTGAACATAATTCATGGTGAGACACAATAGACAAGCTTTTTTTTTTTATTTAAATAAAGAGACCTAAGACAGGGCTGGGTTGATGGAGAACCCCACACGTTAAGCCAGATTTTAAGCACACATTTCTAAAGCAGACAACAGCTGGAAGCCATTGCCCTCCAGAGACTCGGCTGATGCCTCGCATAAAGTTGCCTGTGTTGAGTACGCGGAATAAAGCCTTCCCTCCCAGCTGCTGCTGAGCAGCCTTGCCTTTCTGCTGCTGCTTGACTTCTGCCAGGGAGGAAAGGCTACATGGCAAGGCAAGAGCTGCCCTTCCCCAAAATTTGCCTGAATGTTTTACCAGGAAAACAAAGTTCTTCAAACACTTGAGTGTGAAATAGGTTGGTTAAAAAAAAAAAAATAATCATTTTGATCAAAAAAGCAAAGTTTAAGTTTTGCTTAGATTCTACATGGGAGACAGAACAAAACCCCAATCATTTTCTTACAGCACTAAGAGAGTCTACCAGAGCTGAACAGCTTTAATAAACACACATTGTGCATGGTTAGAACGAGATCATCTTCCAGCAGGCTCCTTCCCCTGAGACCAGCCTCATATTTTTACTTGAGCTAGAGTTATATTTCAAACCGTGAAGAAAGAAAGAGACCATCCTCCAAACCTCCTGCTAAGGGAAAGGGGGGCAAATGGAGATAAATCAGGATGAAGGTGAAGAGGGGAAATAAGTAACTGAGTTGTCCTCTGGGAAATACATAATTATGTCTCTGAGTTCCTCTTCTAAGCATAGAGCTGAGGCAGACAGTTCAGGCAAAGCATCTGTAGCTTCCATGCAAGTTAGGCAAGTTTTCAGATTCAGCATTTGGGAAAAAAAAAAAAAGGGGGGTGGGGGATGGACTGATAAGAAATAAAAAGCCAACCCCATTGCAGCAGTGCTCCCCTCACGGTCTTCACGCGGCCAAAGGTTTTGGCAGCATTTGTAGAAGAGCTGAGGGAATGATAATCACATTGCTCCTTCAGATCACATGACAGCAACAGAGAAAAGATAGGATGGGAGCAGAACTGACACTAGGCCACACTTCAGCCTGGATGGTTACCATGAGCAGTAGGAGGAGAACCTACTGTTGAAGAGAAGACAACACTCCCTGGGGCTTGCAGGGGCAGAAACTGCTAAAATTGAAAACTTGCTCCAGAGAAGCTGCACTGAGGAAATAACTGAAGAAGGGACAGAAGTATGGCTAAGGCACATACACTGCAGCCAAGGCAACGGTCCTTGCAACCCCAGGTCTTTGCTAGTCTGGCACAAGACTTCACCTCAAGGTATGCTCAGCCCTCAGCTTTCAAGAGACCTGTAACCAACACCAACCACACGCCACTGAAAGTCTAGTTGGCAAGTCCCCCAGAGATCCATAACCCAGCTTCACAGCTTGTGCATGGCTACCACTGGCTATTCACCCATCCTGAGAAAGAAGGCAAAAGTAGGCTTGACCAGGATGCTCAGGGAATGGGATACTGCCCAGCTCTTCAGGTTGGCTCCACCAGCTCCCATCATGGTAGCACCAGACTAAAGAAAAGCAACCTGACCCAGGAAAACAGTCCCTCCAGAACACCACCTCCAAAACAGTATGGGAGGGCCAAAGGGGCAGATACGGATCTATATCGTGCATGGCAACAGCAGAGTCCCAGGACAACTGAGGCTGGAGGACTTTGCACAGCCGTGCCCCAGGCAGCGCCATTTGCCAATGTGCAGCAGAGCCCTTGGACTGCTGAGAATATCACAGCGGTAAGTAAAATGAGAGCAAGCAAAGGAGTTTGTCTTGCTTTAACTTCAGATTCTCGTTTTAACTTGAGAAAATTCAATTAGTTTCTACCCAGAAGCAGTTTAGCTGCCATTGTTGGCAATCAATGGTCCCTAAATGCTGAGAAACTGGCAACTGTTCAATGTGCTGGCAGAGAGGCTTTCCTAATTAAAGATGTCACTTTTCCAGCTAATTTAAGTCTGCCATCTCTTTAAAGTACCAATTGCCACAACAAAATATGAATAGGAAATTGACTTTCTGTGCATCTGTTTTTGCAAAATACTTCCTCCGAGTCATATGTTTCGCCTTAAATGGTTTAGGTCACTTGCTGGGAGGCGATGGCAGAGCTTTGTTCTGCCTCCCGAATACCTCTTAAATAAAGAAAAACAAGTGGGGGTTCAGTCATCTACGGGAATGAAAAAGGTATTTGTTGGCTTTCCCATCTCCAGTGAGTTGTACTGTATTCCGTCTGATACCGATTTTGTTAGGATAAAAGAACAACAAAGAAATCCCCACTGAATCAGTCTGCTTGTCTAAACTGCTTCCACTGCACTACAGACTTATCCTCACAACAACCCTGGGGACAGGGAAGTGCTGTTATTCCTGTTGGAAGGAAATGTGGAGGTATAAAGCTGAGAAACAAAGATTTTTAGATGTCTAACTTCCACTAAAGTCAATTTCTGATTCATGCTATTTAGCTCCTTTCTACAATAGCTAAATAACATACCGTTTTTTTCTCAATCCAGCTATCCCAATGTTAAGGCTATTCATACTCTTCAGCAGCAAACGGAAAGCAACACCTAGGCACCTGGGAACAGAATCCCTAAGTTCAGTAATGGAGCAGTGTCATAACATCAGCGCAGAATCCAATGCAATCCCAGCTACACTCACTCCAGTCCTTTCTGCCGTGGCCTCAAACTCCACAGCCCCTTAACCAGCCCCATTCTGGGAGAGCCAAGGGAGGGAGCACGACAAGTCCCAACAGAGCTGCCTTCTTCAAAATGGCTTTTGACTCCCCTCACTCCTCCTAATCTCTTCTTATTTTATGGTCCATTTGTGAATCTGCATGGAGCAAACCACACTATACGCACTGCTAATTCGCATAGAGCAATACAGCGCATGTTTAAACCAGTTTCTTTTATTCCCCAAACCTCTGGCCAACAAAGCAGTTAAAAGCAGGACTTGAAATCTTCCCCTTCCCTCTCACCCAAAGAACAGAAAGGCATTGAATTTTGGTTTTGCAGAATTCATGATACAGCTAGTTAAGAGCCATCCACTACTGAGTGCCAGGAGCAATAAACTCCTGATCTTCGACTGGGACTTTAGGTCTTACCATTGTACACTGAAGTTAAATTCAACATGCATGAGAAACATTCAACAACCAGCGTAGTTACCCACATGAGTATTACTGTCATGGTGCTGTGTTTCATGAGCTTGGAAATACTTGCTGGCTAGCTAGAGTTGGTTAAACAGAAGCAAGTCATACATTATTTATAATTTATTAAAATTTATTTTAAACAATTCCTCTCCCACACCATCATTTGATCAGCTCTGTTTACAGTCTACAACTGTGGAGCAGAGGCGTACAGCATTAATTAAGCCACCGGGCTCTCCCACCCCCAGGTATGACAGAACAGACCCACACTTCCTTCCTGAAATGGAAACCTCCTAATGTTGGGTAGGAGGGGGGGAACGTTTTATACTCAGATGTTTTTGCTCTTCCAATGCAAGTTCAGCTATTCCCACTGCAGTATGCCCCTCTGTCTCTTCCTAGAGCTCGAGAAGGACTTCTGGCAGCGTGACAAAGCATCTGGGAGATGAAATATGGGACCCCATGCCCCACTAAGGAAAGAGCATGGATATATCCTTTCCTCACATCTAGTTCCCTAGAAGGAATTTCCTAAGATGCTGACTCTTCTTCTAACCTCAAAATGTGTTGCAGAACACTAGGTGAGAATCACAGAATTACCGAATGGGTTGGGTTGGAAGGGATCTTTAAAGATTATCTAGTTCCAACCCCTCTGTCATATGCAGGGCCACCCTCCACTGGATGAGGTTGCTCAAAGCCCCATCCAATTTGGCCTTGAACACTTCCAGGGTGCAACTACAAAGCCAACCCCAAATTATTTGCAAATAGTTCCTCTAGACTGTGAGAAGGGTAAGATTTTCCGAGCCCACTTCAGCAATGTCACCATTGTGCCCGGCTCCAGCCCTGGGGCTGGATGTGAACTCTGTACCCCACAAAGAAGGTCAATGAGGCTTTCTTTTTTTAAAATTAAGTCACAGAACACTGGAATGAATGCTATGCAGAACTAATTTGTAGGCCCAGCCACAGTGTCTTTCCGTCTGCATATTTGTTGGCAAATTCCCTCCCCCTCTCCCTGGTCCACGCTTCCCATCCTGTACAGGCACATCATGGCTGGAGCCAATACTGTCTGACCCTCCTTTGCCCCCTCTGAAGGAACAGCAGACTTTCCACTTTCAACTCACCCTCCAGAAATATATCATTATTCCCAACAGTCACTGTGTGATTGCAAAGTCTTGCCAAGAGAGGAACAGTTGTCATCACACTCAAGGTACCTCCAGCCCTCGCCCCCAGTACCTGCAGCTGCTGCTCAAGCCAGCATCCACTGGTTACCTTTCCCGAGGGCAGAGGTACAGGGCAGAGCTCATGCACACCCTTACAGGTGACACAGACCCAATGTGGGACACACACGGCAGCTCTAATGGCGCCTCATGAGCATGCAGGACGTTGTGGTGCAGGAAGGATAAATCAGAGCGTGGCCCACGGCTCCCGCAGCCTCTGCCTTCCCTGGCACCACACAGGGCAGCAGTCACAGCCCGCTCACACCCATGAGGACATGATACTGACATCTGCAAGTGTCCAGACTCACAAACAAAAACAATCCCATGAGCAGCATACTGCAGGGCAACATCCAAGGCAAAGCCTTCCCCAACATCTCTGAAAATGTTGCTCTGCAGAGGAGGAGCCTGAGAGTCCTGCTCAGCACATGGCTCCAGGGCAGAGCACTAATGTCCTCAGGTGTGAGGCAAAAGGCATGCTGAAAATCAGCAATATAGCTATAAAAAAAAAAAGAAAATCAGGAATCCCAGCTCCTTATCAGACCTCCTAATTACTCAGTCTAGTAACACAAATGCAATATGGAAACATTCACCACCAAGAAAATAAAAAAACCTTTACAACTTTATATACATACTCACATATGTGCACACATAGTTTACCAAAATAACATGTTTAACTGTATATTTTGCATAAGCACATTTCTTTTTAACCCAGGGATGTATCCTACTTCAAGTTATTTTATGTACACAGCAGCTGTGCACCAACACTTCCACAAGGAAACCTGTGGGGTACTGCTGCCTCCACCCACCTCAGTGCTAATGGAAAAATAACCTGTACAAATACATCTGTCAATGGTCAGGGGAAAAAAAATAATCCCTTGAGTCAATAACCCCACTGCACTTGGCCTGCCATGAACACATACAACCCCTTTCCACTAGAACGACTCTCTGTGTAGGTCCGCACTTGAGACACCAACACACCCAAACACGTGTGCATCCACGCCCGTTCCTCACTTCACTGGCAAAGCAACACGTGCGCAGTGGTTCTCTTCGTTCCCTTCCATTTCTTTCCACACACCGGCACAGGTCTTACCCTCACAAATCTGCTATCCTGCTATCCCACCAGGTGGAAAAAGTTGGAGCAGTATGTTTTTTAATGCTGTCCAATGACAGTCCAAAGCCTTGTGCCATGACAACAATATTTGTAGAAGGTGAGAGAGTCTACACGGCTTCTGGGAAGATTAAAGTAACCTCCACACTTTTATATTTGCCAAGGATTCTATAAATTATGACAACGATAAAAAGCAGCAAGAACAACATCCACAGCTACATAGACAACCCCAAAGGATCTGACGTGCCATTGCTCAGGGCAGAGCTGCTCCTTGTTTTCTGGATAAAGGGAAAAACCAGAGCGTCCCTCCTTTCACAAAACACTGCTTGGCTTTGCTGCCGTCACCCTGTGTGCCCAGAGAGCACATGCACATACAGACTCCAGGAAGCAGAAGGAGAGATCAGATTATTTCTGTTTAAACTATTCCCATTTTAAACCTGTGGTCTGAAACAAAAAAAAAAAAAAAAAAAAAAAAGAAAAAAAAACCCAACACAAAAACCCCAGCGTGGCGGCTGAGGGTGGCTTGTTCTCCAACCATCTGTGCTCCTGGCAAGAGCCGTTCTGCTCCTACACACCCTTCAGCGCCTTCTGCTCCCTGAAGTGTTACACAACTGTACAGCAAAAGAAAACCAACAGAATTCACAAGTGGCCAAGTACAGACCTACCAGTGGGGCTGAGCATGCCCGCTGGTCTCCCATCACCTCTGCCCAGTGCAGGGTGTTTGCTCCTCAGCACATGAAGCGGGAGAACCCCAACACACATCTGCCTCCCTCCTCTCCTTTCTCCTACCTCTCTTCCCCATCCAAATTACAATTCACCACCCAGAGCCATAAATAACTCTTTCTCACGACCAGAATAACTGAGCTGCAACTCCAGAGACTCGAGCAGCAGCACTGCACTCCTGTCCTCTCCCCAGCTCTGCTGCAGCTCTCCTCCATCCCACCAGCTGCAGTGGCCAAGCCTAGCTGGCTGCCCAACTGCAGACAATTACCGATGCACTGCAGAACCTCAGGCAAATGACTTCACTTCGTTGCATCTTCCTTGTTCCTTCACCCTTTCATCTTTTGTATTAAGACTGCAAACTCTAGGAAACAAGAGTTGATCTCAGCTGTAGCCCATGGCTACTAATCTAATAAATAATTACCAATTACTAAGGAGACCAGTGAAGAACAGCATAAAATTAAGTGATGCTGTTGTTCCTAGCTCTCTCTCATTTCTACAGCTGATTTTCTGCAGTTGCACAGTATCTTCCACTGCACTAATACCACCGACCATCCTTTCAGCCATTCTCCATTCTTGTGGACAAGCTTCTCTCCATCACTGGTTTTGGGGTTTTTGTTGTGCAAAGCTCGTTGTAATCCCAAGTCTGGATCCATAATTTCCATATGCTCCACCATTTGGATTCACAATCTAAAATTACCTTGGTTGCCACAAAAATAGGAGCTCACAATTCCCTTTTGCCTTGCAATTAGGTCTCTAAATCACTTAATTGTGGGAGCCAGATTTTCTAGCAGAGCTCATTCATGAGCAGAGTGAGCCAGCTGCAAAATATTTATCACTGTCCAAATTCTCTCAAATTTTCAGCATTTGGATCACAGGATTCTGTTCTGATCCAGAGCTAGGAGTAATGACAGAAAAATCATAGGAGGCCAGATAAATCAGAAGTAATTTTCATCAGAAAGCACAGCTTCTCCTTCAGGAAGCATTACACTTTGCCAATTTTTGCACTGAAATTGCGATTTAATCCTTTAAACTTCTTCACTGTCCTGCAAATTGCAAGACCCGATATTGAGGGATACTGAACAATTATTCTAACAATGAATTATACTTTTTTTTTGCTAATTAGCTGAAAATTTCATTAGCATGAAGTTTATCAGTCTGATCATTTAAGCACCTTCTTTCAAAGTCAAAAATTAGGAGCACCTTCTGTAGAAGCTCTCTAATATATCAATTACATCAGTTCTATCAAAACACACATGCACACAACTACAGAATTAAAATAGCCTCAAAATACTGTAGAACAAGGAATATTTTATGTAAATTACTTTTTTCCCCTATATTCACCAATCTCAATAGTAATTTACAGTAATTAAAATTACAAGCCAAGGAAGCATTACCAGGAGTAGGTACCTCATTGACAGGTGCTCAACAAGTACTAAAATAAGCAGTTTTGTACTCATAGTAAGTGCTTATGCTGTCAATAATGCTCTTTTAATAAATGGTTGCATTTGTTATGCTTTCTTGAATAATTATTTACTAGAAGATCATAATCATCTAATAAAAAATGTGTTTGTTTTTGAACTGGACTTAATTGTCAGTTTTAAAAGCTAGTGACAGCATACCTACTAGAATCCATTAGCGAGTTCTGCACAGAAGAGGTGACAGGGTAAAATCTCAATTGCTTCCATGATTTATGAGATCATGTTCCACAGGAAATCAATGGGATTTAAGTGCTTGAAAACTAACTCTCTTTTCAAAATGAGATTCATATAATAATTATTATTTTTAATCATTGGGATACCACAAAGAACACTGCAATCATCCCAACAAATCCCGCTTGTACTTGTGCCAGAGCTTTTTTTCATCTCTCCATATACAAAAGATACAAGTTAATAACCTGAAATACATGCCAGATTTCAGCAACTCCAAGTACTACAGTGAATCTCTGGGCAGGTGCAGAAATCAAACCGCGCACATCGCACTGCAGGGCTGAGAAAGAGAACAATTATTTACTTGCAGATCACAATCTGCTAGTCTACCTGGAGGACCAAGGATTTTTAGGATCAGCTCCTAGTCATCAGCACCAACTTCTCTTTTGTCAATGTGTGTCAGAGATTTAACATCTTTTAAACATCATTTCTTTGTATTTATGACTGAATTACAGTTCAATAAGGCGACCCACTGAATCATCACACTTCCTCAGGATAAAAATTCCGCAGGTTAACAGCATCTCCCTCCCCAAATGTCCTTCAGGCAGCAATGAAAAATGAAGGAGGCTGCAGCGTGTTTATCGTGGTGACATGAGTTACCTCTCTGAATAGTTCTCAGTGCAAAGCAGGACAAGAGTCACAAGAGTCTTAGAGGGGAAAAAAAAAAAAAGGAGAAATGTCAATTTTTATGTAATGTACAGTAGTAATGACTTGCTTGGCTGTGTCAGAGAAATCATCTGAGCTTCCAAGTATCAATATCCATAGCAATAAAAAATAATAACTTCAGAAGACAAGGGAAACCTTGATTCACAAAACAGGATTTGGAGGCTTTCAAAGACTTCTTGTGTAACTGAACAATTAATACTACTTTTTCAACTGCACAGCAGATCAGTTTCTGGCTACACAACACAGTTTTCAAAAAATGCTGGTTATTGTAGTAATGCTTCAAGAAATTAATATGCTAGCTAGTATTAGAAATCATAGGAACATTATTTACCTCTATTGAATACTGATCTAGATGATTAGCAAATAGAATGCAGCTTAATTAAGTGATTTTTATCTAAGGAACTTTGATTTGATAATAAGTAGTTTAAATGTCAGCTAGTATTTTCTTGTTTCAAGCATTTCAATAATTATTAACAATAGAAAGGGTCTTATTGCAATGGCAATTTCTCATGCCAGTGGAAAGGACTTTTAATATAAATTCATAATGACACCATTGTATGGACCTGATTCTAATCTGGAAAGCATGCCGTGCATCTGAAATTGGTGTTCATGAATCACCACCTGGCTTCCTACTGTGGATACTGTTCCCGTTTCCGATATTTCTTCCAAAAGCAACCAGGAGCGCTCACTGCACGCTGCCGTCAGAGCTAGCGGTACACGACTGCAAGGGCTGAAGTTTAAGCACTTTCATTTGTTCCATTAAGAGGTGGATCTATTTACACATTCATGTGCTTTGCTAGATCACAGTCCATCTCTCTGGCAATGGAGATCACACATCATCTGAGTTATGTTAAAGACAAATGTAGGCTTACAGGCAGCGTAGAACAGACTGCCAGCCAGCTGCACAAAGCCAGACCCTTACAGGGGTCAGTACGGGCACCTCCTGTGCACACTGTTTTCACCTACTGGTATGTGACTGACCACTGGAGCAAGCCAGGACAGGACTACAGCTTAATTCAGAACAGCAACTGCTACGCTTTGGACCCAAGCTTGGAACGCACGCTGGGTAAGCTCCTCAGGAAGCATTTAACCAAAGGTACAGAGTGGAATATCCTATAGCCATACCACAGCTGATGGGGGAAACACAGATGACTGCTCAAAACACCAGGGAGCTGGAGGAGGAACATTTCTATTTACAGTTCCACCACTGGAGGTGGCAAGCGAGGGAGGAACTCTGGCCAACAATGCTCCCTTTGACTCTGGTGAAGCTTCACAAACAGCCCCTCTCCTACAAAAAGGCCAAGCACAGCCCTGGCCAGCGGTGCCTAAAGGACTTCTAGACCTCCCTGGGGTTCAATGCTTCGCAGAAAAGGCGGCTGCACATGGGAGGCAGGAGTGGGTTGTGTAGGTGCTGAATGCTGCAGATAGAGAAATTTTCTGTTGCCTTCTGCACATGACTCACCAAGCAGCTCTTCACAGCTATTTTCAAATAATAAATCTGCAGGGCAAGACCCCCTTTGGCTAACAACCCAGGTAACTGGGGAAAAATAACCCCACACCTGTCTCACCCTGAGTGTTGCAGTAACAAATGCTCTCTGAGCTTTATTTGCAGAAATGGGACAATCATGCTTGCTCTTCTAGTTTTAGAACAAAATTTCCATCTAAAAATAGCGTGGCAAATCACCGTTGGAGTATCTCTGCCTTCTCAGACACACAGCCATCCCAGAGCACCCACCTAGAGAGCTGCCCCAGCATGTTCCAGGGTTTAGCCCACAGTCTGGAAATGAATATTCTCCTGCATGTTGAATATATACATTCTGCATGCGTGTGGCTAGGCACATGTGTACTTCCATTCTGATACATCTGTATAATCCATCCTTTCTACATGAATTAAGCCAAACGGTGATCACAACGTGTTATTTAAATATCACCAGGGATTAGAAGGTTCAGAAAGACTCCAAACCCCATAAAGTGATGCTAAGCAGGATTACTTCCTGGCAGCGTGTGGATACAAGTGTAAGCTGATTATACATTTTCATGACCTACATCGGCACATAAGGAAGAGCCACGGTCCTCCCCCTCCTCAAACAGAATCAAATCAAATTGTATACTTCCCAGTGATGGATTCCAACTCACCGTCTTCCTTCGTTTCCTTTTAGTGAACAAAAAGGAGAGAAAGATAAGAGAGAGACTTCAGCAGCTGAAACAAGATGGAACTGCTGAGCTATAGGAATAACAACAATGTTGACTCAATGGCATTCAAAACACTAACAGTGGGGATCAATTGAAAAAAAAGGTAGTAAGGAGTGTGAATCTCAAGGTAGACAGAAGGTCAAAGCAGCTGGTGGCAGAAAGCTGAGCAATAGAGGGAAAAAAAAAAAGAAAAAAAAGAAAAAACCCACCAGGGACTATTCACATTCATAACACTCTTGGAGTATTCGGTATGCTCCTATCTACTTACTGCTAATTTATATTATACTGCTTACAACTAAAAAAGGAAAGAACCACTGCTAATTATAACAAGGTGCTACACACACAGAGCAATGCCATTGCTATTCCTTACAGGTCAAGGGCAGCATCCTGTGTTATGCTGCTCAAAAGAGGCTAAATAATGCAGTAAGTCTGTTTGCAAAATCATACAAGCAAAACAAATGTCATTTTTCATGCACAGAGCAGTTACATTTCTTCACGCATATAACTTTCAATTATTAAAGAAACTGTGATGTCAAAAATAAAGCTGACAAAACAATAAGGGGCTGAAGACAGCTTCTATATTGAGACTCACAACTCTCTTGTTTAACATGAAGGTTGCAATACAGGAATGCAGCGCAAGAGCAGAAAGCAACATGAGGTGACCTGTGTACTATACCCAGGTTACATGGACAAAGACCTTCAGGTAATGCCAGTGCTAGTTTTCATTCAGACTCAGGCACGCTTCGGAGTGACAGAAACCACTACCTCCGGCATTTACAGGGTTATGGGGGTTTTATTTAGTGTTTGAGACAGAGCTGGTGTTGGGCTATTTGTAACACAATGTCCAACCCTGCCAAAAAGGGTTCTAACACTAAAGGAAAGGGATAAAATGCACTGGTTGCAGCATGTTTTCTTCTGCCCAGATTAAGAGCTGTTCAATAGAAGTATAATAGAAACTGTAAATCTACTCTGACTCAAGAGCAGTGTATCTGACATTGAAGATACAGAGCTGTCATAGTGGAGATAACCTGCACAGTGAACAGTAGGCATCCAGGTATGGATAATGCATCATCTGACAGCATTAAAGTTTAAAAAAAAAAAAAATTAAACCAAAATAAAATAAAAGCTGTTCATACCACAGACTACCTCAAGCTGTACATTAAATAGGCACTGGTGTGTATTATCTGCTCCTCCTTTAAAAGCACGCTATAAACAATTTGTTTTAAAACTCTGATGTGTTATTAACACTCTCAGGCAGTGCCTGGCCCGGCTCTGGCACACGAGCCCATTGCCTCGGCAGTCGCACGGGTCCACGCTCCTGCTGCTGGCACGCTGGCAGAGACAACACACTCACCGCACAGCGGGTTCTGCAGTGCCCAGCCCTGCATCTGTGAACTGCCACACGCTGCTGCTCCTGCTGGACAGGATGCAGTAACTGCTTGAATTTTTCAAGGTTTTTCTTTTGCTTCAGTGGGTCTGCAAAAACATCCCAGGAGCAGGATTTGGGACTTTACACCTTTTCTCTCCAGAAAAGCCTCCAAGACCGTTCTATAAGTCCCTTCTCCTTCAGCCTTCTTAACCACAATAGCTCTCACTGAAATGCAGTCCCTCGCCCTCTGGAGTCACCACTCCCACACCTCGGAAGGGGCCCTCACCCTCTTTCTTGTGCCAGAAGAGCCAGCCTTCCCCTGAAGCCGACAAAAAAAATTAACAGATCCCTGCATTTGAGCAGCTTGTGACTATTTCCACAACCTCAGAAGGTCTCCCCTCTTCCATGACCTTGTGCTACCACTGCAGTTGAATACCCCAGACGTTTTAGGGCCAAGTCATAGAATCATAGACTGGTTTGGATTGGAAGGGACCTTAAAGATCACCTAGTTCCAACCCACTGCCACGGACAGGGACACCCTCCACTAGCCCAGGGTGCCCAAAGCCCCATCCAACCTGGCCTTGAACACTGCCAGGGATCCAGGGGCAGCCACAGCTTCTCTGGGCACCCTGTGCCAGGGTCTCACCACCCTCACAGGGAAGAATTTCTTCCTAATATCTCACCTAAATCTCCCCTCTTTTAGTTCAAACCCATTCCCCCTTGTTCTACCACTCCCTGCCCTTGTAAACAGCCCCTCTCCAGCTTTCCTCTAGGCCCCTTCAAGTGTTGGTCGGTGGCAATTAGGTCTCCCTGGAGCCTTCTCTTCTCCAGGCTGAACAAGCCCAGCTCCCTCAGCCTGTCCTTATAGGAAAGGTGCTCCAGCCCTCTGATCAAATTTGTGGCCTCCTCTGGACTTGCTCCAGCAGCATTTAAGTCCTGCAATCTTAAATGCAAGCAAGACTCCTGTTATTCTTTAGGCAAGTTTTACATTGCTAAGAAATAAGCCCTATGGTGATCTGAATTTCAGCAAAGCAGATGGACTCCAGACCCTTCCCTAGATTACATCCTTATGGTACTGACAATTTGTAAGCTCAGACAAGTGAGAGAAATGGAAATGAAGAGACTAACTCCAGCACAAAGTACGGTAACACAGAACCAGACCCAGTCCCCCAACTCCTTCCAAATTCAGGCAAAGAAAACCCAGCACGGACATGCTGCGAAAATCAAGAGGAGAAGAAACCAGCCAGAAAATGCAACGTGCCAACACAGGAAGAGGCTAAAATTTCAAAGCACCAGTAGTCCAGACCTGAAAACCCTCCACATACAAAAACCTACAGTCAGATTTCATCATTAAATATGATGTGACTGCATGTAATTACTGCCTCAGTTTTTATAGCTCCTTTGGCAGCTCCGTCCTATTCAGCACTAGCTGCAGGTTCATTAAAACAGACTAACGTTGCAGGCCTAACTTTTGCAGCGTCTTGCAGAAGGAAAAGGTAGAGATTTGAGCTGATTAAGACAGCATTTAACCTATTAACTGTAGTGTAAAAAGGGACTGCAGGTTTGATCAACTGAATTAACAACTTCACTTTTGATCTAGCAGAGAGAAATCCACAAACATCAAAAGCAGGTTTTACTTAGCCCCTTAATATCTGCAACTTGCCCCAAGATGTCAGCTCTTCTCACATATATTGGACATGAATCACAAATCCTGTGATTACGCCTGTCGAGACTCCTCTGAAGACGAATAGGATTTCCTCCCTCCCCCACCTCTTTTCTAGGGAAAGACAGTTCCTGCTGAATACACATATCAGAACAAATCAGCAAGGTATTGACCTGTTTGGATGTCAAGTCATTAGTACAAATAGAAAACTTCAGAAACATTGGAGAAAAGAAAGAAAAAGATGCTTTGCAATAAAGGCAAGAATGATCTGCATCTTAAAAGGTCACATCTTGTCAGAACAAGAAAATTTATGGAATATATGTAAATGGCAGGATCTTCAGGTGCATCTCAAGCATAAACAGGGTAAGATGTTTTCAAACAACGTTTGAAGTGGCAGGGGAAAATGCCGAGGGTCTCACCAAGAGGAAGGGATTAGCCATGGAGGAAGGGAGCACCCGGTCCGCACCAGCAGACTGACCGTCCGCACAACGCTAGTGCAGAGGCAGAAGCTGACTGACACGTTCAACTGATCGGGCCAACCTCTGCCCGACAGGGCACCGTCGCTGGCATGCCTCAAACTGGCTGAAAAAGCCACAAAAAAACAGTGATTGCCGAAGCATCAGCAACAGCACAGCACTGCCAGCCGTAGCGGTGACTTGACAGCATTCGCGGAGGTAGTAATTGGCAACCGTGGGGCCTGCTGGATGGACAGATAGATCTCGCTGGAAACCAAACCCTCAGTTAGCTAATTTAGAAGACAGGCAGGTGTACTCTGACAAATACCTCCCCCACCACAAGCATGAGCACACACACACACTCCACAGATCTCAAGATGTGCATGCAAAACACTGCCTTTCCTAGGATTTCTATTATTTCAGCTTTATAAAATCATTGCTTTAAGTTCGTTTACGGCCTGCCAGTTGGCTGCATTTCAGAGCTATTCCAGCCCACACAGCTAGGTTGTTGTTTTTTTTAAGGCACAAAAACGTGTGAGGGAAAGAAAAAAAAAAAAGTCTAAACAACGCCATAATCTTGATGAAAGGTAAATAATCCCAATCCTTTTCTGTTAGGAAAGAACTGGTATGCTAATCCCATCATTCTTAAAGATGGTAAATTTTGAAGGGAGATTTCAAGACGCCTTTATCTACCTCTGACCCTTAACCTATTTTATGCAACTTGAACATCTGCTCGACTGGCACCAGCAGACAGCCACTACCCTTCTTTTCATCACAAAGCTGGTTTCCCCAAACCACCTTTCCCTCTCCAGCCCTTCAGCTACAACTCTGACACTCTGCCAACTAAACTGAAGGTCGATCCATTTTTTGTAGTTGAGATACGGGAAGCAGATACCACAACAGCCACTTTGCAAGGAAAAGATGCACAGTTCAGAACAGCAACACCAATGTTACAAATGGCAGAACCTAATCCTCTCCTGTGCGTGACCTGTGGCTCATCAGCCCTTCAAGACAAGGAGAGATTATTCAAAAGCAACAAGACCAAGCACCTGCATGCACACTGCAGACGCTGTTATCAGACACCACCACCTCGCCTAGAAGGTTACAAAACACACAAGGCAAAAGTCATCTCCTCTCAAGAATGGCCCAGCACGGACATGCATTCTCTTTGCCATAGGTGAAAAAAACTTGTGCTGCATCTTCAACACCAGAGTAGCCTGACCACAGCCCAGCTGACAAACATGATTCTCAGGGTGCCAAGCAGGGCTGAGGCTCTCCCCCTGCATCTGACCTATGCTAAGCTGAGATCAGGCACAAAATTCAAGGGACAACAGCAGCCCCAGCCCCTCTTCTGACAAAATTTGCCCTACCTCACCTCATCTTTTCCATTTAATAACATGCCTCTTGTTAAGTACAGGAAATTAGATCAAATCGTCTCCCCACCGCTCAGTTTTCTCCTTCCTCCAGGACAGAGGATCTGCTCACTGAGACCAGTGCAACGCAAAGCCCTCCTCGTACCTCTAGTATCCCTCAGAGGCAATCCACAGGCAGTCCCCTGAGCCCACTTAATCCCAGCTTAGCTAACTGCTAGCAGATCTTAGCCCCTATGTGCACCTAGAGATGAACCACCTCCAGCTGTGACTGACTTCTGTCTGTCAAGCAGCAGGTAAAGGCTTTCCCCTACTTCATCCTTCATTCCTTCCTATCCTTCTCAAGAACACATCTGATACTCTAAGCATTGGTTTTCATAAGCCTGGCCAGGAGCTGTGCACGTGAACCTTCCAGCCAGCACTGCCAGACTCAAGCGTGATGGCAGGCACGGCAGAGCAGGCTCCCCGCGATGCTCAGCAAGCAGAGCTCTGTGTGCCTGGTCCTCTCTCCAATGAGCGTCGAAGCCGCACCACAGCGGCTTGAGATAATGTTGTCAAAATTGTACCTTTGTGTCTGCAATGAAGTGCAGGCTTTTACTCACCTCTCTTTTTATTAGATAAAAATCCTTTCAAAATTGGTAAATTAATGGCTATATGCCAGGCTTAGGGCTCTACAGGCAGGAGTAGAAATCCTAACAGGGTTTGTTCCAAATTTGCTTTGCTAGCGATTACCCT
The DNA here is from genome assembly GCA_013399095.1 of Psophia crepitans. Classification (NCBI taxonomy): domain Eukaryota; kingdom Metazoa; phylum Chordata; class Aves; order Gruiformes; family Psophiidae; genus Psophia; species Psophia crepitans. The sequence continues at coordinate 5,266 of VWZZ01000951.1, read as the reverse complement.
AAAGAAACAGCCAGATGAACGCAAATGTCATATTTTATTCCTACCGTGGAATCTTTTTTATTTTATTGTAGGATATTTAGTTTCTAACGAAATATGAAATTCAGTGACAGGGGAAGACTTTTTAAAACATATAGCAGGAACAGATTTTAAACTTATTTTTTATGGCGTATTTTTAGAACGCCACCAAAACAACAGATCTCCAGCTCCCATGTTGCCATTAAATGTCAGTATTTGACAGTTTCCATACAGTTCTCTCTCAGACAAGAGTTTCTGTCTGTAATTAGGACAATAACAGTTGTAAATCTGAAGTGGCTGTTGGTAAACACAGGCATTTTAAATGCAGATTACGAAAGAGACCAAGGTCTGGAAGAGCAAGGTTTGGGAGTGTCCTCCCAGGTCTGTTCAAAAACAGAACACTGTGGTCAAGTCTAGCCTTTCTTTTTTTCTTTTTTTTTTAAAGAGAAATAGGAAATCAGTGAAGCAGAAATGTGAATCAGTTAACTAATACACAATCAAAAGCAGATTTTTATTTGTATTGTTTACACAAGGCAAATTTCGCCAAAAGATTATTTACCCATTCCAGTTACGTTTTTGAAAAGGAATTCCACAGAGCCCAGTGAAGAGGTGTCTCTTTCTTGCAGAAGTTGGCAATTGGTCACATATTTCTTCAGCAGCATTCATGGAGGAGCAAAGTCAGAGGAATCACACTTTTTTCCCTGCTCCATCCTTTTTCCTGTTCTGGTCATTTATTCCAAGATTAGAATAATCCCAATAAATTCTCATCAGCAGACATATTTCTCAGCCTGCAAACCCTTGAAATTTCAGTGCGCTACCACTTCTCATTGGAACAAAAAGAAATGCACTTTTTACCTGCCCCAGCAAGGAATAAATGTACATCTGCATATAAGCATGAGCCAGCAGACAACTGATACGGGACGTGTGAGAAAAGCACATACAGCCTTTGATCTTACCACTGCCCAGCTGCTCTCCAGCATCCCAGGGAAGTCTCCAGGGGTCTCTAGTAGGGAAACCTGTTTCAGCACATTTACGCAGACCTGTATACACAAACATACACAAACCTGCAACCCCATGTCCCTGATTTTGTTTTTTTCTCCTCAGATGCAGCCTTCATCCAGGTAGCAAGATTGCAGTGTAGGCTGGCCCCATCTTTATTTAGAAGTGGCAAGGTGCTAGAAATCAGATGTTGGTAAACTTTCAAGTGCCAGGCAAGTTGTTTTCAGTACACTGTGAAATCCTACCGGAAGTTTAACATGTAAATATCCCCCGTCATCTACCGACAAGCTTCTCAAGCCCTGCCTGAAAGACAAATTGAGGGCTGACACTTCTCCTTTGGTATAAGCTCCAAGTCTCAAGAGCTTTGCAGATGTCCCTTTAATGTTTTTGGTGTACTTCAATAGGATTTTGTACTTGCACTTGTGACACCACAACTGAATTCAAGTACACCAACGGAGCAGCAGCTAGGGCAAGCATTTCTTATGATGCTCAGAAAGCAAAGGTATTCTAAAATGTAAGAACCAAGTCCCAATTTAATGACTCCTCAGTGTTCCTAAAAGAACTGCAATTTTGAGATGTATAAAAGAAAATATGCTGGACACGCTAATTGCATCTTCTGTCCTCAAAGACCAAAAGGGAAACCAATTATCACATATACTCAACAGGCTACAGCACCGAAATACCCATCAGCATTAGGCAGCAGCTCCGGCAGCACGTCAGCTTGTGTCTGTTGTCTTTGTGCAATCAGCAGTTGAAAAAAAGTTTGCTTGAAGAGATAGCACCGGATGGAAAACACAAGTGAATACAGCTGGCATTTCAACCAGAGTTCATTGTACACTGCAGCTGAGGACAGGAAAAATTTGTTGTTTGTTTGTTGTTTTTTTTTAAAAGAAATACACAACAAGAGGAAAAAGAAAGTTGTCTCTTTCGGAGCTACGCCCCATCCCTGCAGAGCACAAATCCGTTCAAGGACTTCTCTGAGTCACGGCCTGAAAGGTTGCTTTCCCAGAGCAAAGGCACCCAGAGCACTCACATCAAAGTGGAGCCAGAAGAGAGAACTAGCTTTTTCACATGCTTCAATGGCTGACAGCACTTTCATTTCCATTTGGCCACCTGGTATTCAGTCCAACTCCTCTCCTGAAAGTGTCCAGAAAAATTAAAAGGTAGGAACAGCGTACTTCTGTGAGAAAGCAGTGACAAGGGACTGCAGTCTTGCACAGATTCTAGTGAAGTCCCTTTTGAATGTTGTGCTTCACAAGATCTAGCAAGTAAGCGTCACTTGCAGAGCGCCTCCTTCTCCAGCCCACACCGGCACCAGGGAGGGCAGCAGCTGTCACATCGGCCCTGCTCGAGGTCTCCAGTCATGCAGGCAAAATTGAATTTTGCTGCCCACGGATCAAGCTTGGGTTGCTCCAGCTGGTGGAAGACACATGAGGAGTCAGACTTGCCATTCCTGCTACCAGGGACGGGATAGCAGAGAGACAGTCAACGCAGCTGGTACTGGGATCAAGCCATCTCCTCCATCACACGTATGCCTTGCCCCGTGTCTCTTACACCCCTGCCTGGCTCTCCAGGGCTCTGGCACCACCGAGGAGACAGCAGAGCAGCAGCTGCTGGGGTTGCCCCTGCCTGAGCACCCATCTGCTTTGCCCAAAGCTGCTCTTGTTTTCACACCTCAGTCTAGCAAACCTGTAAAAACCAGCACAACTCGAGAGAGGCACGGGACGTGCTTCTCTACAGTGGGAGAGAAAACAGAAGGATCTCTCTTATAAGGTTAAGAATGTTCTCAAAGCAGTATTTTATTAGCCTTCCTAAAAACCGAGAAATAATTGCTATGAATACAGTGCTGGATCTATTATGAGTAGGAGCTTAAAACATTATAGCCAGGTCAAGAAATATAGTTAATTTTGATGAGGAAAATGAATTGTCCAGCTTGCTTTTGGGCAAATCATGTATTTTATGAGAAGCATTGAAGTCCATTTGCTTTTAATTTACTCCAATTACTTGAAAATCCATATGTATTTTTTATATACTAAAGAAACAAAAGATCTTCCTGGTGACAAACAAATACAAAAGAAAACCTGTGAGAGCTGGCAAAGGGAGGAAGATGTAGAAATAATCGTATGAAGAACCAAGCACAACAGAAGCTAGCCTCCATGCAAACCAGCAACCAGAGTTTCAGAAAACATACCCAAAGGGGACGAAAAGGGATGCAAAGTTGCCCTGGTCTGACAGGTCACGTACCCCTTGAGCACACATCACAAGCCCTGCCAGCGGGAAGGCTGTGGAGAACCAAGCAAGGGACATTCTGCTCCTGCAGACAACTACACACACATAGACTTCAAACTAAATTCATCTCCAGCATCACTGAGTTCAGGCATCTTAAGAGGTGGGCAGATTTGGTCCTGCTGACATTAATGTTAACGTTTTTTTCAAGCTATAGTTTCCAGAGACTCCTGTACTGCTCTGCTTACATGCTACCTAATGGCTGTGACAGCCCAGCCAAGGTGCCAGCACTGCTATGTCTTGTTCACAGGGGGGCAGATCTCAATATATTCCACCCACTTACAAAATCCTCCAAAGGCAAACCCTTTTTTCCACTCCCCCAAATCTGTCATCACAGAGGGACACTTGCTGAGCAGATGTGCTTAGAAAGCATCAGCACACAAAGCAATTTTTTAATACTACTGTGCCACTTTTGCACAGTGCAATGAATCCTCCAACTTCCACTTCAAGCTGGGTTTTGTTCTTTCAGAGGCTTAAACTACCTGGTCTTTCCAACCACATGAAGACTTCGCAGTCTCAAGCAACTTAGATTAGCTGACTAGTTGGAAGTAAAATTGTACTGTATAGCAATGAACAGATCCAAATATCCTTCATCCTTACCTTAAATCTGATACAGAGCTTAAAAGATTATATGATCTCCAGAACATACAAAAGCATGAGAGACGGCCCACTGCCTGTAGTGAAAAGGCTCATTTCAAGGGGCTTCATAGCAGACAGCCATTTCAGTCCTGACCCTACCACGCGAGGAGGTTACCTGACAGCAGGTGCAGAGCTCATTGAGGCAGGACTTACTTGCTCATCCTTAGCACAGTTTCTGCACCCTTGCCATCACTGACATCTGCTCTGATCATTTTACCCCCAAGACACCCACATCTTGTAGAGTCCAGACTTTTCTCTCTCATTTTCTTGAAGGTGAGCAATTCAATATCAGGCTGGAGACCCTGTTTTAAAACCTGCAGTACCTGAAGCGCTGTTACATAAAGCAAAACATTTGCTATAAAATTAGCACAAAACCCACAAACATAAGCTAGGTATTTTCCTACCAGGATGGATTCCATCATCTGTTTTATGATCAGAAATAACATAGCAATAGCTTTCTCTCTAATGAGCACCTTCTGGGTTCCTATCAGTGCTACAACTGCCTGGAATGAGAGTCACCTCAAGCATGAATTTGTTCTCCTCTGTGAATCCCGACACGTCTGTATTTTGAACGCTACCAGACTATATACCAACACAACACAGCAGGACATGAGCAATCCAAGAGGTTCCTGGAATACATTAATGATAACTTCCTTCTCCAAGTGACAGAGGAGCCAGCGAGGAGGGGTGCCATGCTGGACCTTGTTCTCACCAACAAGCAGGGGCTGGTAGGGGATATGAAGCTCAAGGGCAGTCTTTGCTGCAGTGACCATGAAATGGTGGAGTTCAAGATCCTCAAGGCAGCGAGGAGGGTGCACAGCAAGCTCACTACCCTGGACTTCAGACTTTGGCCTCTTCAGGGATCTGTTTGGTAGAATACCATGGGAAAAAGCCCTGGAGGGAAGAAGGGCCCAAGATAGCTGACTAGTATTCAAGGGTCACCTCCTCCAAGCTCAGGAACGATGCATCCCAACAAAGAGGTAGTCAGGCAAAAACACAAAGAGGTCTGCATGGATGAACAAGGAGCTCCTGGACAAAGTCAAACACAGAAAGGAAACCTTCAGAGGCTGGAAGCAAGGGCAGGTAGCCTGGAAGGAATACAGAGAAGCTGTCCAAACAGCCAGGGATCAGGTTAGGAAAGCTAAAGCCTTGACAACTACATCTGGCCAGGGATGTCAAGGGCAACAAGAAAAGCTT